>BMAO01031737.1:0-600000 GCA_019973975.1 Trichonephila clavata
TTAATCTTGGCTGGACCATCTGGTAGCGGTAAAAGTCAGTTCGTTAAAAAATTAATTGAAAATAAAATGATTAAACCTTTTCCTAAAAAAATAGTTTGGTGTTATGGGGTTTATCAAAAGTTATATGAAGCAATGTTGAATATTTCCTTTCATGAAGGTATTCATCTAATGTGCACCAGTATTCGGATGCGTTAATTGTTATAGATGATCTTATGGGCGAGTTAGGGAATGATCCCCAATTAACAAAATTATTTGTAAAATATTCACATCACAGAAATTTGAGTATAATGTTTAAGGTACAGAATATTTTTCATAAAGGGAAAGAAATTAGAGGAAATTTCCTTAAACGCTCATTATCTTGTATTATTTAAGAATCGAAGAGATCAATCCTAAATTACACATTTAGGGCGCCAATTATATCCTCGTAAAGTGAAATTTTTTCAAGAATGTTACACAGATACCACATCAAAGCCGTACGGATACTTACTTATTGATTTAAAACCTGAAACTGATGAATCCTTGCGTGTGCGCACAGGTATGTTTCCTGGAGATGTTTTTTTATGTATATCAACCTCGATAACCCATTACTTTGAAACAAATAAATAGATTCAAATTGTTAGATGAATATTCATTAGTTCGCAAGATGCCAGTGTGTTGTGAACAAATTTAGAGCTCTTAAAATTGATTTCTAAAACAAAAAATCAAAATCTATTTTGAAAAAGTGTTCAAAGAAAGAAATAAAAAATTTGTGTGAGTGCGTGCTGAATGTTTTATGTGGTAACATATCGTTGACTAAAATTTAAAAAAATCGCTTATCTCCCTATAAAGAAAGCTTAAGAAAGCTTTCTAACAAAAAAAACACCTCTTTACGAGAAAAAGAAAATTTTAATTCAAAAAGGAGAAGGATTCCTATCTATTTTATTACCAGCAGCTGTTTCCGTTATCAGCTCTTTAATTCAAAATGGAATTTAGCAAAAAATTTGTACTGGTACCCGAAGAAAGAGCTCAAGTAGCGGAACACTTATCGGAACTTGATCAACGTATGAAAAACATTCTCCATAATAAGGATTTAACTGAAGAAGAAAAAGCAATACTCTATCTACAAGTTTTACAAAAATATACACATTTTTCTGTTGAAAATCGAAAAGAGTCCGAATCAATTCCAACTGAAACATCTGTATCGGAAAATCAAGAAATGGAATCATTAAACGAAAATCTAAAAGGTTCAATAGTGAAGACAGAGAAAGGAGTGTTAGAGGATAAAATTTTTAGAATTGTTCCACCTAGGTATAAAGAAAAAGCAAAAGATATTTTCCAGTTTTTAAAGCTTCAAGAATCTTTCAGTTGGAATTCTGATGGTGAAATTATTTACAAAAATACTGTTATTCCAGGAAGTAATATTGTATTCCTCGTAAATGATTTTCTACGGAACCGAAAATCGGCACCTGAAGGAAGATATGTATTTTTAAGTGCTTTGAATGATGTAAATTTACCGAAACATCTAGATGTAAATAAAAAATTGTATAAGAATAACAAAATTATCAAAAAACCAATAATGTATGCTCGCAGAAATGCATGGTTGAAACTTTGAAATAAATGATAATCATTTGATTTTAAAAAAAATGTCTCTTTATGATTTGAACAGTTTTCTTTTGCAGGTGAAAATATACTTATTTAATAAAATTTAAAAGTTTCAAATAGATGATAATTAAATAAAATTATATTAATTTTTTGAGAAAAAGAAATTTATCATAGAAAAAAAAATATTAATTTTTTTAGGGAACAAAAATATTTTATCATAGAAAAAAATATTAATTTTTTGAGGGGAAAATTATTATAAAAATTATATTAATTTTTTTGAGAAAAAAAAATTTATCATAGAAAAAAAATATTAATTTTTTTAGGGAAAAATAAAAGAATATAATAGAAAAAAAATAAAAGACACAAATATTTAGTTTCATTCCATTTTTTTATTTTTTTATTTTCTAAACACAAATCTTACACCATATCGCTTCTTTACAAATTGATACATAATAAAATCATTTATATACAATTGATTTAAAATATAATGCATAGAATAGCCTTGGCTGCGTTTGAATAAAAAGTAAATACAGTATTGTCCACAAACATTGGATGTTGGTGATTGAAACACTTTGGAATTCCATAATACATCTAAATAGGTAGTAGTACTAATGTTATAGAATGCAGGAGGTTGTCCAAACGAGTCATAAAATTCTAATTCTCTTTTATCATTCACAAATAATGCTAACCAGTGGGTTCCAGGCTGCGATGAGTCATCAGAATTTACAATAGCACACATGTTTTCTTGCAGAGGAGGGATTGTATCTCTAGAATAAACACCTTGGAAATAGGGGGACGTGGCCTTCTCTTGAGATAAGACTGTAAACAGTTGCATTCCATCCATTCTTTAATTTCCGAAATCATACAAGATATTTCTCGATTTGTTTATTTCGATTAAATTTTCAAACTCGGCGAAAACGATAACACATACGGTTTGTTCTAAAGATTTGCTGAATTTTAGTTCTAATCGCAAATTGCTATGTTTTATCAAACTTAAATGTTCTCCTGAGGAACATAAATCTGGTGAGAGGTTAAATCCAAATAATGTATTTGAATCTTTATATTCTTTTCTAGAAATAAATATACCTCTGTCTTGACCCATTCGATCTGTCCCAACGAATAGAGTTTGATAGGCACGTATGTATTGATCTTTAGAAAAATCGAGTTCTAATGGATTGTGAGGCACCGGTTGTCCATCCACATACACTCCAACAAAATTTAAATTAAAATGTTTAAACTCATAGGGAGATTTTGAAAATGCGCCGTGAAAAGCTTCATTATCAACACATCCTACAAAAACTTTTTTCGGCATTTGGCCTGAAAATATGTTATCTTGAATAAAAGACATGCTTCCTTTAGGAATCGAATACACTTTGCACAGAACTCGGTTAATGGGATATTTTGCACTTGTTTTTTCCAGCGCTTTCGCATGACCAAGAATAACTCCAGGATTCACGCGAACTTTTCGTATGAATAAAGAAACATGATCCAAAACAACTTTAAATCCTACAGATCCTTGCAAACAAAATTCGGGTTTGCTTCGTATTAATTTTATTTTTAAATCCACTAAATTGAGTAAAAGACGATCTTGATGAAATAAATCTGAATGTATGCAACCAATCATGTCTACAGTTGCACTTTCTTTAAAAAATTCAGTTCTTTTCTTGAGACCATCATCAGAATCCTTGTAAAATAGTTCAGCCGTTAATTGGGAAGTTTTGCTGTCGTATCCATGGTTTAAGAGAGTTTCAATATAAGATCGGTAGGGATATGTATTACTGGAATTGGAAACCACGCGATCATTTAAGGATACATCTACTTGAGAAAATAATGAATGTAGAAATAAATTCACAGGTCCTATAGTATCATCTTTAGTAATAGGTGTATTGTCCACTTTTACTATTTTCGCTTTTACATATAATTGTGTTTGACTGAGATCTATGTAATCTTCTGCACTTCCAGAAATGTGAAATTCTACAGGTGCGTTATCGAAAACGTTAGAAAGAGGGTGAAATTGTTTCCACTGCCCATCTTGAATAACTGTTTGAGTACCGGGTAAGTTGAAAAGTTCCAATTCAGATTTAACACATTCAGGAGAATCTTTAAGAATAAATGCCATTTTTACGAATCGAAAATATCGCGTACACTCACTTTACGTGCTTTGGATGAAATGAATTTTTTCTGTTTCTTACACTTTCTTTTATACTGTCCTTTCCCCACCATAGATTGAACTCTATCAATAGCTTTCTGAGCTAATTTTTTCCCACTTTCTCTGCTTCTTGTTTTTACGGCTTCTTTAAATTTTTCTCCTGACAATACATCAGAGGCAACACGACTCCCTGTCCTTAATACTTCTTTTCCAATAGTTTTACCTCCTTTTACTAAAAAAGGTAAGGCCGCTCTAAACAATCGGCGAAATATTCCTCCGATTCCATAACCCTTTTGAAAACTAATGCCCTTGTAATGAGTCAGACCCGAGCCGATCTGACCTGCATGATGGTCTTCAAATCTTTTAGTACAGCAAACGTATGGTAAGCTCATCTTGGCGCTTTTATCTTCAAATGAGGGTATGAGAAATGCACTGCTTTATTTATAGTATTTGTCTCATGCGAAAATGAAGCACTATGATCACTTTACCTCTTTCAAAGGGAACAAAATCACCTGAATTGAGTCTCAGTTCAGCTTGAATCGTCTGAAACGAGTGTCTCACTAAAGGTAAGTATTGAGGTCTATCATAATATTGACTAATCGTTTCCCCGTCTTCACCTTTAGTTCGAACGATTCGTAATAAAGGAGCTTGTGTATCTCCCACAATTTGAGGTGAAATTAGATCCGAGTAAACGTAAAAAACCGAAAAATTAGACCATGCATCAGCAACGAATTCGCTTTTCATATTACCCGTTATGATTGCATTGCGTTTGAACCCTAATAATTCTCCTAAGTTCTCTAAATGAAGACTGCTACCTTGAATCGCATTAATTTTCACCCGTTTCGATGCTTTATTGTAAGTTATTGTGAACCCACTAGGATTTTTTGGTAAAGCAAGCTGTATGGCTGATATAATATCAAACATTGTTTCATAACACCCCACATCAATTGTTTGCTTAACGGTTGAAGAGATATTACCGTCACCCACTCTGTATCGAAAATAATTGTTAGTTTCATTTACGTTAAGCCAAGAATGAGGGTAGATGATTTCAGACAATCCCACTTCCCATTCACCATTTAAATAAACGGGGGAGGGTAACTGAGTTTTGAAATGAAATATTTTGTTTTCTGGAAAGAAATGCATAGAGCTATCAGAAGGTAATGTTACGTAGAAAGACATTTTGAAAATGAGTCCGTAAGAAAAAAAATTTAACTATTTATACTTTTTGAATATCAGTCACCCAATCATTAAACTTTTCAGGATAACCTAAAAATTTAACAAAATATTCAGTGATTCCTCGTTTTTTTCTTTGTTTGATGACGTTCTCTACAGGATAGAAACCAGAGTCGACAACTTTTTGTAATTCTGCTTCGTAATAAGTACCTTTAATCTCTTCACCTTGTAAATCTCTTAATCTATAAACGATCGGAATTCTTTGCACGATTTCATAAACTGTGAAAAGTTCTCGACTCCAGTTTTGTTCATATCCTTTTTCAAAGAGAAGTTTTTGCTTATTAATGCGCACAACATCGCCAATTTTAAATTTAGGGGCTTTAGGTTTCTCATTTCTTAGATCACCATATAAATTATTTAATACTTGCTTCCTGTTATGCCTACTTACAGAAGCAGGCTCCATTTTAATTGAACGGTGATACGAGTGATTATAACTGTGCATTAATTTATCAATGACGTCAATGTAATTTTTAGTATTAAATTCAGTGAAATATTTCCACATTTTTGTTTTTAACGTCCGATTAAACCTTTCAACTACGCTAGCTTTAGTTTCGTTATTTGTAGAAAAAAATTTTACACTCATATTTTTCAAATAATTTTGAACTACTTTATTTAAAAACTCCTTACCGGCATCTGTTTGCAACACTTTAGTCTTCCTTTCTTTAAGAATAATTTCTAGCTCAGATTTTACACTTTTTCCAAATTTATCTTACAGAGGAATTGCCCATGCAAATTTTGAAAATAAATCAATGCAAGTTAACAAATACTTATAACCCTTATTAAATTCTGCTAAAGATTGCATATCGACTAAATCCACTTGAAACTGACGATCAATATCACTTACAAATACTCGATTCCGCTGAAACTTATGCCGAACAGGTTTATGAAGAGTGTAAGCATCTTTCTGTGATAACCAATGCTTTACATCTTTTTTACTATATTTCCCTTTTAAAGAGCGATGTAATGCCTCCACACCTCCGAAGCTACTTGGAACTTCGGGATTTTCGTAAAACGCTGCTAAATCTTGATACATTGTTACCGACGAACAGAACTTGATTGAATGACTATTACAATGAATAGTTATGCAATTTATACTTTTTGGGAAAGGCAAAAGGATTATGTTTAAAAGCATGAGCATAAATTTTCCTTACTTTTATACAAAATACTCTTATTTGTTTTTTCAACGTGAAACTTATTTCAACACAAATATTAAACTAACAAACAACAAAAATGATATTAACTCAAATCAAGCATAAAAAAAAACATTTTATTCAGATTTATAGGAACAAAATACTGTGTAAAACTTATATAGTCAGTATGCAATATTTTTTAAACAAAATCCTCATAATATTCAAAACAATCAGATGGACATAACATATCTCTTACTTCTCTTAAAATAATGAAAACATGTGTGCTATTGTAAATTCTGACGACTCATCGCAGCCTGGAACCCACTGGTTAGCATTATTTGTGAATGATAAAAGAGAATTAGAATTTTATGACTCGTTTGGACAACCTCCTGCATTCAATAACATTAGTACTACTACCTATTTAGATGTATTATGGAATTCCAAAGTGTTTCAATCACCAACATCCAATGTTTGTGGACAATACTGTATTTACTTTTTATTCAAACGCAGCCAAGGCTATTCTATGCATTACATTTTAAATCAATTGTATATAAATGATTTTATTATGTATCAATTTGTAAAGAAGCGATATGGTGTAAGATTTGTGTTTAGAAAATAAAAAAATAAAAAAATGGAATGAAACTAAATATTTGTGTCTTTTATTTTTTTTCTATTATATTCTTTTATTTTTCCATAAAAAAATTAATATTTTTTTTCTATGATAAATTTTTTTTCTCAAAAAAATTAATATAATTTTTATAATAATTTTCCCCTCAAAAAATTAATATTTTTTTCTATGATAAAATATTTTTGTTCCCTAAAAAAATTAATATTTTTTTTTCTATGATAAATTTCTTTTTCTCAAAAAATTAATATAATTTTATTTAATTATCATCTATGTGAAACTTTTAAATTTTATTAAATAAGTATATTTTCACCTGGAAAAGAAAACTGTTCAAATCATCAAGAGACATTTTTTTAAAATCAAATGATTATCATTTATTTCAAAGTTTCAACCATGCATTTCTGCGAGCATACATTATTGGTTTTTTGATAATTTTGTTATTCTTATACAATTTTTTATTTACATCTAGATGTTTCGGTAAATTTACATCATTCAAAGCACTTAAAAATACATATCTTCCTTCAGGTGCCGATTTTCGGTTCCGTAGAAAATCATTTACGAGGAATGCAATATTACTTCCTGGAATAACAGTATTTTTGTAAATAATTTCACCATCAGAATTCCAACTGAAAGATTCTTGAAGCTTTAAAAACTGGAAAATATCTTTTGCTTTTTCTTTATACCTAGGTGGAACAATTCTGAAAATTTTATCCTCTAACACTCCTTTTTCTGTCTTCACATTCTGCCCTTTCTCTGTCTTCACTATTGAACCTTTTAGATTTTCGTTTAATGATTCCATTTCTTGATTTTCCGATACAGATGTTTCAGTTGGAATTGATTCGGACTCTTTTCGATTTTCAACAGAAAAATGTGTATATTTTTGTAAAACTTGTAGATAGAGTATTGCTTTTTCTTCTTCAGTTAAATCCTTATTATGGAGAATGTTTTTCATACGTTGATCAAGTTCCGATAAGTGTTCCGCTACTTGAACTCTTTCTTCAGGTACCAGTACAAATTTTTTGCTAAATTCCATTTTGAATTAAAGAGCTGATAACGGAAATAGCTGCTGGTAATAAAATAGATAGGAATCCTTCTCCTTTTTGAATTAAAATTTTCTTTTTCTCGTAAAGAGGTGTTTTTTTTTGTTAGAAAGCTTTCTTAAGCTTTCTTTATAGGGAGATAAGCGATTTTTTTAAATTTTAGTCAACGATATGTTACCACATAAAACATTCAGCACGCACTCACACAAATTTTTTATTTCTTTCTTTGAACACTTTTTCAAAATAGATTTTGATTTTTTTGTTTTAGAAATTAATTTTAAGAGCTCTAAAGTTTGTTCAGAACACACTGGCATCTTGCGAACTAATGAATATTCATCTAACAATTTGAATCTATTTATTTGTTTCAAAGTAATGGGTTATCGAGGTTGATATACATAAAAAACATCTCCAGGAAACATACCTGTGCGCACACGCAAGAATTGGAGGCACGAGGATATAATTGGCGCCCTAAATGTGTAATTTGGGATTGATCTCTTCGATTCTTAAATAATACAAGATAATGAGCGTTTAAGGAAATTTCTCTAATTTCTTTCCTTTTATGAAAAATATTCTGTACCACAAAAATTATACTCAAATTTCTGTGATGTGAATATTTTACAAATAATTTTGTTAATTGGGGATCATTCCCTAACTCGCCCATAAGATCATCTATAACAATTAACGCATCCGAATACTGGTGCACATTAGATGGAATACCTTCATGAAAGGAAATATTCAACATTGCTTCATATAACTTTTGATCAACCCCATAACACCAAACTATTTTTTTAGGAAAAGGTTTAATAATTTTATTTTCAATTAATTTTTTAACGAACTGACTTTTACCGCTACCAGATGGTCCAGCCAAGATTAAAGTAAATGGATGAACCAATTTGAGAGAATCCATGATTAAACTAAATAATTTTTATCAATGCTGCTGCTATTTATACTACGAGACAGTTAATTCTATAAATTTTATTTTGCGTGATAACAAAAAGAAAATGTATCCTGCATTTTCAAGTTTTGATTCATTATCAGATAAAAGTGAGACCATTCAGTACAATATTTTCTCATAGTATTGTAACAAGGTAGCATTGATCCCCTATTTATGTCTAGTTTAATGGATTAGAGCAGCTTGGAGGCAAAACAACTCAACAGCAGGTGAAAACAACTCAACTCCCCCTATCAACTCGAAAACCAAAACCATAGCAGGAGGGAAACAACTCAACTCCACGCAGCATCCACAGGAGGAAAACAACTCTGCGCCTGCGCCTCCACCGCGCCTGTGCCTGCCTGCGCCTGCGCCTGTGCCTCCACCGCGCCTGTGCCTGCCTGCGCCTGCGCGCCTTTACCGCAGAATCGGCTTTTCTTACCTACTGACATATCGTTTGGTGGTCTTCATCATTGGTGAATATCATAATGATTTTTCTTTGAACTGGATCGAATTACATTATATATATATATATATATATATATATATATATATATATATATATATATATATTAGAAACATTTTTTTCTTCATTTTTTGGAGATAATTTTGAAAAATAATTTTGAAATTTAAAGAAAATTTAAAATGCATAAATAAAGAGTCACGTACTTTATAATCTCAAAGTTTTGGCATAGTGTAGGTGTTTGAGATACCAACTTATACGTGTGTTATCCTCTTTAATTTAATGAAGTGCAAAAAACATTTGTGTAAGTGCTTTTCTAGTAAATCATAATTCACTTTAATGTTTCATTAACCTAAATAAACACCAAGCCAATAACTTTGAACTATTAATGCAAATTTTATCTTTAAGACCACAGAAATTAATCGGTTCTAACATTAAATTCTCCAGAACTATTCTTTCTTGGAAGATTTCATTTAAAAGTAAAATATTTTGATCATCCAAAGCATAAAAAAAGCCAAAGTCTTCAACCATTTTTATTAAAAATAATTTATGTAATTTCATTATTTGGTAAAATTATCAGTTCAACCTGTAAATACAAACAGAAAAAAATATTATATACATCATAGGAATTAATTACATATATAAAGGATTAAAAGGGAATTAGTTCATTATTCTAAGCAATTAAATACAAATTTGTTTGGGATTTCCCGTTATAATAAAAAACAATTTATTATAATTTTTTTGCATCATTATAAGCATAAATAAACACGTTAAATTTTGAATCTTAACGATTTTCAGCTTATTTTTTTATTAAAAAAAAGTACTTGAAATATAAAATTTTATACTTTACCTCAATCACGGAGTCTATTAGTAATTGCTAATTCAGTAAATTAAATTATTTGAATATATTCTATTAATTAAATAACCTATTTAAAATATTTCTAGTATACAAGGAGCATTTTCTCAAACCATATTAGGAATCTGTGTGGAAACCTTTTCCTAAGTATAAAATCTAACATGATGTGTTTATTTCATCGAATGAACAATTTTAAAATATGTTATATCTCATATAGGTTATTTCCCTCGGGACTTCTCAACCTGAGTTAACTTACCTGATCTTTTTCCCTTTATAAGAAATAAATTATTTATTTTGTAGATTATATGTGTTTAGCGTATTGTTCTGAATTCTTTTTCCCAAACTTAAGCGATATAATTTTCAAAATTAATTGAAATGAAGAAGGGGGAGGGATTTGGTGGGGTTCATCTACAAATAATTTCTTTCTTTCCAGTTAATTTGCAGTACTTCTTTCTTTTTTTGTGGCGTAGACATCTTCTATGGCTTCCCAAAAGATTTCTTTTTGCCGCAATCCTCTTCCATTCAAAGGAAATTTAAAAATATCCCAAAAGATCGATATAATTTCCTCGCGATCAATTTGAATGAATAACTGCTCGTTAAAAGCAATTATCATTCTTTTTTTTAACTCAACACTTTCCCTGCCCATCTTTAAGGAGACGAGAACTCTTCCCTGATTTTAAAAATTAACCTACGAAAAAAGATTTATGATTTATGTGTCACAAAATATTCTTACTTCAAAGAGTTCTGTGTATTACTATTACTTTGCAATAGTATAAAAAATTAGTCACAGTTTCACAACACAAAATAATTTAAGTAAGCATTAAATTCACATTACAGAATATAACGTATATACCGAGCACAATGATATTTCACATTTGTTTTTTTTAAAGAAAAAAACTTAGCTCTTAGGTTATATATAAAAGAATATGACTTTTATTACAGGGGAGAAGTAATTATTAATCATAAGCCCTTAAAATAAATTATTTAAACAATAGCTATTCTTGTTTAAGTATCTACACATACGATGGGCTCATATTTTTTAGTAAATGATACAAGTTCAGACTTAATGCATTGTATACATTGACGCGTCTTGAATTTTTGATTCTGAAGTGATAACAAGTCTCTGAGGATGCTCCTTAAGCTTTTCAGCGACATATTCCGTCATAACATTTTGCAAAAAAAAAGTAGTTTTATGAATATAGAGGTAAACAAATAAAAGCATTAATATGTATTAAATTCAAAGAAACAGGTTTGAAATGTATTTTAATGTATTAAATCTTTATGTTTCAATATGTGCTTTTTATTAGTTTACAAACCTGTAAAGAGTGTAATTTATTCAAACAAAAAATTGTATTATGGGAAGAAAAAGTAGTAATTTTCATTTATAGGTACGCGGCAGAAACGCTGAAAAAAAACGCCAATTTCTCGTATTGTTACAATCATTTTAAAATTGCTTTACTTCTAAAAAAGGTTTTATGTTCCATATGGATAATTTTCATTAAATGTAAACTAAATTTAATATTTATCTATATACACTCATGTCCATAAATTAAGGATAATTCAGAGTCAAACAGAAATTGAACTCTAAAATACAAATTTCACCTGCAGAATTATCACACACATCTTGAAGAAGAATATGAAAATTACAGGAAACCACCAGATGGCGCGGATAGTTCGTCACAATGACGAGAGTGTAAGAGAGGGGTATATAAGGAATGGTGGCAAAGAAGTAAAATTGTTCACAAGCGCTTTAAAAGCCTTTCAGTGCAATAACCGCATAGTTATGGCAAAAAGGAAGCATTTGGCTGATTTTTTACGTGGTAGAATTATCGGACGACTGGAATGTGGACGTACCCAGCTGGAAGTATCCGAGGAACGTGAAATCGCCCATAGTGTCATCTCCAGGCATTGGCAACGATTCCAAGATGATGGTAATGTGAGTAGATGTTACAGCACTGGTCACCCCCGAGTTAAAACGCCAAAAAAGGAACGGTATTTGGCAGTTACTGCCAAAAGAAACAGACGGAGCACAGCATCACACCTGTCTCGTCAGCTCTCTTCAGCTACCGGTACGACAGTTTCAAGGCAGACCGTGTACAGACGCTTAGGGCACATTGGTCTATATGCTCGCAGGCCTGTCAGATGTGTTCCCCTTACCGCAACTCACTGTCGCCTGCGATTAACCTGGAGTAGAGAGCATACATTGTGGACACCGCAACAGTGGTCTTGTGTGATGTTTTCCGACGAGTCCAGGTTTACTTTGCAGTCTTATTCTCTCCGGAGTTTCATATGTTTTGCGCCAGGTACCCGTTACCACCAAGATAACACCATTAAACGACACCGTTACGGTGGTGCAGGATGGCTCGTTTGGGGAGGAATTATTCTTGGTTCCAGAACTGACCTGCATGTTCAGAGTGTAACGATGACAGGCCACATCTATCGGGATGTCATTCTGGAACTACATGTACGTTTGTTTCGGGGTGCCATGGGTGCTGAATATCTGTTTATGGATGACAACGCCCGTCCTCACCGTGCAAACATTGTAGACGAATGCCTTCAATCGGAGGATATCACCCGTATGGATTAGCCAGCATACTCACCAGACTTGAATCCAATAGAGCATGTGTGGGATATGCTTGGCCAACGAATTGCAGCCGTCAACCCCTCCCACATTTCTACCGGAACTTTGGAGGGCATTGCTTGATGAGTGGTGTAATATTTCCCAAGATCAGATTGATAATTTGATACTCAGCATGCGTAGGCGTTGTAAGGCCTGTATTGCATCGTCCGGGAGACATACTTTGTATTAACCATCATACTAACCATGTTATACTGATTTTTGTAAATATGTTCTTTTTTGAAGTTTGCTCCAGGGAGTAAAAATCGCAATTTTTATTAATTATGTCCAACATATAGCATCTTTTTTGCTCTTTACCTTTTGTTTAATAAATAGACTTTACAAATAAGTCAAATTTGTTTTGCTTCTGTCTCTTTCTTTGCCTGAATTTCGTTGTCCTTAATTTATGGACATGAGTGTATATGTGTCTGTATGTAGAGGCATGTGTAAAGATAGTTTTTTCCCGCAGTTTAATGTAATGTAAATTTTTAAACAATTAATGAAGTACTATAAAATAAATAATTATTTAACAAAAAACATTATAAAATCTATCTAGACCAGTGGTCGCCAAATTTGTGGCCTGCCAGAAAATTTCGCTATTCCCGAGAAAAATGAAGAATATACTTACTCATCACGTTATGTTTTAAGATGCATTGAATCATAATTCAATTTATAACAATAATTTAATACCTAAAAAAGCCTATTAGTGGTCCGCGGGATAAATTAACTGGTTAGCGAGATAAAAAAGTTTGGCAATCGCGGATCAAGACCATATTGAAAACGCTTAGCTGTAAAAAAATTGCGTAATTTTTATATCTTTATAAACGATAAATTTCTTTTCTTTTCTCTCAAATTCCTTTCCTAATGTATTATTATCTATGTTTAAAGAATAAACTATTGTACTGAAAGCGAATTTCTTCCATATAAATTTAAAGATTTCCGAGGGGTTTTTCTAGTCAACATTAAACTAAGAAATGTTAGTTTGCATATAGTATTTTATATGTATATACTCTGAATTCTTTCACATGCTGAAGAACTAAGTCTAAAAGAAAAGAAAAAGCTTTACAAATGTATGCAGGCTCTATAATAATGGGATATTCTACGTTTTTCATGGTTAAATTTTTTCAAGTATGTGAGTGGCTTTAGCCAGACATTTTATATGACAAGAATTATAATCTCCTTGAATACATATTCCAGACAAGATATGTTTGATAAGAGCCAAGAGAAAGGGATAGTGCAGTTTTTATTTTGTTAAAATTGTTCGATTTTTTTCTACATTCTGATATTTTTCTTCAGTTATACTGTCTTCGAGTTCCTTTTTTGAAATATAAAGCAGATAACGATGGGAAGAATAAATGGATAAGAAGAATACAGAATTAAATTTGAATATATATTTTATTATATAGATTACAGGTCTTATTCTCAAAAGTATATTCCGAAAAAGAGAGAGAAAGGAAGATGCTGCTTTTATCTACCTATTCGTATATAAAAGGTATGTATTTTATAGAAATTTTTATTTTTCAAAATAAGTTCTTTCTATATGAGTTTTAATTTCTAGAGAATATTTTGTAAAAGTTGTATCTATTTTCTTCAGTTTTAATTAGACGTTATAGCTAGGTAAATAACAAAATTCTACTCACACTAAAATATTCCCCTGTAGGTAGTGGCGCAATGTACATAAGAGGCTCCTGAGACATCTCCATAAATTTCACGAAAGTTTATTTTCCTTTAGTATTTTAATAAATAAGATAAGACTATTTTATTCGATAACACTATTAACAGATTTTATATATTTCCTAGCCAACAATAAATGAGTTTCGTCTGCAGATAAGAATATGAAATTATATGTCTGAATTTTTTTTCCTTCTATACAAGGTGATTCGCTACCAGAATGATAAATTTGCAGGGTATGTGAGGGGTACACAGACGACTCGGAATTTCATATTAATGCAGGGTTGCAAGTGTGGTAGTTGACAGCTGTGGTGCAAATAAGCAGAGAAAAACAACAGAAACGGCAACACACTAATGGGAAAGAGATCATTTTATTAAAAGGTTGTTCTACAACAGTTCGAAATTGCGACTAGAAGTCATCTAGCAGGCCTGAGATAGGCACAGCGTATGGAATTCCTAACTTTCTGGAAGATTCCTGACATGCCACGTATCCTCACGGCAGCTACAGATACTCGAGCGATGAGGTCTTCAAATGAAGAAACGGGTGTCTCGTACGCCAAAAGGAACCAGTTTACTCGCTAAGGAATCAGTCTCACGTAACCTTCTGGTCTCACTTGCGGAGGTTGTGTGATGTAGAACACGCCTCTTCGGGTAACCTTCCTGGTATAACCGCCAAGCGGCGTGCCCGTTACAATTCCATGCACTATAAGCATGCCGACCAAGTTCCTCGTTTGAATACGAGTTCATTTTATTACCTCGGGAAACGAATCGCAAGGACTTCAGCAGCATCGGTGTTCACATTGGATGATTATTGGGAGGAAGAGGATATTCACGGCAGCGAAGTCGCCGAACTTCAAATCAAGAGAGAACGTTTGGGATGCACTGAGAGGATCCATTGTGCTCTGTCAACACTCCTCCAGTACTCTTCTGGCACTAGCACCGTCACTTTTGGAAGAATAGGAGTTGATGCCACAGTCGTTGATCAACAGTATTAGGGCTCATTGTGATGCATGCAAAGCTGTTCAAATTCGTACAAAAAGCTGTACAATTCTCTTACCGCCGTATTCACTATTAACAGGACCGGCGGTCAAAGGAAGAAAACCAGTTTTTCGCCGTGAGTTCGTTTCACCGTCGCAAGTTCAGTCAGAAATTTCTGAGCAGACTCAAAGTTCTGTTAGATTTAACCGACACTCACGCAACAATCGCACTTGTAACGGTTCCTGTTAGTGATTCCCACTAATCATCTTGGGAAACCTTTCAACCTTTATGATTATAAAATCGCTTTCCCTCTTGGAATCGAGATTTATGCAAATATGAATTGCTATTTCAAGTCAAGAGAAATGAGAGGGGTAGTCGATGTGTGGTAGTCAGGATCACAAGCGTAGCTACTGCCGTATCAACCGTATCAATGATACGGGACTCCCATGCTAAAGGGGCCTCAACATGTAGAAGCAAAATAATATAAAAATGTTAAGAGATAGCCAAAAAGGCTCCCAAGAAATTTTGATACAGGGCCCACTCAGGATTAGCTACACCAATGGTCAGAATGATTCTGAAGTTAGAAAGTTAGAGTTATAATAATTGAAGCCGTCGGAGTTTTAGGTAGGAGATCCGAGATCCTCCTACAGGGAAAGATCATCAATGTTGTGGAATTAATTACTTAAGTCAATTAATTTAATAATTATTAACATTAAGGTTATTAATTAAGTTGACGCTCTCTTTGTTTAAGCTAATATTTATGGTAAATTTATAAGTAAAATAAAGGCGTTGATTTTATTAAAATTTCTCATAATTATGTGCATCCGAATTCACAACTGACCGCAGGGTTATAAGTAACTGGAGTTAAAAAAAATAGCGGTGAAAGGAAATTTTAACAGGCAGTTGGCTTTGTCACTTGACCTCGGTTACTTAACTTCAGGTTTCATAGCCGAGTTCAGCTAGCGGTAAGTACGGCAGTAAATAATCTGACCAGTCAAGCGTTGTGATGTATTCTGTCTAGTCCAATTGTTGCTTTTATTTGCTTATCACCATACTTATAACCTAATGTGTTTTTTTGCTACTATAGTTTTACCTCTCAGTCTATGTTTACCAAATTCCTTATTCAGTTAAATTTTTTTTTCAGATGTGTTTTTTTTAGGTTTGTAATATTAATTATGGACACCAGTGCTTATTCGTAGTTTTTTAATATGAAATAATTGTTTCTTATATTTTTTAATAAAAAAAATTTAAATGCCTAGTTTTATTGATCTTCCTGAACTTTACAACCTTTTAATACTGTTTTTAAAAGTACATTAAAACGTGTTAACTGGAATTTCCAAAGGTATTGAGAGAAAAACATAAAGCAATATTTGTAATTATTTTATGTTCCCTAAGTCATGCTTTATATTGATGTTTGTTTTACTCTTAACCAGTATTTCTGCTTTAAAAAAGAATATTCACTCTTCCCACTTGAATGTACAGTTAGAATTATTATTAGTTGAGTAGACACTCATTCTTCTTTTTGAATGACGCTTATTTTACTCTTTAAAGCAGTTTTATTCACTTGATCAATTTTATTCAATTGATTCTCATTTAAATTCGAAACAAAAAATGTACAATGTAAGCAAATTAACTTAAGGAACTAATATTTTGGTACGTAGATTGCTATTAATTGAGAAAAGTTATTAATTAGTTTCATTGCGTCTTTCAATTTTATTTTTCAAGCACTGATATTGACTTGGAAAAGTTAATTTTTTAGGTAAATTTGCCTAGTTTATTCACTAGTAAAAACGATAAAATGGCGTCAAATTAATAAAGAGTTTGTTTGATAAAAGAAATGGGATGGAAACTATTTGCGATAAAAATATTTTCACGCTCCGAAAATTATAAAAATTACTAAGTATATTAAGTAAACGAAAATGAAAGATAAATACATTCAGCAAACAGCCTAGAAATTGTTGGCACTTCAAATGACGGGAAACATCTTTTTCTTTTAAGGAAAAAAAATCTGAGAAAACAGGAAAATTTAACAGATACTGCAGCTTGTGTTGACTTATACGTAGTAAAAATTATAAAATATATTTGTTGAAAGTGACTATATACAGAACACTAAGTAGAGAGAAATCAGTTAACAACTAGAAAACAAAACTGAATTTAATTTCAAAACTTATTAAAGGATTAGCGAAGCATCATTCCAAAACATATTAGGCAGATGAGAAAAATAATAATCAAAAAGAAAAATTAATTAGTTTTCTTTCAGAAGTATTCACAGCTTAAGAGAAAGCAAACTTTGTAATATCTGTATTTAAATTTTTGATTTCTGATATTATTCTGTACGTACACAAGTTGTCAAATTAAAGTTAATTAAATTGTAATTTATGAAAGAAATTGTCAAATTAATTCGAACTCTTTCATTTATAACATAATGTAAACAGAGAAACTTCAAAGTGATAATTTTCAAACACTAGTTTTAGTACTTTTCTTTCAAATCACGTTATGCATTTCAAATTAAATATAGCAAGAGCAGATAAGTATCATACAACAGGCAATTTGTGAATTACGTTATCTCAAATAAAATAGATATTTAATTTTTGAGACAATGTAAATGCTATTCCTAAAGGAGATTAAGAAAAAAATATATTTAGAGAGCTTTGAAAAGTTGATTAATTAATTTTGAGAAGTTGTTGTTTTTTGTTCATTTTCAAAATTGTTAAGACGATATTTAATTATTAGTTTTTAGTTATTATGGAGAAAAACAGATATAAATCTCTAAATTAGCCCGATTTGTTTTGTGTAATTTTTATTCATTTTACTATGATAAATTGAAAACCAATTTCCAATAAATTCAAGTGGCAGTGGTAGTAGTAGTCTGGTGGACATGGTCACGAACTGGTGGCAGATCTTTGCCGAGTTTCAATTTCAAATCTTGTTGCAACTGAAGGCCCGTCGTGTAGAGGAGCTGTTTCCCATTAAATTTGTTGTAGCTCAAAGCCCTCGCTTTGGCTGGGTGTGGAAATTAGGAGAGTGTTGTGTTATCTCTGTGTTGCCCTCATCTCTTGACCAGGGTTCAAAATTACCAGGTTCGTCACTAACAACCCTCTCGTTGATTTATCGCGCGATGTTTATAAACACCCCTTTACTCACCTCAGTTATAAACCTAGGTATAATTAGTCACAACAGTAAGAAATATATTAGCCACAGTGGTATTATAACAAACTCTTGGCCTTAGGAACTAAGATTGCCGGTTTAAACATTTTTTTTTGTCCAGCCAATCTTTACCTGTAATTCGCCTATACAACTGGGCCATAGGGAAAGTAAGAAATATTATAAATATGTAATTATTACTAAAAAAATAAAATGTAATAATTAATAATATGTAACCATAAAATTTAATTGATTATTTACTTATATAGAGTGAAAAGTCTTGGTATTTGTTGGTTAACAAATAGTTGTTTAATAATGTAACTTCCATGCCTGGCTCTGTTGATCTGACTGAATCTTATGACTTATTAATCCTTTTTTTAGCGGTAAAATAAAGCATGTACACATAAATTGTCAAAGATAATGAGAGAAAAACAAAGTAATGATTATAATTATTTCATGTTTCTTAAATCATATATTCTACAGATGCTATTTCAAAAGCTAATGTTTAACGTGGTAACTAATATTAAGAATGATTGCTAAATTTCCGAGACTTGCAGGATTTTTAATACTAGCAAGTATCCCGAAAATTCGCGAAAATTCTAATAAAGTGTATTTCAGCATACTATAGGGTGGTACACTAATGAGGAATGACTAGACTATAAATAACTTTTACAGTCTTTCTAAAACATTAATGTTGTGTTAAAGAAGTCAGTTAAAAATATATATATAGATAGATAGATAGATATTAGTATAGAAAGACAGCTTTAAAATTATAATTGTCTCATTATATTTAGAAACTCATTACATCTTTGCCCATGATAAATTCGAGTCGATTCAATAATTCCGAAGCCCATTCATTTCCTTTTGTTTAAGACAACACCTGGTCGAATCTTCTCTGAGACTTCTTATCATTTCAGAAGCCAACACATCTAGGTTAATTCATTTAGTCATAGGAATTCTTCGCGCGTCCATCTGATAGAAAAACACAAAATACTTGTGCCTTATCAGCTCTCTATCTCACCGCTGCCCCACCAAAAACTATAAAAGCTCTCAACCCGGCCGGGCGAGCCCCAGAATTAAACCAGAAACGCCCCCTTGCAGAAAAAAAATAAATAAATAAAACACCCACATAAAGGTCATAGTCTGTCCCACCCAATACAACAAATATAAAAAAAGCCAAAGTAGTGAGTAAGATAAATTACACGGTAGAGGGGGGATTGTAGTCGAGCTTTTATTTATTTGTTTTAAAGTTGGACTCGAATGTTTTATGCACTTGCACACTCAAGCCGAAAAGCAATTAGAAATCGCAGTAGGGTGCGTGTGTAGAGTGGGACTTGGTTTTCGCATTAGGACACCTAATCCACGGCCGAAGACCACCAATCAAGTTAAGGCCCGGTAGTTAACTTATTCGACGTCTTTTATGAATAGACATTACTGTGAGCTATACAATGTTTAGTTCAGAGTTGATACATGGTTAACGGTTTAGATATGCTATCATTGACCTTGGTCAAATAATATTGAATACTGAATCGAATGACCTTGAATACATTTTACTATCGACTTTTGCTAATTAAAAATAATTCACTTCACTTTAACAAAGTAGGTAGTAAGACTCACATTCTTGAAAGATCATTTCAATTTGCTTTGAAAGTGATCAATCAAATCCACATCTACTTGTTAACAAGATATATATTTGCATGAATATATGTGATGGATTTAAGAGAAACACAGCCATATTTTAACTTTTTTCAATTTGGAGAGAAAAAATTCAAACAAATAAAAAAAGGCTAGAATTGTGGCTAAATATAATTGCTTTTTTAAGCAGGAATAAATATTTTGATAACATTTCTCATTTCAAATATGGACTGAACAAATGCTCATATGATGAGTTTCGCAGTCATTTATTTTGATGTCTATTTTGATTAAGAGTCTCGTCTTTCTGGAAAAAAATAGAATTGAGATTCAAAGTCGAAGAAAAAGAACTCAGGTGTCATCTCTGTTTTGGCACTGGCACAAATATGTGCTTAGTTTGACGCTCCTCGAATGGGGTTTATTGCGGCAATAGTTCAATGCAACTAAAAGATGTCCTACGAGATACAAATTTTATGTATGGTATAGATTCAGTTATTTTAAAAAAAATAATTTATAAGAACTGAAAGAAGTCCTATGAGATACAGAGTTTATGCATATTGATGTGTGTTGAGTCCTTAATGTATCCGACTAGGTTGAAAAAGTGATTTTTAGGTGTTTGATGTTTGGTGTTGTTTGGGAAAAAATTAGGGAAAAAAAGAAATATAATTATGAATGAAGAAGAAATAATTCCTAAAACTAGAGAGGGTTTTAAGTTGTTTTTATAGCATTTACTTTATTTAACTTATAAAATTATTTTAATACGTTTTTTGATAAATGAAATTTTTGCGATAATTTGTGCCCGAAAAACGGGATATCTCCAAAACAATCCAATCAAATTCAATGAAATTTATAACATATATGTTATGGGCCCTTCAGAGTGTAACAAAGAGCACATTTTAAGACACCTATATTTAATCACATTTTAGAGACATTTTTAGCTTAGAACATGCAGTACTTTTGACGAAAAATCATTAACATCAAATTTAAATGCTTATAAAATATTTATTTCTTAAAATATTTTTGATCCAGCGGCTTGAGACACTTCAGTTGGATCAAATAGTATATCAATGAACTTGAAATTGCATTATGTGTATTATATTTTTATTTATGGCGTTTTTCTTAACTTTGAAAATTTTGTTAAAATTTCATAAAAATAATTTTTTTTTCAAAACAAAATATTAGTACATGTGGTTTATTTAATAATTATTACTCTCTCTTTATAAGCCTATTTATGTTCTTCAAAGCAATATAATTCCTTAAAAAATCAATTTAAGAAAAATTGGTCTCCGAACCAAGTCGGATACCTTAAGGAAATTTGCCAGAGACAGTTTGGACGCGATGTGCGCCTGTCGTTGGCCATAGCCTCGAGCACCTTACAGGGTGACAGTACGATTTTTAGCTCGGTTCCATTCAATTTAAAAGGAGAACACCCTAGGGAAGGGGTCTCCTAACTCTCTTCTCTTTCTACCAACCCCACGAGAGGACTTGGTACTCGACGGCTATTTAGAGTACCCCCATGCCGGAAAGGCGTTATACATTTACAAACATCCATGTCTTCTCCAGGATTCGAACCCACGCCCTACGGAACGTCAGTCAGTAGCACTAACCACTAAACCGGATGGGCGACAGAGATTATATATGGCAGATTCATATCCGGTTATCCAGATTATCCGGTTTTGTGTGTGTGTGTGTAATTTATATTAATTATTTTAATTATTTATAGTAATTATTTTAATTATTTATAGTAATTATTTGAATAAAAAAAAAGGACACATACATACATTATTCTTCAATATACATATTTTCCGCAAATTGTTTTATTATATTTTGAAAATGTCATTATATTACTAGACTCTCACAACAAAACATATATCAGAGCCATTAAAGTTAAAACAATATATAAAAAAAAAGTATACAAGGAAATTTTTCCCTCGCATATGTTTTCCCTCCAAATATTTACATATTAACCATGCTTTGCCTTGGCAAAACAACATGTAATTGAGTGTGGACTTACTACATATGTATTTTGTATTACCAGAAATTCATTTTATGATGGAATAAATTTTATATAAATGCTTAGTCTGCATATAGATACACTCTATTTGAAAAACAAAATGTATTGGACCTTTCAGCAGAACCTTATGCTTAAAATTATATTAACAGCTAAATTATATATATATATATATATATATATATAATATCACCAAAATCATTTCTAAATAAATCATTTTGCTTATGAAATATGCTTTGTCTTTATAAAAGATATGTAACGATTTGTAAAAGAATCTCTGAAACAATAATTTATATGTAAAGTATGTTGGAATGTGTTTTCACCATTAGAAAAATCTCATTTTTCAGAAACATTGTGAAAATTCTGTAATGATTATCGGAAAAGGCATATGAACGCTTTCAGTGGAGAAGAACAAACAGCATATTTTTTAAAGAAGAATGATAAAAACTGAAACTTTTGATAAATACTTTACTGGTAAAATATTATAATGATTTCAGAATTGATAAAGAAGGAAGAAATGAAAAAAATGTTTTTGCGATTTATTTGAGACAGAGTTATGAATTTTTTTGTACACTGCAAATAATAGAGAGAAGACAAGAAAAAAGTTATATTTGTCTTCCTTTGTTTGATATTTTGTTTACCCAGACAATGTTTTCTATTTCTGTGAGTTATTTTATGTATTCAAAGAAGTAAAATACATTGTTTACTACATTATTCTATTCTGTGTTTGCTCGAAATTTCTTTTTTTCAAAACGAATTGTGAACTGTTCTTTTTTTACCAGCTTGAAAGGCAGGTAAAGGTAAACAAAATTTATTTTGAAATTTAGCTCAGTTGAGAAAGTGAAAATCGGAAAAACATGTTTTTAAATACAATAAAACATTCTATTAATAGTGATAAACCTCCGATATTAACAAGTATTGTCCTAAAAAGATGTGAGTAGAATTATAAATATATTCAATGGATTAGTTTAGAATTTAATAAGATGTCTTAAGCTGAGATTTTTTTCGGCTTCTTAGAATCAGTTAATGTATGAAGGGAATCATTTGGATTCTTTTTTCTTCGGAATTCACAAAATTACACTAAAGGCGAATATGCCTTGATTGGTTTTCGCTAAAAAAGAGTACAAATATCGAACAAACTAACAAGCGCGATGAAATTAGGAGAAGAAAAATATCATTTCGAGATGGTGTTCTTTAAATATTCTAGATACGTACCATTACTTCCAAATTAAAAATGAAGAAAAGTTTAGGTTTGAATTAAAATATTTGATAACAGCCTTTCACATAACTATCCTGTAGAATTTATCTGTTTTGGTTCTGAAAGAGATTTAATACTGAATGCGGCAATGGAGTTTTTAAAATCATTGAGCAATGAAATATTGTATACAAACCTCTAAGATAATTACTATTTATTTTTGGTGTAATAATTATATTTATTCAATTTTGCTCTGTGAATATATAGTATTATTTAATTTAAATGACTATAAATATTTAATAAATTTCATATAAAGCAAAAAAAAATACAATATTTCTTACTTAAATTACTTTGATTTGCTAAAATCCGGTCTAATTCCATGTAACCATAGAACTGCCAATTAATAGATTAAATATAATTCAATACTTAATTTATAGACAGGCAAAAGTGTATGTAAAAATTCTCATCTATCTATTAATATTTTAAATGATTACAAACAATTTAATGTAATAATAATTATACAATATAAAGAAACTTTATAAAAAAAAATCCACTTGTTTTTCAATAAAATTTTAGGTCAGTATCCGCAATAGTGCATTATATCTAACTGGACTAAACACTGAAAATTATAAAATTTGACAAATTTGAAGAAATTCTTTGTATGTGTAATAAAATAAAAATTCGTAAATTATACATATTTATGAAACAAAATTTTCCTAAGCACTCTAATCAGATTAAAAGCATAAAAAATACCTTAAAATTTAATTGTTCATAATATGTAGTAATAAATATGTAGGAGCTTTAGAAGTATAACTAAACATAACATTATTATTTCTGCAAAAAATTAAGAATATGTGACTGTCTTAAATATTTGAAGGCATAGTTTGATAATAATAAATAAATAATTAATAAAATAAGGATAGTAGAACAAAACTTTTAATGTAATAATAAATAAATAAAGTAGTTATATGTGGTAAACTAAAAATGAGGAAATTTATTTTAAAAATATGTGCATTTTGCTTGACTCCAAAACTATAAATATATCATTGAACTCATTATGCTATTCTATAAAACTACAAGGTAAACAAAAAAGTTCTTGCCGTTTTTAATGACCCAAAAGAACATGACATACAAACAGCGTAGCCTATTGTTAGTCCTCGAAGTAATCACCATCGACATCCAGCATCTTCTGCTAACGTGTCTCCAGTTGTTCAATCGCCTTGCGGTAAAACTCTGGGGTGTGGGACGCAAAGAAGTCCGTAAGAGCTTGGCGCTTGTCTGCTTCACTGGTGAAGGATTTACTACGAAGATGATTGTCCAGGGAATGGAAGAGGTGGTAATCTGATGGTGCAAGGTCAGGTGAGTAAGGAGGATGGCACAAAGTCTCCCAATTAAGTCGCGGTATTGTTTTTCTGGCCACCCGCGCGACATGCGGCCTCGCGTTATCATGCAATAACAGTAAACTCTTTCGATTAACCAGTGCTGGCTCCTTCTGATGCAATGCCTGTTGTACACGTTCCAATATCTGCGAATACAGGTCCGCAGTGACCGCTTGGCCCGTTGGTAGCAACTCATAGTGAACCAATATCTCCAATGAAAAAATATCTCCAGTGAAAAAATATCTCCAATAAAATCCAATAATCTATCTCCCCCCCCCTTTCTCTCTTTATTTATTTATTTTTAACTGCTGCTATCTTCTTATATGTTTCTTTAAAAAAAAAAAAATGGGGGAGGAGATCTGAAAGAAAAAAAAAAGTAATCCTCCTTTTGATGAATCATTTCCTTTTTCTGAAAACTGAAGAACCAAATGGCGGGAAAATATCAACAGGAAGTGGTGTGTCATCAACTGGAAATTTGATTCCAAAGAAACTATTTTTTTTAATGTAATTATTTATGCTTCCTGTTTTCTGTCTTTTTTTTGTCTTTATGGTGCATTTCTTTTGTATATTTTTACTATTTCTTTTGTATTTGTAAAAAAGTTGGAATTGTTTAAAATGTAAACTTTGATTTTTTTTTTTTTTGCAATAAAATCTGGATGTGAGGGTGGTTGTTTCCCGAGGGATCGGTTGTAGCTCTAAACCCTCTTCGGGTGAGCTCGGTTCCTCTGGGCATTCATCATCATCATAGTGAACCACTTGACGACAAGTCCACCAGACACAAAACATAATCTTGCGTGGGTGCATAGGTGGTCTTGCGCTGGGCAGGAAAGTATCCTGGGGTGACAACCAATGCTTGGAACACTTGGGTGTGTCATACAGAACGCACTTCTCGTCACTGGTCAGCACCCGATTGAATATAGATGTGCTACGGTGGCGAGAAAGCAACGATAAACAGGCTACCACTCGTTGTTGCTTATGGACTTCTGACAGCGTGTGAGGAACCCACTTGCTCAGCCTGTACATCTTACCTAAGCAATGCAGATGAAGTCTAACCGTTTCACTGAAAGTATTGAATTGTCTGGCAAGTTCAACACACGTTTGATTACTGTCCTCTTCAATGGCCACCTACAGGGCTTCGTCATCCAAGGCCTGTGGCCGTCCTGCTCGAGCTTTATCACAGAGGACAAATCTCCCGACCTGAATTTTTGAAACCAATGCCTTGCCATACTTTCTTTGACAACACTATCCCTAAGCGCTTGACATATTCGGCGACTTGATGCAGCGACTGATAAGCCCACTTTGAAGTCGTAAAGTAAACAACCCCGAACGAGCTCCTTCGATACGCCTATTTCGCTTCGCTACGTACGAGTTCCGATTGATGAATGTGAGCAGTGGACTTGCATTTATAACAACTGATATTCCTATTCTCGACTGGCGGTTTTTCAATCACGTCATACACGAATTTGCATATTTATTCTCACTTCTTTCAATAGAAACGTGCAAACGGCAAAAACATTTTGTTTACCTTGAATATGAAATAATTAAAAACATTGTCAGTGCAAGCATTAATTTATTTATTACTATATTTTAGGAATTAATTATTAGAGCTTGGCTGTATTTATGAAAGAACACTATTCACTTTTTGTCAATGAGAATTCCTTAATATGGACAAATGAACTTACAATAACCCTTTCACAACTGTATAAAAATTTCGAAGATGTGCAAATGCAAGAATGAACTCCATAACTTTAGAAGAAACACATAAAAATGTCTTCTTTCACATTTCGGAAAAACTTTATAGCTAAACTTTCATTTACATCGTTCAACAAGGTGTTTATAATTTCGTAACATATATTCATGCATCCTGAATATACATGAAACATAATTACGTCTTGTAACCTAAAGTTATTGTTAAAATCCTGTTGTTTAAGATGCACAATAAATACTTAAAGGATTGAGCATAAATCCAAGGCAACAGTGATAAAAATTCCAGCAATAAGCCATCTAACCATATTAAATACTTTGAAGTACATAGGTAACTATGATTAAATTAAATACATTAATTAAGTAGTTAAATATTAGAATTTACAAATTTCCATGCTATCCATCTATTACAGTAGAGCTACTCATAAATCGGTAATACCGAAACACGATCATATAAAATGGTCAATAAAAGAATAACTGAATGAAGTAATTATACTAATTAGAGAATCTAACGAAAAGAAAAGGACCAAGTACATAATTTAAAACACTTTTTCATTTCGAAATTTTTATTACAACACAGATTTTTCCATTGTATCACCCAATCGGATATCTAGTCCCTTTCATTGAAAATCACAATACTATACATTTGGAGAAATTCTTTTGCGAGAAAAATGGAAAACGTCGAAATGCAATACCAAGAAAGACCCTATAAATGTGTATTCATAACAGCGTGGGGCTAAAAACATTCCTTGCAAAGCCAAAATATCCCCTGCGATATAAATTCCGGGGGCATATGATCCCTTGGCTGTTTTCGATTGTTTTGAAAAGAGTCGAAATATTTCCATACTATGCAATGTCGGTCCAATAATGCGTCTATTTTTCTGCCAAACATAAAAAAGCAGAGTTTTATTGCTTTCGAATTCCAAACTGAAACATCCCACAAATACATGGTCATAGCATAGCTTGTATTGAAGGCTCCCTATTTTTTCAGAATTGCTATTTTGAACAAATATAGAGTCGATAAACACCTTCATAAGATTTCGTCTCTCCACCGAATATTTCCGAAAAGAGTCGTAATAAACTTTACGAATTTAAAGCAGCTGCTTTTGTAATGTACTGAACACCATTTTATGCAATATTCTTAGTTTAAACCGTATTAACTTTTAATTGAGCTATATAAATAACGAAAAGTATTTTTATTTCAAAAATCAAATAAATAATATATCTATTGGCTTGAATATTTTCTGCGTATGTCACTGTTTTCTTAAAAAGTGTTATACTGTTTAAAATACATATAAATTAAATGAAATAGTATAGTCTACATACCCAGTATCTTACGTAAATAAAACAAAAGCTCAGGGGTATGAATTAAAAATATTACACTCTTGCTAAAACTATAATAGGATTGAATCTCACATATGTTTTTCTAATTTTTTTATACATTTAACGCTTTATTGCTCATTAAAGTTATATGATTTCTCTTTTTTTTTCTTTTTGAAGCTAAGCTGAATTTATACGTTTTGATAAGTTGTAATCCGCTGTGTTTATATCAAACCACCAAACAATAACAAAAATAAAATTCAATTAATTAAAATTTAAATGGAAGAAAGTTTTGAACAGAAATATGACTTTATTTTTTAATCCCGTATAAATTGATACAAAGTTGACTTGTATAAATGTAATATGTGTGTTGTACGTGCTTTTTTATGCCCAAAACTGCTTAATAAATTACATTTTATTATTCAATGACTTTTTTTTATTAATGTAGCACATTGGATTAAGTCGGGAAAGTTTTGCGTTAATTTTATAACGAAACACGTAATGATCAAATAGTAATAGTGGAGCTTTATATCATTAGGCTCACTCAAAAAAAGGTTTATTACAAGAAAAAAGAGTTTTTGGAAACAGATATACTTCGAGTCAAAAAATTTTATGCAGTTTTAATTATTTAGCATTGATTTATATACTTATAAATAACAGACACAATTACAACAAATATTTACATTTCATTTAAATCTATGACTAAATCAATTTACATTTTTATTAATAATAATTTTGTTTTTTTTTACAAAAAAAAATTATTTATTCCACAATAAAAGAATTTCTTTTATTCGAAAGTTGTTCATTAGAGCTAAATTTTATTTAAAGTATTTCGATTGATGTGGGATTCGCTTGATGTCTTTTGTAAGACCTTTCTTTGTAATTGACTTACTTTCAACAGAAAACTGTTGGAAGAAATTTTTAAAAAGAACTGTGTTGTAACCAGTTGTATTAGAATAAAACAGGCCTTGATTGCCAAGTGGAACGAGTTGCCAGCGATCTAAGTTGAATTATGAGTTCAAATCTCACTTTCTTGATTTAACTGTTGATGCTTGTATGGAATAATAATATTAAATCGAACTGGCTGTATAAAAATCATGTGGCGTTGTACAAACGTTTAACACAGCGAGGAAAAATTCCCATACGAAATGCATCGAATTCACATGTCTGTGGCTTAAAATTACCAGACCATCCTCCAGTATTCCTTGGTATTGTTATAAAGTTAAAACACAGCAGAAAAAATAATTGAGTCACATGACGCTTTGTCCTTTAAACTTTAAAGGACAGAGCGTCACGTGGCTCAATCACTGGTTTAAAGCAGTGATTTTTTTCAACAAGTACCAGATAGTTCTTCTGACGCCGATATTTTATGCCTCTACATTAAGCTACTACATGTTTAAAAAAGCAGTCTTCACACACACACACACACACACACATTATTTCTATTAACACTAGGTTGACTTGTAAATGTAAGTCATTACATAAATTTTAAATTGATATTTATAGAAGGTTATAAAATTTGAAGTACTTTTTTTAAATGCTTGAATTATTAATGACTGATGATAATTCTGAGTATGAATTAGATACTATTCATTTTCCCTCATAAAGCGTATTCCGTAAGACAATTCAAAACGAAAGAATATCAACAAAATACCTATTCTTTTATTAATGAAATACATTAGCAAAATACATTGACAAGCATAAGTTAAGGATTAAATATATCTTTGATTTTTTCAGAGCTGTTATGCTGCTTTTAATTAAAATTGATGAAATAACACAGAGATAATTTACTGAATTATCTAATCCAATTCGATTTCACTCTTATTTTATGAAAATTAAAAAACTTCGATAATACAGGTATTTCAAATATTAACTTAAATAGTTTTAGTTCTACTCGTATTTTCGAAGGCTTAAGATTATTTCTAAAAGCTTTACAAACAATCGCACAAATACTGGAAGATGGATTACGATTGCGAGCAGTTAGGAGATGGAGTCATGACAGTATCAAATGGAAGTAGCAAGATAGCTCAATGTGTCTAGAAATGTTGTTTCTAGATTATGGAACTACTTTAAGGAGACCGGAACATCACAATCTAGGCAGATTTATTAACTGCTGAGTGCAACAGACAGATGACAGCTACTCAACTCGCAAATGAGCTTTTCACTGCTTCTTGTACCTCAGCTTCGATGTACATTGATTACCGAAGGCTTAGTGTCAGAAGAGCAATGGTTTTTGCATCCTCTTCTCCCACATCATATCAGTTCCCCCTATTATGGTGTAAACAATATCATTCTTAGACAGGGTGTGTAGTGAGCCTGCGTTATCTTCATTGATGAATCAAAATTCAGATTGAGCACGGACTCTCGATGTGGACAAACATGGAGAGAACCAGGAACCCAGTATCATCTCTTCAACGTCATGCAAATGAACCACTATGAGGGTTATGTTAGGATCTGGGCTGACGTGATGGTGAATTGGACCACAGATCACATGTCTTTCAAGGAGTAACCGTAACTACTTTGAGGGATAGGGAAGAAATATTAGAGCCCTGTGTTATATATATAAACTTTTCAGAGAGGCAGTTAGCAATCAGAGTCCCTTTCTATAGACGACGGAGTTCATCTACACAGTGCTCGGATGGTCGAAGTACACCTCGAGATGGAGGTTATTCAGAAGAGGGAGTGACAGATCCTCACCCCTGAATCTCATAGAGAATGTCTGAGATGCTCTTGGCAGAGTAATTGCAGATCGCTAGCCTCCTCCCAGAACACTTTCTAAGCTAATTAGTGTATTGGTAAAGGAGTGGAATATGTACTGTCCCAGAACCTCATAAACAGCACAAGAGTTCGTTGTTAAAGCTGCATTTGTGACAGGGTTTATCATGCCCCACATTAAACCATTCATGAGTACCATTTTGTTACATCATTTTTGGACACCATGCTTTCATGAAAATAAATCATGATCATTAGTGTTTTTTAATGCCTTTTTAGTAATGCTTTTAAGTACTTTCGTAAAAAATTCACTTTAATTGATTAAGTGGTTATTGAAAAATAAGTGAAAATGTGTTTTGTTCCAGAACTTTTGCACATCAGTGTATTTGAGCTGTATAAGAACATTTTTAATAATTACTCATCATCATACTGAATCTTAGTTCAGAAAAGACCTGTTATAAACTTTCTGTTAGTGATTAAATACTCTTGTATGTGTAAAGAAAAAAAAGGAATTAATTTATTTCTCTTATATACTTCCACGTATTAAACAAGATTTAAAATGATTAAAAATATTTAAAAACAGAAAAATGGAAATGAAATTTCTTCAAATAAAATCGTTTCAAAGTTATGCAGCTAAGGCGAAGACATTCCCTCCCCCCAAATTATGGTGTTACTTGTATTTAAATACTTCTAGATGCGTGTGTGTGAGGTTGTGAATATTATATTATATTGTACAAAACATTTATATCGACTAGTTGTTATAGGCAGTCATCTATTTCTAAAATATTATACTTAATTTCACAATAAACTGAAAAATATTAAAAAATAACTTTAAAAGTCAATTCGAAAAACATTAAATAATTCTTTTTGTCTAATTTTCATTTCGTTTTATTCCTGAAATTATATTCCTAAAAACTTCAAATAGCTCCTGATTACATTTAAATTTCTTCTTTACAATGAATTTGATACCACGCTTGAACAAATGAAGTTCTACTGTTACTCTTTTCGATATTTTTAACTAATTTTAAAAAACTAACTTTTTTTGAATTTTTTGAATCGGTGCATGCTTTTATTTATTAGATCGGCCTTTCAGGATTGTAAAGTCACATCACTGACTTCCGAGTCAGAAAGTGGGTTTGTTTGCAGCACGACAAGTATCCTCAAGGTCATTGAGACTTGAAGCAGCCTGGACTGTCAGCATGGTGACCATTATTGTGGCTTCCCTTACACCGCAGCATATAGCTGCGCAGCAATAGTGATTAACCTAATGACAAAACTGGATAAAGAGTGCACATCATGGCTTATTTTTAAACAAAACTCAGAACTTTAAATTCAGCATCATGTTGGACATTTCCGTGTCTGAAAGCACCGAGGGAAATGGACGTGGTTTGCTTTGCTTGCATTCGATATCATCTTACAGGTTCTGCACCAGGTGGATGGTACGGGAAGCCATTGGGTACACGATAGAATCACCTCTTGTTCACAAAGTTGGTAATGGTTAGTTGGCTCACAACGTAATGGAAATGGTTCATAACGCTGGTAGAGTAACATTTCTCAGAACCTAAGACCGATGACTGCACTTTTATCTTTGGGGCATCGAAGATGTAATATTTAATCAAGTTAATGTTCCGTAACAAAAGTCATGTCCTGTTCTACATCGACAGAGGGTGCTCAACTGTTGCTCTGATCACACTGCATTCTCTCTAAATTTCTTCCCATTGAAAACATCTGGTAATAGGCTACTGAGAGATCTATCCCTCATCACTCTCAAGCCATTATTATTGATGAATTGTGCCATTAACATGAATCAGCATGGAATGACTGATACGTATCTATCATCCAAGCCTAGTTCGACTCAATGCTTAAAAGGGTTAGATTCATTTTAGCTGCTAGAGGTGGCAGCTGTGTACTGTTTACAAAACCTGTATACTGATCAAATTCATTACAAATTTAATCATGTTTCCTTCCTGAGATACTGTAAGTGTATAAGAAATAAAACATTTTTATTTGCTTTCTCTCCTGATGTTGAAATTTGAATGGACAGAGGGTGTAGACATTAAATAATTTCGTGTTTTCAATCTTGAGGTAAAATAAGATTTCTAAAAGCCCACAAAACACTACATTTTATTCAATTTATTCTTAATAAAGGTATATTATCTTGAAAGAAATGAGTATCGAAAAGTACTAAAATGCAATACAGTTATATTTATTTATATTATTTTTCTCAATTTATTTTTTTATTCGTTTGAAGTAAATATCCGACACCTAAATATCGTCGTGATGAATTCAGAAGCAATTTCGTTTGGAATGACTTCAATATCGCGCTTATCAAAGGGCGTTGTAAGTGATAAAAAAGTATTACACATACAATCCAATAAGTGCAATTTCTGAACTTTTCCTTTGTCATTTAGTAAATTGAAGTTCTTTTTCAACCAAGGAAACAAAACTAGAAATGTTTTATTGCAGTAATTTCAGAAGGTGTTGAGAAAAAAGTCTTCCAAGAGGTTATTTTCCAGACGAAATCATTTACCACGTAGAGAGGGAAAAACACAAGTTGAGAATGCCATTGTATATATAGAAAAAAAAACCACCTTAAACTATAAAACAAGGGTCGGCAAACTTTTAGCTGTGGCGTGCTGAAGCAATCTACCAATATGTTTCAGTGTGCCACACAGGACATTTTTGAAATAATTCGATTCTCGCGATAATGCATGCAGAGTTGGAAAATAGAGGTTAATAGCATAGATATTTGCAGTTTTATTATATATTAATTTCGTATCATTTAAAGATATTTCTCAACATAAAAACACAACCAGCCTAAAATATAAAAATTTCTTCCATAAAAATAAAATTATTATAATTTTACATATATTATGTATTTTTAAACATATTTATTAAAATAAGAATAATATACAACATAAAATATATAAGTATTTCCTTTCACTGTAGTTAAATAAAAAATTCAATTCGAATCTCTAATGCTTGTACCGCTCTACATTCATATCGTAACATCAAGGGTATTATTTGTAACTCAATTTGACTCTATTCTCAGTATTCAATTGTTAAATAATAACTTCTAAATATTTCATATGTGAGGAAAGATTTTTTACTTAGATATGTCGAATGAAAAGCGGAAAGTAGAGTACATGCAGTTTTCCCTCTACAAACAATTAAATCTCTCCAGAAATGACATTCGAGGATTTACAAAATAGCTAGAAATTTATCTTTAGAGTTTATTTTTCGTAATTGCGCAAATGTCCATAATTGGGATGATGTTTTTTTGAATAAGGCTGACAAATTCATCAACTTCCATCGGCTCAAAAATTGACATATTTGTTGAGTAGTGTTGAGTGCTACTGAGGATCACACCGCGTGCCACAGGTTGACTACTCCTGCTATAAAATATAAGTTAAGAGATCGAAGTGTTAAATAGTTTTATATTCTTTTCCTTCACAGAAACAAATAGAAAAATAATGTATAAATTGTAACTAAGGTTTAAAATTCTATTCGTGTGATTTGAGGAGTATTATCTAGAAGATATTAATGTGTGTTATTAATAAAAAAAATACATATTTATCTTATATTAAAGCAACATTGTAGGTTAATATCACATGCACACAATCGGAAGCTTGAATATAAGCAAATACGATTATTGTCCATGTATGCAGATATTTTTTCATCTCTATAAAATGCAGTCGTTACATGTTATTGAGTTGCAGCTTTTTGATATTTGATAAATTTAGACCGCAATATAGTAGTGGCCAGAGTCACAAACTCGTGGCCGGATTTGTTACGTCGTGGACTCTATTCCTGAGGCAACTGATGACATGCCTTATAGAGAGGCTGATACACGTTAAATCTATCGTGGCTTAAAGTCCTCACGTTAGTGTGGTGTGGAGTTTAGTAGAGATGGGGGGCAGGTAAAGTTTCATCCTTTTCATTTGACCGTTTTTAAAACTTTGTGGTCCGTCGCCAACAGCCCTTGTGTGTTGTTTTAAGAGCGACGTTAATTCGCTCATTTAATAAACTCATTGAACTTTTGCGTTCAATTTAAGATAAAAAAAAGTTAAGTCATCACTTAATTCCTGTTGAATATTATAGGGAGTTAGAAAAGTAGAATAAGAGATATGTTAAATTTTCACAAAATATATACAATGGTTACACAAAATATAAACAAATATATACAATGCAAATTCAAAATACACATTAATAAATGTTACAGTTAAAATTGTTTAGTTTGGATTTTACATAAGTATTTATGTAATTTCACGCATATTCGGTTGAAATCTATTCCACAGAAATTAATTAAAGAAGACAGATATATCATATTAAGTGGAATTGACCTGTATGAATTTAATTACACATTTCAACAAGGGAGACTATTAATTTTTTAAGGCTTGAATTAAGGAAAAAGTTTCCTCTAGAGGTCTTTTTTTAAATAATTTTATACATAGTATTTAAAAGTTTTGAAAAGTAGAAGTATTAGTGCTGTATGTGTGTAAAGAATAAATTCCTGAAGATATGTAAATAGGAGGTTCTTTAAATAATATACATAATGCAGATAATCGTATGCAAACTTTTCGGGAAAGATTTATTTATTTAAAAACATTTGATTAGTTTGAATTGTACAAACTTCTATTGTTTCAAAAAATAATGCTAGCTCTTTTGTTCTTAACTTCATTAAAAAAATATTAATACATCTTTTTAAAAGTGCACACACACTCATACAAACACACACACACATACACACACACAGAAAAGTAATTTCATATTTTATATTTTAATTACTTTCTTTCAAAATTTATTAATACTAACATAAATTATTCATGATCTTCATTATACATAGAAAGTAATGATATTCATGAAATATAATGAATAAACTTAATAAAAAAATAATTATTATATACATTTCATTACATATATTTCACTGTAAATAAACTATTTGCAACGATTTAATCTGTGCTGTAATCTATATATTTTAGGGGAACCTTGTGTAATCTAGTACTTAATATCGGTAAACCATAATAACCCAGTCTTGTTTCCACTAAAATTTGTCATTTAGAACAATGAGACCTCTGTACATAAATTGAACAAGATTTCTTTGTGAGGTGTAGTGCGGATGTTATGAGAGAGAGGTACTAGTTCCGCCTCGTAATTTGATGTTGGCTCAGAGTTACAAGATTGCTACCTTTATTTAAAACATAAAACCATAGATTTAAAAAACACGAATTACAGTTCTGTCTTCCTAGAACAACCTTCCTGGGGGGGGGGGTAGAAGAAACTACACATCACATATGCTTACAATAACAAAATATACTTCAAAAAACCCAAGGAAACACTGATCATCAAATAATGTATAATTCAAGAAATATTGTAAACTTTAAATAATGAAATAATCCCTTAAAAAATCCACCCAGTAAAAATAGAACAAACAATAACTATTTGTAATATTTATTTCACAGTCTTCTTTTCATTACATTTTAAGTATAAGTTGAATAAAGAATATTATCCAGAGAGGGAAAGTATGTTTTGGTATGTTTGAAAACATGTCTGCTAAAGGATCGTTTTTGTTGTAGAAAAAAAAAAGATATTTCTGTAGAATAAGGGGAAAAAAAATCTTAAATAAATATCAAATAAGATAAAAAAGTTTTTAAAAAAGTATTCGAATGTTCTTTAAACCAGAATTTGAATAATAAATATTTTTTTTCAACCTCGGTATAATTAAAAGCAACACATTAAAGAAAAATATGGTGGCCTCAGACTGAAAGATAAATATATCCATACATATTAAGAGGAACAAAATCTAATTAGATCTGTAAGAATTCCTGAAGCAATCCACATAAATTTCTTTCATATAAAACTACTAGCAATATATAACAAAAATAGAAAATAATTAAATATTTTTGTTGCACTTGTCGGAATTGGATTTATATTAACATTCCATAGAAAGACAGGAGAAATATTTCCAGAAATAAATTACAAAACAGAAACGTTAGATATATAAGAATTTTGCAATGTTTCAATATCGTCTTTGCTTTTCCAAGTTAATAAATATGTATTACAGTGAATTTTTTCCTTTTTTAATATTCATTACTGGGTTCTCTGTGTTTTTTTACATATTTTTTATTACCATTATTCATAGAGTCGGCTCTAGTGCCACATAGAAGAGAAATATTCCAATAAACATTCTTTTATATCCAATCTGAAACTTAATATAATATAATCAAAAGTTATTAAATAAATATACCATGAAACAACTAAATATGTACGATTTATAGTGTTGAAATTGTCTTGCCTTATTTCATGATGACAAAGTTGTAGTAGATTCATCTTTATTTCACATTTTACTTTTCTGAAACTCAAAAATTTTTTTCTATTAAAAAACAGGAAATGATTTGATTTTTTGACTATGTGGCGGTGGTATCTTCATAAACCAGTAACAACCTCGGGGCTGAACTGATCATTTTGGTCCAGCAGTAAGTTACGTGCTTACGGAACGAAAGGTACCGAGATCGAATCTCCTTCATTGGTGACCCTGGCTGAATTTTGAAAAAACGCAACCTCCGCGTAGCAGTCGTGGCGTCGTCTACCCACCGCAAAAGCAATAAAAAAACAAGCCGTCAGATTCACATGACGCAACACTCATGATATTAGACCCACATGACGCAACACTCGAGACATCAGATCCACATGACGCAACAAACAAGTCGTAAGACACACTTGACGCAATAGCAACGCTCGCCACAACAACTATGTCATTCGTTCGCCTATCCACTAACCCGGGGTACCCTAGTGATCCTTCTCTATTTTCGACCCTCTTTCTTGTCATTCAATTCATTCTTTCTTTCTCTCTTCCCGTCTAGACCACAGATATTAAAACAAATGTTTGGCGCAGTATAGCCGAAATCGGCTCTTGCGCCAATAAACCCCAAAATCACTCACTCACTCACTCGCCTATCCACTGACTCACTGGTAGGGGAGTGTGTGGCGTGGTATCAATATAAACCAGCAACAGCTTCCGGACTGAAACGATCGTTTTGGTCCAGCGGTAAGTTGTGTGCTTACGAATCAGAAGATCCCGAGTTCTATCCTCCTTCAACTGTATTTTTGCTTTCAAAATTTCTCTAGAATGAAGTTTACATTTGAAAAAACACATTTGTTAGAAATTATACAAAAGTTTTGAGCTGTAAGATAATTTATTTCTTATGACTATGTGTGGTTTTTTTGGTTACGATAAAGCATTCAATGATCATTTCATTCCAAATTTTTAATTTTAAGAAAATATTTTTTTAAGTATGCTTGGTTGTTATTTAATGCTCTAATAACAAATTCTGATTTATTTAATTTATTAATTTAAAACTTCATGTACACTTAAATAATAACTCTATGTTAAACTATAAAAAATAATACTCTCGTGGCCTATTAAAAAGCATTATCTTATGAAAAGTTTGTTAACAAAAAATCTCAAAAGTAACTGATTTTCAAATTTTCTGCACCAAGTACTGCCTTTCCGTAATAATATTTTTTCCTGAGAAAATGCCTTGATTATGATTAAAATTTCTATTATACCCACAAAATATAATGACTCTTAACTGGTAAATATCCATTGTTCTGTTTTTGTTGTTCTTTGCTGAAAGTTTACAGTGGAAATTAAAAACTTACAAAAAACCCGATAAGGTTGTTGATTTAATGGAGCCATTGTAAATTTACTTAGCTTTTATTAACAGAGGATTTATTATCCTTTGAATTCTAAAATAAGGTATTTCATTTAAAATTATTCATCTGTTTTCATTTTCTGCCCAATTACCAATTTATGTATTTGCCAGGGATACAGTTTCTACTCTTTAAATTTGAAATAAAGTTAATTTTAATGACTGCATTTGAACTATTGTACATTTTTCTTGGTATAATAAAATTCATCTACGTACAAAAAGAAAAGGGGGTAAAAAAAAGCACAATGAGGAATAGTCCTAATTGTAACTACATCTCCCGCGCTTGCGGAAATCTTTCTGATATTAATAACTATTAAATTCCTAACAGACTTGTAGTTATTTTTAAAAAAGTTAAATACTATTTATATTATACTCATCTTATGTAAATAAATTTCAAAATCTACTTCGGTTGCTTACAGAATTTTATGATGCCGCGGTAGCCTAGTGGTCAAGGTAACGCACTCATGGCTGGCATGTCATGAATTCGAACCCAGTAACGCTAAATACCCGCCGTGTAAGGGCGTGATGCACATTAAATCTGTCGAGAGCTCAAACGTCCACCCGTTGATGTGGTAGCTAGGAGAGGAAGGTGCCAGCTCAAGTGTCGTACTTGTCACTTGATCATGGTTTAAAATTACTAGGTCTGCGTTGCCAAAAGCCCTTGTGTAGTTGAACAGGGTGATGTGTAAAATTCTGTAGTGAGTGAGTGAATATTAGCAAGTGTTTGTGGATATTTTTTTAAAAAATTATTTTCGATGAAAGTATTCTCTCGAAGTCATTCATGTGATACCCATTGTTTGTCGAAGGTACATGCGAACTTTCTAGAAATTACTTACATCCCTTAATAATGTGCTTACAATCGTGTGAAAACTACTAATATAAGGTGATTTAGTTAATAAATGTCGCCTTAGAACCATATGATTAATATTTCTTGCTGGCCAGGGAATAATCAGACTGAAGGCATAAAAGCCTAATTAGAAAATATATTTTCGAGGATAATCGTAACATATTAGGAAAACAATATACTGTGATTATATTGAAAAAGCGAAAAAACATTACTGTACTCAATTCAACAAAGGAAAAATTGTTTTTTCAGATAAATAAAATCATCTGTCGTTTAGGGAATGCTAGATAAAATGAATAGAATAGTATATAGCCAACAAATATGCAAAAACTACATCCCTCTAGATCCTGGTTTTTCCCCCAGATTTATGAAATATCGATTTCTATTTGCATGACTTAATTATGACCAGCATCCTATAGCTAAAGAAGAAATTATGCTGACTAAATTCATTTTTCTATCATAACTATAGATTTAAGAGAAAACTTTCGTTGATATTTATTTATTATCTTCTGCTAAAAGCATTCTGCATTTAAGCTATGCTTTTAAATTTTTTCATGATGAACTTGTTTGGAACTTTCGTCTTAAATTAGGTAAATTTCACCATTTTCAACTTTGATGGACAATATTGCTATTAATGTTAAGGATTCGAAGGGAATTAATTAAGTAGTTAATAAATGAATAAAATTAATTGACATAGTTAATTAACATCTAAAATAGAATTTTCCCTCACAGAATCTTTTTTTTTTTGCAGAATTACATAGAGAAGGAGTTCCAATAGCTTATGTCCTAAGTTTCATTCAATTATGATTATTAGCTCCGTAAATATTCGGGCAAAATTGCTAGAGAACCATTGATAGTTTTATAGTACAAAACGATTTGTTCACCATTCTTTTTACACATTGACGATGATTGGACCAATAATTAAAATTTACAAACGGGTATATGTACGATAATAATTTCAAAATTGTATTGTTTCTTAAACTATTGAAGGGGAATAGCCTATTAGTTTGGATTTCAGGTCTCCTTTACTCAAGAAATTCAAAGGTTAAACAATTTTAGTATTTTACGATTCACTTTTTTTTTGTAACTGTATATAGTAACTAATATTTCTCAAAACAATATATTTTACTTGTATGCCTTTGTATAAGTTTCTTTAATTCTTGCCATCCATTCCCTTGATATCACACTTTGTGCCTTCAGAAAAGAGTTCCCTCGATTTTCTAGACCTTACGAGACGTGCTACTGACGAGGCATTTTCAGTAGCAGCAATCAAAATATTATTTAAAGTCAGTTCTGGTCGTTAGTTGGAATCAGTGCTTGGATTTATTAGAACATCATCCTGTATCACTAGATTTTCATTTGTCAAATTTTTGTGGTCAATATCAACTTGTTTTTTTATTTTTAATATTGGAAAGAAGCTATCTATTGTTTAGCGCAAAAACCATTGAAACGTATTAAGTAAACTCTCTTTTACTCTCAAAAGTGGAAAGCAATCACTAACATTAGGGATCATTTTTTAAACCCTAATATTTCAGTAAGTAGTTACTCAGTTTTGAGGTAACTATGAAGCCCAGTGGGGCTTAGTGGTAGCCTATCGGGCTTCACCGCTTCAGGTTTGGTGTTCAAACCCTGGGCTTGGCAATGTAGACTTAGTCTTTCATTCCTTTAGTGGATCGATAAATGAAAGCTTGCTTGGTAACTGTACACTGTGGATTTCTGTGTCAGATTTATCACCTGATCGGAACATTTGCCCGTGGGCACGTATACTGAGATGGGTACAGTATGCCTTGGCCCTCATGGACTGTTGCACCATTAAGTTTTTTAATAACTCAATAAGTTGTAAGTAAATTTTTGTGAAATTTTACAAATCTAAGCAAATTTTAAGATAAGTAATCAAAAAAAAAAAAAAAAAAAACAGGAACAAACTTGAATTTCATAATTATAAAGTACTGCTTTCGAATTTAATTACCACGTTATGTATATAGTTAAATTAATAAATTAATCGATCAATATCATAATTTTTTAGATCCCCTTAAGGGCTCTAAGGACTCTTAAATTGCAAATTTTTTAATTTTTTAAAAAAATATATATGTTAAATCCTCAACATTTCTGAGCATTTTGATCCTGTAAAAACTTCCAAAGCTATTGAGAAATAACTAGTGAAATTTAAACTCAAACCCTATCTCTTTCGTGTTTTTAACTTCATTTTTCTCAAAACAACAAATTTTAGCTTGCGCGCAGGATTTATCAGAAACTATTTATATCAATTTGAAGTTTCATACACGTGTTTAAAATAAGGCTCTTCATAACTTATACTACAATTTTCAAAAAAAATTAATAATTTTTTTAAAATTCTAATTTTAATTAATTTTTTTCTTAAAAATTTTAAAATTTTCGTTATAAATGTATTTAAAAAATATTTTTTTTCTCTAAATTTCTTAAAAGTTAGTATAACTTCGGAAGTGAACACTTTTACCAAGTAAAATTAATTTTGTAAATTTTAATCAATTTTGTACTTCAGAATCCTGCGCGGTGTAAAATACTGATTTTCATATTTTTGAAAAATCGTCCCATTTTTATTTCCTTATAACTTTTTAAATTGTTAATATCTCTCTCTCTCACCGATATATTTGAAAACATAAACTTCTTAAAAAGTAGTTTTTTTATTTGAATTTTTAAAATCAAAATATATGGGTTGCAAAAACTGAAATAGAAATATCCATAACAACTTTATAAAAGAAAGCATTGGTTCATAAAACAAATATTAGCAATTTTCCCTATTTTTCCCTTTAACATTGACACGTTCTATTGATGATCCTAATATCATCATCAAATGTAATCGAAACTACTGAAAGCAAATTCCCACACTAATGCTACAATGGGTATTAATCCGCATGAAATCTAATGAATAAGCATGCTCAAACCATCGTCCTATACCTAAAACAATGTGTTTATCTAAAGCTAATTATAACAGTTGAAGAACCAAATAACATCGGATTTTTAAATATTAATACTACCTTTTAAATTTTAAAAGCAGTGAAAGCCTTGAACAGGGTACGAAGTAAAAATTAACTCGAGGAACATCAAAATTTAATGAATATTAAATTTACATTTGATTTCACTTTTCTCATTGTTTATTCCACCTTTCGTTGGGAAGAATAATAGGGTTGCGCATCATATCTTGCTCTAATTAAATTCATTTCGATAAAAAAGAAGCAAAAAAAAAAAACTATCCCAACATTCTGAAATTGTTCAACAAAATTAATCATGAATATGTACTTCAGTATTACCGGAGACTACAACGAAGAATTCTATCGAAATATTCTACATTTGATAACGGAAACAAGTAGTCGAGAAGATTTGTTCTAGAAGAACTAATTACTCTTATTTTGTGCTCGAGATTTTTAATATATTCAGATTAACTTAAAAGAAAATGTTATCATCTCATGGATTGGTTATCAGAAAGCGATGGAGATTCTTTTTTTAAAGGATAGCGTTATAAATATATGCTAAAATGTTAGCGTAGTGTAATTAGGAAAGAATGAATTTCGCATCTCTGCAGTTGTTTTAGGAAAAATAATGCAGTTATGCAAAGAGAAAGTTTCCTTATTGGCAATAAATTGATAAAGCAGGTATCCATAGGAAAAGAAACTATTCTTTTTAATTTTGTGAAGCATGGTATTATTAAACTGAAACATTCTTTTGAAACGTTTTCATGGAAAATGCAAAATGTTAGAAGTAGTATATTTTTTTTGTTTGAAAACTTTATAATTTCTTTTAGTTGTGTTTCTTGTAAAAGTTTGTGAGGGAAAAGCTCTCTCTCTCTTCCCTCATTGTGGGGAGGTCGGAAGGAAGACTAGCCATGTTCTAGAATAATTTCAATTTATTTTTAATATCAACAACAACGCAAAACTTATTAACCAAGTGTACCACCCAAAATTCTAAATATGAATTACAATAGCGGGGCAGACGAGATAAGAGAAGACTAATAATAAACAGATCACTTACGTCTAAGCACTACCTTCAAATTCTTTTTAGCGACCTAATCTAATTTAATTTCTATTTGACAAATCGTCAACTTTAATATTATAATTTTAGCTTACTAAGTATCCCCCCAATTTCGATTTATGTTTAATCCATTACTGCTAGCCGTAGCAGTCTAACTTCTCTCTAATCGCTCTATAACTTAATCTTATTTCATCTCTAACTCGAAAGTTTAATCTTTATATACAAGACTTAATTTGCATGCTCACATCTTCTTCTTCGTAGGAAGGTTTTCAATCATTTAAATTTTAAAGACTATTTTTTCTCACGAGGATTTTTGTTAGTAGAAAAACGCGGAATAGACCCATGGCAAGTTTATTTAAGTATGTTTTGTAATATACATGTAAAAGTAATCTAGTATTTTTTCAATGGAATTTGACATTATGTCTCAACCTGACGGGATGTCAAACGATAGTCGTATAAATAAACTTGTACACATGATGCTTTTCGTGATACTTAGAGCAAAATGTTGTTATTGAACTTCTTTAATTCCAAATTTTATGACTAAAAATAATAATGGTAAGGATGTAGTATAACTATTAAATGTTCTCTCACATTTATCTTACCATATTTCTTATCTAACACCTGAAAATAAGTGATAATATTATGATTTGTATATACACAAAGTGACATTGAAATTACAAGAAAGATTAGCCAAAATATTCTTTAAATTTTAGGGATCGGTTTCATTAATAACCAGGAATATTGTTATCTTAAGGTTTCACAAACAAAATATAAGAACAACAAATTGTGAAAATTCGGCTTGCCAGATATCTGCTAGTTGCTGTAATACATTCAAATGAAGAGAAAAGTTTTCAAAGTGGAAATAACGCCCGCATCAGATTTTAAAACATTATGTAGGAAAATCTTAAGGTAAGACGATTTGGGTCTAAGTTTAGCCTATGGTTATGTCTGCAAATAATTTCCCGTTTCTGTCATAAAGCCACATTCATTATTAATAATCCACAAAGACTTTAAATACATTTAGAAACGAAGACTTAAGTCTTTGCGGCCATTCAAGGGCTGTATGCTTATCTGCACAAAATGAGGATCATTCACCCAGATTAATTACATGAACAGAGCTAAAGGAAAACTGGCTTTGCATACTTCGATTGATATCTTTTCCATTGGGAGTTACCCAACTGCTTAAAATCGCTTATTACTCGAAAAGTGTTTAAAAATTTTTGTATTAAAATTCGGTGCTTGTTAGTATTTATAATTTTACGCTGCATAAGATTTAATTAGTAAGAACCGTATGCTTAATACTAATTTTGAAATGAATTATGCAAATTGGAAATGATTTTCAAATGGATTGGGTTCGCTTTACAACTTCTCATTCCATTACTGGTAATTTCACATCGTAATCCATAGAAACAAGGATGAATAATTAAATAATATTTCTTAAATGGAAGAAAGCTATTTAGACCGAAAGACTTCGAATGTAAAACATGCACGCTCTTTTATTAAATTTAATGATATTCTAGGGTTTTGTAATGCATTGTAAATGCACAACAGTATCAGAATTTCTTAGTTTATTTTCGCCTTCAAGAAGGAAGCCAATTTTTGAAGGAGACATGTAAAACACCTAACACAAAATAATGAATTCAAAAATTATTCATTTGAATTCATTTTGTCGGAAGGAATTTTATAAATTTTTTTGTGTCCTTACGTGTAAACTAAATTAACATTCAATCAATAAACTTAAAAATATTCAATTTTTATGCGAGTTTTTTCAGCCAGTAAAAAGCTTAATTCGATATTTTGTTTATTTAAAAAAAATCAAAGGCTTTTATTTATATATATTGTTGCAACAGAATATTGAAAATTTCGTTAAATTTGTCTTTCTTACAAGTTCAGTATAATGTATGATACAAAAACCATCTTATGGCCCTAAAAGGTCTATCCTAGAGAATATTTTTGGAAAGTTGATCTCTCTCTCTCTCACACACACACACACATATATCACCAGTGAAAAAGAATTCAAAATTCAATAGAAAGAGGATCAAGTGATTACATAACATTACAAAACTTGTAGAGTTTTCGTATTCACCTTTACTACTTTCTAAAAACTGTCTAGAGATGAAGCTAAATATTTGAAAAGAAATCAGCCTAAAATTTAATTGTTCTTTCAAACATATTTGAAACTTTCAACTTGAGAGGAATAACATAAATAAGAATCTACTTGAGGGAAACAGAATATGTGTCTGTGATATATTTGTAATGTATGGAATAAATGCAAGGTGCTACTATTGTTAAACTAAATTCAGATATAGCATACATTGTTACAGTCCCTACACATTTACATTATTAAATAATATTAATAATAAAAATATATCAAATTAGCCCTACCTCTAGCAGGCTCTTAGAGGCTTTTATATTGCAGGACTAATACATTATTTATAGCACACAGAAACAGACATTGGAGACTAGCCATCTTTATAGAATGGGCAAATAAACAAACCTCTCACACAAGGATATTAAGCAATGCATGCGAGCCACCTACACAATGTATATATATCTGAGTTGCAACATTTTGCTATCAGCAGCTGTATAGTAGAAATTTACAATCTTCGTTATGCATCGACTACTTCTGGTCTTCACTTCAAAATGTATTGCTCCTCCTTCTCTTACCACCTATCACTACAACAGCCAATCAGAAGGACTCAACTGTCGACCAAGATAGAACAGCAAAATCAGGCTCACACTTCCACTCATCGTATACTAGATTGGGTATTACTTCACGATTCGAGTTCTCGATTGAAAAGTCCAAATCTTCGTTAAGTAGCCTCAGCTATTTCTTTTCTGTGGTGTTCCCCGTTATGGAATTAATCTCAGCCACCCAAACGGTATAGTGGTTAGTGACGCTGACTGCTGTGCTATAGGGCTTGGGTTCGAATCCCGGAGAAAGCATGGATATTTGTAAATGTATAGTGCCAGAGTGGCTTGGGAGTATTATAAATATTCGTCGAGTTGAAAGTCCTCTTATGAAGTTGGTGCAAGAAAGAAGGGAGATGGGAGGCTCCCTGATTCTCCCCAGGGTGTTCTTTCTCAAAAATAGGGTGAAACTGGGACAAAATGTACTGTCACCTGCATGGTGCTCAACCTATGGATAACGACAGACGTATACTAGCCCCTTGCTATGATGAATTTCGTAGGCTTTGATTTGACACCATTGAATGATGCAGTTTCCTTCAATTCGGATGTATTTGCACAAATTACCGAAAATAAACATGGTCTTGATAAAAGAAATAGAATCCACATAGAACAGAGGGAAGTTATATATATATATAAATTAAGTGATTCTATATAAACAAAAAGGAATCTCTCTAACAACTATTTTGAATGCAGCAGAATCTCTACAAGGGGATCATCGAAGGGTCCAGAGCTAACAGGACAGCATATAGAAGGTATCAAAACACAAAACTTGGCCTATTAATGTGCGTGTGTGTAGGATTACTGAATATTATTAATTTTTTTTAAAAGTTTTACTGAAACTGCTAATATCATACAGCGTTAAAAAACACAGTTACAGTCATACACATAATCTTTTCAACAGAGTGCTTGTTTTCAATAGCTTTGATGCGTTAACATTTTAAACAGCCTGTTGCATTGTAAAATAACTTTTATGTATGATTAACAATAAGATATTAAATATAACTTAGTAATTGGTTGATATTAAAAAGTATCGCAAAAAACTTATGGTGAAAAATTCGATTAAAGAGAAAAACCAATACACGGCATTCCTTAATACAAAATGAACTCAACCAGTTGAAGTACTGAGTTCAAATTAATGGCTAATTAATACTGTGCGTCACAATCCATATGATTAAAATAGAGATCAATCTTCCATTAAATATAATATGGTAATCAGAACTGTAAAGAATCGGTCATTTAACAGAAGTTGTCAGTTTTATATGGAGAGGTTTTACTGTATCTCTAATTTCAGAATAACTTTGGAATTAGAGTCAGTAATGTCTTTTTCCAACACTACTAGAACTTTATAACCAATACCTTAACACTATCCCTCATGAATAACAGAATGTATAAAAAATTCCATTAAAATAAACAAACATCAATGCTTCATTACATATTAATTATATTTTAATTGAAGCAATTCGTGTGAGTTAATGAATAACCGGAGAGTCTTTCACAGGTGTTCTTAATTACATCCGAGTTTAATATGTGTATGCCGAGAGGTATCTTATACAGGAATCAATTTTTTCTTCTCTTTTGATATCTGGCTCTTAAAAATGTCATTTCTATTCTCGATATGTGTTTCGAGGATGTATCTTATTGAAAACAATAGAAAGATTTTACCGCCTGGTATACAGGATACCTGCAATGTTTAGGGAAGAAAATTGATTTATGAATTCCAAATCGTTGCAACAAAATGTGTTGTACTTTAATGATCTATAATCAGCAATAAGAGAGAAAGAGAGGGAGAGAGAGAGAATTGATTTCAATTAGATAATATATCAGAATCATTCAAAAAAAATTCAAAAAAGCATAATCAGTCATTAAATAATTCAAAATCGTTAAATTTTACGATTCATAGTTTTAATAGGAATCATTTATGAGTTACTTATAGTTAGATTATTAATCGTTCTATATATATATATATATATATATGCATAATTAAATATCACGATACATCTCTCATTGTAGTACTTTTACAAAATGAACTCATAATCCTAAATGCGGATAAGAGTTGATAATTTTTGTTACAAAATTGAAATTAATACAATGTTTATAGCTTACTCAAAGACATTTAAGTAAAAAATCTAATATAAATTAGTAAATACTATATATTACCATAATGAGCTTAATTTTGTTTTGAGAAAAAGCAGATTTAGATTTCTTTTTTTATTTAAATTCTCTCTTCGAGTAAATAAAGTACACTCCTTGCCACACAAATTTGCGCACCAAGAAATAATTGTGGGATCGTAACGAACTTGGCATGAAGGTACACGTCGGGCAGATATGCAAATGATTAGAAGTGCAGCGTGACTGCGCATTGCATAATGTCACTAGAGGGTGTTGAAGTTCGTTCTCCTTGGAGTATAAAACAGGTAAGCAGAGCTTGCTTGAGTGTACTTATTTTTTCCCCAAAGTAAACACTGAGGTAGACATGCCGTTACCTCACCATCGAAGACAATATGAGCAGCTGTCAGAGTTCGAGATTAGAAGAATCATCGTGAAATATGATGGGAGCTGGGGGGGGGGGTTAGCTCACCGAGTAGCTCGTTAAGTAGGTGGCTCTGATTTGACTGCGAGGAGGTGTTGCGCAGTAGACAGAAAAGACGCCATTTACACGGCGACAAAGCTCAGGACGCCCTCGAATGACCAGTCGTCGAGAAATCCGTCACATCATACGACACACATGCGTAGAGCCTACTGCCTCATTGGCTGCAGTCCAGACATAAGCAGCACTTTTACTACTTGTCCCTGTGTCTTCCCGAACCATCGTAAGGCACCTGGCTGAAAGACATCTGGTATCGTGGCGCCTATTATGTGTGCTGCCTATGACACCCACCCTCCGACGCCTCTGTTTGGAGTGGAATCACGCACGACGGGATTTGCCTGCAATGAAATCGAACCAGATCATCTTCAGCGAGGAATCTAGATTTAGTTTCAACAATGATTACAATCGTGTTCATGTGTGGTGGTCCTGTGGTGAACGCCTCAACCCTGCCATCACTATACAGCGATACACAGCTACCACAGGTAGTGTGAGGGTATGGGGTGTCATTGCTTACGATACACGGTCACCCCTAATATTGATCTATCGCATAATGACAGTTTAGAGGTACGTCCGTGACATCTTTTAGCCACATTTGTTGCCCCTCATGGCAGGGCTCTCAGGGGCCATTTTTCAAAAAGACAATACTCAGCCACACACAGCAAGTATGTCAGAAGACTGCCTTCACCTCATTACCACGCTTCTCTTGTCTGCTCTATCTCCAGATTTGTCACCAATCGAGCATATTTGGGATGGCTAGCTGGTCACAGCCTACGAGTTTGGTTGATCTAGAGGCACGTTTACAGCAACTGGGGAACGAGATGCCTCAGGACATCATATGGAACTTGTATGCCTCAATGTCCGCTCGTATCACATCGTGCATTCGCGCTAGTGTTGGTCCCACAGAGTACTATAACTTCCGTTCATTTGTACTTTTTTCTGCAATAAATGATCCTTTTCCTTTGATTTTCTAATCATTTACTTATATCAAAGTAGTACTTACACATGTAAAATTTCGTTTCATCTGGATAACTTTTTCTTGTTGAGCAAGTTCTAATGGCATTGAGTATATTATAGTAATCATTAATCTCAATAATTCTATTGTCACGATCAGAAGATGAGAAAAAAATGTAAAGTCAATATATTACACATTTTCCATGAATCTTCAGTAAATGTGAAAAATTTTATGACTTTTGAAAATTAATGAAAAAGAGTTTTATTGTTATGTATGATGATAATTCGTGAATCAAGTTTTTCCAGTGATTAAGTTCTTTTCCTATCAGCATGACTACATAGTTTTTTAAATCGATTTTGAAAAAAAAAATCACACATTTTCTTTATTTAAAAAATGTTTGCTCAGTGGCTGTTCATGAATAACGTTGTAATTATAAACATCTGTAAAATGACAAGATTAACAATTATTGATTTATCGTCACAGATTCCATACGATAAAACCCGAGAGAGGAATGTTGGACTGGTTCAATACCACACTAGGATTTAATTTGTGCAAACCATTCACATTTATAAAGGAAAATTTAGTTACGGCTACAATGAACCGTTACTGGTTTTTATGCGTACTTGAATCTTACTGGGAGAGTACTTGGAGCTTCTCCCCCTCATGCACGCCGAACAAAGCAAAGCCAGATTCCACAACAATTGAACGCGTAATTGAATATCTTAAGTAGAACATCATGCTTGCTGAGGAGCTTGAAACCAAGTTTAATCAAATATTCGATAGAAACCCCATTGTTATACGTGATTATTGTTGCAAAATTAGATTTCTCCCTCAAAACCCTTTCTCAAAACTACCATAGACTTAGACAAGCCCAGTGATGCACACAAGGAGAAAAGGGACCTCAACCTTCTCTCTGCAGATCTGGGGTGGCGAATCTTTATGGATCAACTCGCCATTTTTTTTTTAAAGAAATGTATTATGAAGTATATAGACGTGCCGTAGAATAATTTTGACTTGTGATTCTAGGGAAAATAATAAAACTAAATACTAACAAATGAAAAATCTTTATTTACTACTAAAAATACATTTTGCACTGTTAGCAGTAAATTTTTTAATCATACTTGTAATTCAAATTAAAGTAACATTAGTGTAGCTTCTCAGATAAAATGACAAATAACTCATATTATAATAGTAGATGTTACTTTCAACAAAATGCATGCTGAATTGGAGTCATCTGCCAAACAGTTTCTAAGTGAGTCTTTTATATTATTCTTCTCTGAAAATAATATTTCCCGCAGGCATAGATAGATGAAATAATGGTTAAAATAACATGAGCTAGCTTCTTTAAGCTGTTAAATGTGTGAGGAATCGAATTCCATGTTTCCAAAACTTCGTTTTTGGCATTTTTACTTATATTGCTTCTTAATCTTTCTGTTTCAATTAATTCCAACTTTTTTCTTCGTTTCAATAAATTTTTAAATCTGTATTAAAATAGACTTGAAACCAATTAGTTGCATTTCAACTTCTTTAATTTCCAACCAATCCAATTGGAACGAGTACAGTTTATCAAATCAAGTCACATCAGGGTACAAAATAAACTTGAGCGTTTCCGATAACTTCTTAAACTGAAAAAATCTCGCTGAACATTCCTTAATTGAAGAATCAATTACAGAAATAAATTCTTCAAAACTCTGTTTCTTCCTCTGGTTTCTCATGTACATCAAAATATTTGATATTTTTTCAAGTATGAGAAGTACTTGTAGTTTCTTGTAATAATAATAACAAACAATAACAAACGAGCATTCTTCTCACCACTCCGCGATCACTCGCGTTTGTTCGTAATACTTCATAGTGAACTTTGTTATTTTGATCTAAAATTCAAACCGTTTTGATCGGTGGCGTGCCCAAAATATTGTGTTGAGTGCCATTGGTTCGACATCCATGCCATAGACTAACATATTTTTACTTTTAGCCTAAAGATTACGCCACTACATTTTCGTTGACTATGACCCTTCCACCATAAAAGATCAGTGTATGATATTGGACAAGCCACCTGTCGATGCATAACTAGAAAACAGTACTTCGTATCTTAACATAATGAAAAATTAATTTTTCGTACTCAGAGAATTAACAAATGTACTTAAGATTTTACTCTAATTCAGGTGATATATTTATAAAATTAATTAATTAATCTGAAGGATAATTTAGAAAAAATATTTTCGTTGTGCTCTGAAAGCAAACTGCATTAATGTTTATTTTTCAATATTTTCTGATCTTAATCTGCTTGTCGACCTCTTCCGAAAAATTCCATTATAATTAATGAATACAGGAAACAAAATTCTGATCAATTCTTACCAACAAAGAGGGGGAAATAAGTTCTTTTCATATACCTGAAGATATGTAGCCAAGTAATTCCCTAATATTGATCCCTAAACGAAAAGCATCACATTTCTCAACTCAGCTAAACGATATTTTTCCATCGGCATAATGAACGAATGAAATATTAAAAATTCATACTCCATTTGGACTAAATTAGCTTCCTAAGAACTTAATTAAAATTCCCTTAGTGAATCTTCAAAAATGAACGAAACAAGTTTTTTTAAAAAATATGTGTATTTTCTCATCTCCAGACGGAATATCTCGACACCTCCTATTCTGCACTGGGAAATCTCTAATGTATTTACTCTTTCGTACAGAATTAGAAAAATTAATGATTTTGTGCCGTTACCATCAAAAGATGATTACGCACTGCCGAAAAGTGGATTAATATTTCGTTTCCTTATTAACGCCAAAAATAAAGCATTTATTGCTTCAATATCGGCAAAATGCTTCGGTACTGATAGGTAATTATTAAAAGTTTACAACGAACTGCTGGTATGCGCATTAACGGTGCTATTAAGCATTTAGAAAAGATGATTACAAACTGTTTATATTCACATGGGAAAAGGTGCTTTAAACGCTTTGAGCGTTAATCGATGTTAGATACTTCGCAGCGTATTCGAGTGGAAATTGAATATCACATATAGGCTTTGTTATCCGCAGTATCTTTATTAGTAGTAAACGGTATAAACAAGATTGATTTGCTTGGGGATTTCTTAATAACTTACTTCATAGCTTTGTTACTAGTTGCTTCTTAGTAACTGAAATATTATTAATGGAGTAAATCCAATTTAGTATTTCCCAGAAAGTGTTACTTAAAGGTAAGTCGAAATTGAAAATAGGGAATACTTTTTATTGTTAAACCTTTTTACTTAATGTACATGATAAAAGAAAAGTTGCTTCAGAAGAATAATTATTTATCTGATGAACTTAAAAAGCCCTTCTTTTTATAGGAATTGAAAATAGATCAAATAGAAAATTAGTCTTTCAATAATTTTTTTAAAAATATGAAGTCATAGTTGCTATACTAAAAAAATGTACTGAAGAATTAAGATTATCTATTCTTTCTTCTTTTTAAAATATAATTTATTCGTAAATTTTTACTATTAATATTTTTAAAATGCATTTTATAAAGATACTGCAACTTTGTTAAGCAACATTTGCTTTTGTAAAATGCGAATAGAAAAGTATAGTAACATTTTAAAAATGTATGGCAGTTTTAAATTCGTCAAATTCATTTTTGAGAAAAACGCTGTTGTTTAAATAATGAACATACATATAATTCCTGCTGAATCTCTTAGATAAGGCAAGACCGAAAAATACTAGATCAACAAAGAACAAATATCTTACGTTTCTTTTCCCCTGTCTTCACAAGAGCCTCACAGACGCACCCCTCACAAAGATCATTGTGCTATTTGCAGCGCTAGTGTTTCTGACTCCTACAATAATCAATGACGTTTTTCAACCTATAATGAATCGCAATAAATTTTTTGATCAATCTTCAGATATTTATAGTTTCTAAACATTATTTTGGAGAAAGTAGGAATTCTACTTTCTGTATCCCGAGGGACAGGGAGGGAGACTCTACGACATGGTCAAACCTCCCCAGGGAGGCACTTTTTGAGGGTCCTCCCGACTATGGAGGAAAAACTCTTATAAAGGGACATGGATCATACATTATTTGAAACTTAATGAAGTCCTGGATGATAAATTGCTTGCAAAAATCCATTGAAACAGATTGATAAGTCAAGTATTTTTTTAAACAACTTTTAAAATATCAAAGTTTTTCAAGAATCAAAATAGTATTAATTTTTAATTATCACATTACATAAATTTTGTTGTCTTTTTTACTATGCCTACATCTTTACTATATCTGTATCATGTCTATCTACATTGCCTTCGAATGGTTAAGGCATAACATGTTTAGTTTGTCGAATTTGAAAATGAATAAGCATAGAAACATTAAATTTGGAGAAAATGTGCATTAAATAGTTTCTTATTGACTGTGACACATATACTTGCATACATGTAACACAAACATACTTTACTACAGAAAAAGCACTGTTGAAAGAAAAATTCATTTTTGGAGAAAGCAAAATATCATGGACTTATGAGGAAAGATTTTTGGAAATATTACAAAAAAGGTTATAATAAGAAATATGGCCACTCTTAACTGCAATGCATTGGTGCACCGACATTTTCATGCACTACTCAAGTTTTCGTACACCGAAATGGGAAGCGAGGATCAAACAAACCTCTGTTCCAGTTTATGTAAGGACTTGGCAGTCTATCTTATAGTACCTGCTTGTCTACTAAGATAACCCGAAATATATATATGTTGCATTGAATTCAGGTCTGGGGATTGAGCTAACCATTCCATTCTTTCCAAACTAAGGCCCTGAAGATAACCTTGAACAAACACAGTTTGGTGATTTTGTGCATTATCATCCATCAGAATGAATTCATTTCCAATAGCCATGATATACGGGTGAACATATCGATCAAGGATCTCACCTCGATATTTCATTCCAGTCAGAATTCCTCCATGGATCACATGCATGTCAGTGTGATCAATAGACAGAACTCTGCCCAAATCATGATTCCACCACCTCTGTAATTGTGTATTTCAACATAGTTGGATTGGTTGTATTTGGGGAATGTTTCCTTCCAGATCAACAAAAAATCCCTGAATTGCTCTTCAATGTAAATCTGAACTCATCTGTAAACAGTACAGAAGTTCACTTCTGTCTGGACAGGAAATGTGTTTCTTTGCCCGATACAAAAGAGTACATCTCTGTCGATGGCCTGGTGGAACACACATAACTATTCGTGTAGCATAGAGACTAATTGTGAAGGCCTTTTTGCATCATTGTTGCGAAGATTCTTTTCTTGATACGGGGAAATGATCTGCAACGAGCTAAGGCGTCGTAGTGCTTCTGGGCATTTAGTTTAAAAGAGCTAGAATACAGTCTCCAGCATATGTTATGAATCATCATTGACCTGACACATGTATTCCAGATACATATAGTCTTTCCATTTTAATTGATCCCACAGTCATTGGATCACACTGGGAACAAATTTGAGACGCTCTAGCAGTATCAGCTTGTGACCAGCCCTCTTCAATCCATCTCAATGTCTACCATCGAACTGAATCGAGTAAACAATTTCTCCAAGACATTTGTAGACTCTCCTGTATATTTCAACGAAATTAGCAACAACTATAGGAGATCAACAATTATACACATAACGTACACGCCAAGCTACTAAGTTTGATTTTTGTACATTTTCTCTGATTTCCACTTAAAAGTCTCTTTCTTTAAAATAAATGTTATGACTACCGTTTTTCTGATATAAATTTTCTCAAAATACATGATTATCATTCAAAATCGATGAAATTAATTGTTGCTGCTATTTTCTTAATGGCGAGCTTCGAAAAACAAATTGTTCCTTAGCTTTTGGAGGCTAGTGTATCTTATACTACTAATAAAAATTTAGAATTACTTTTTTTATACATAAAAAGGATTAATTTTCAAACTCATCGCTTTTTAAATACTAGCTTCATTCAAAATCACCAGGAAGACGTGGCTCATCCACACTTTTGTTTATTATTTTAGTTAAAGGAAAATTACTCATTTAATACTAAAATGTTATGCCTTATATTTCAGATTTATGTATAATATAAAGCAAGTATATTAGAATAAAATTTAGACAAGTAGACACAAGCTCTTCTTTTATTAATATATATGGCCTACATTGTAATCTTTTTCCAATTAATCGGCTTTTGGGCATTTCTTACAAAATATTTCTTCTTCTATATATTTTTCCTACTAAACTATCTTTTAATCATCTTCTGTATCTCAATAACTTTTTCCTTTTAAAATTGAAACAAACAGTTGGTTTTTTAAGCTCCACTTCTAACTATAAATTGTGGAATATAATTATTTCTATGAATTTAAATAGAGAAACTATGACTATTATTTGAGATAGAATATAAGAAATAGTATTTTAACAGTGTACGTTTTTGGGCTTTTGGATGTCAATAAATTTAACTTACACTGTATTTATTCTTCATGTGCTAACGTTAAATAAGTTTCAAGTGTTCAGACGGAAGATAAAATATCTTAGATCAAAACAATAATTTTCATGCAATGAGTTAGTTGAACAAAAGAAAGAAAATTAATTTATACCATAACACTTTCTCTTCTAAAACATGATACGAAAAAATTTTGTAGATAAGAATTACCTTAAGTTAAAGAGTCTAAATTCATTAATTAATTTACAAAGGCCAGACATAGATAAGAGCTACACAATTAATGAAAAATTATTTAATTTGCATTTTAGTGAAGAACAACTTACATTTTAGGAATAACAGTGAAAACCTCATTATGAAAATTGAAGAGATAAAACAAGTATTTTTTTCATAATAAATATATATACTCAAAAACATGAGCAAACAGACATAAATTATTAAAAAAAGTTGCAGTAAGTAAAATATTCTGCTTCATAAAATTCTTCGATATCAAATTATAAATGTAATACCCAACGTAAAGATTTTTTTGTAATACGATAAAATATGGATTTTGTGACGTACCCAGACGACTGTTATGGGAGGTTATATTTTAAAAACACTCAGACGCGGAAAAGAGGCGAGGAGTAATCTTTACGCTAAAAATTAAAAATCTGCTCGTCTACGAGGGAAGGGGGGAATCTCCAAACTCCATTCTGGTGTACGCTACTGCATGAACTCTAAGATCTAATCAATCAGATACATTTAATGAATCACAGACATAAAAATTTAAACACAAACAAAGAATAAAAGTACTTATTCCAGCTCTTATTTTTTGTCTATTGCGAAAAAATATAGAATAATAAATTCCCTCTTCGCGAAAAAAACACGATTAACTTTAAGGAATAGTCTGTACATTAAGGTAAACGATTGGTCTGGTGTTCTAATTTAGGTTGATTCAGAAAAACCTGTAAATATATGTGCCCTCCATGCACATCACTAACAGCCATTATTTTTGGAGTAAAAGTCATTCGAAATGTTAACATTCGCTGTAGAGTAACGACACTACGAAAGTGGCTTCAAATTTTTGTTATTCATCTAAAAGAGTTTTGTTCGCAGAACCGCGCACTTCCCAAAATTAAGCCAAATAGTGCAAAACAATCCTAAGAAAATCAATAGTACCAAAATCTACGGAATAAGTATTACATAATGATGCTATACTTCTTTTGTATAGCATAGATATTTAACAAGTTATCAGAAATTATTAAAGAAAGAAATTTTTTAAAAAATATTGCGAGGTTTCATGACTAATTAATATCAATAAAATAAAAATCCCCTAAAAACAAGTAAAATTATAAAAGAGAATAAATATCATTTGATATATTGAATAAAAATAAATCTGAAAAAATAAATCACTAAAACACCTATTTTTTTGATCGACTTCAATTAAGGAGATAATTATTTTTTTACAAAAGATTTCTAGGCTAAAACTCCAATATATAACAAGGAGAAAGTTTCATTTTTCAGTGGCTTATATGGTACAATGAACCTTGAGAGCTTTGTAAAAACTTTAAAGGAAAAAATAATACGGATTTCTTATAAATTAACTTGAGGCTATGAGGAATTTATACGTAGCAATTATTTCGGGATTAATTACGATATTTTAAGAAACATAAATCCAATAAACTATAACATTAATTAAGAACTATTTTTTCGATTATTAAAAATAAAAAAAGGCTAGCATTCTACAAAACTGTCCTTGTAGTCGTTATTGAATAAAGATATTTCATAAAGTCGGATTAAAACTTGAATTTTCTTTTTTTATCGAAGTTTTTGATTCAGCAGCTGCTCTAAAACAAATAATTAGAAATGAAAATTAGGAATATCTAAAAAAAATAGAATAAGACTGTTAACTATATGACATATATATACTATTGTTTTAACAAAAATGCAAAAGAGTCTTTTGGGTTACTTTCTGTGACATAAAAATTTAGTATTAGGTAAACAGCTACGAATAAATTGTTAATCTATACAAATAAATAAAATTGAAGTGTCTGTTTGTAATTTCAAATTAGCAGCTTTTTACTAAATGCATTTAAAGGCATATACGGTACTTATATCAAAAAATCAATTTTTAAAATTTTTGTCTGTCTGTCTGTTTGTTCCGGCTAATCTCGGGAACTTCTGGTCCGATTTTAAAAATTCTTTCACCAATGGAAAGCTACATTATCAACGAGTAACATAGGATATATTTTATTCCCATATTCCTAAGGGAACGGGAACTATGCGGGTAAAACTTTGACGTTGCTTACTCCTCGCCATGTTGGCGCAAAATTATGCATTTTCTCAATAATGGAAATTTTAATAAATATTTTCTCACATTTGTAACAAATAACTGAAACATAGTGTTATTTAGCATCTTCACAAAAAGCAATTTTTAAAGGGTTTTTTACGGTTATTATTTACGTTACGTTTGTTAAATGTCAAACTCAAACTTTGAGAAATATCGCCAAGTTGGCTAAGAATTTAAATCCCAGATATTTTAATGCAAATTTTTTCCCACTTTTTAAAGAGGGAAACGAAATAAAGTTTTAGCGAATTGCGTGGGCGTGGTATTGAAAATTCTACGGTAATATTAACTGACAGTTTCATAAAAAGTTTTGATTACTTAAATAGCTTTGATTAGTTTGAACATTTTTAACCTAATTAAACAATATTCATATTTTGCACAAAATTTTTCACTTATACTGAACCTAGATATTTTACATGGAGGTATTACTTTGAATATATACTATGGAGGCATCCATACAATATCACTCGCCGAATAAAATTAGGGAGCTTTACGCAATACTTATTTCATCTTCGTTCCTTCTAATCCTCAAACCTTTTGGAATAAGTACAAAGACTACATGGCGGAAGATATTTTGCGACGAAAAACAACCAAATATGCCTTTCAATGAACAAATCTGCAACGAAACGCAATAAAGGTTTTCAGAATGGTTAGGAAGAAGCTACATGATTTTGGAATGATTAGCCCTAGACGTGTCGACGGAAATGGCTTCGATAATGAAATTACATGAGAATTAAACTACGATTTTATAGTATTGCAGCATCAAGTAACAGAATTTACCCCTCAATTAACTCCAGAAAAAAGTCACGTTTTTCAACAAGTGTTACGCAAAGTAGAATCCATCAGTGGTGCACTCTTTTTTTCTCGAAGCCCCTGGAGGAACCGGAAAAACATTTTTGCTAAAATTATTACTAATGACCATCAGAAAAACCCTGAAGATAAAACCCTGAAGATAACACTTGCTATGGCTTCTTCTGGTACAGCCGCGATTTTACTGACCAAAGGTGGCACAGCACATCCCGTTTTAAAATTATCGCTTAATCTTGCATTTGAAGATTCACTCATCTGAAATTTCAGAAAAAATAGCTCTGAAGGCTGGATGCTTCCACAATGTAAGCTTTTAGTGTGGGATGAAAGTACGATGTCTCATAAGAAAGCTATAGAAGCGTTAAATCGGAATCTTCAGGATTTACGAGATAGTACAGATATTATTGGAGGAATGGTAGCTTTATTATATATTGGCTGGTGAATTCAAGCTTATGGGGAAAAGTTCAAAAATTCAGTCTGAAAACGAATATCCCACGGAGTTCTTAAATTCACTTGAACTTTCGGTTGTGTGTACCCTCACATAAACTTCAATTAAAACTAAATGTACAAGTTATGCAGAATCTCGATGCTACTCGACTATGTAAAGGAACGAGGCTTTGGATCACAAAACTGATGCAGAATATACTTGGTGCCAATATTTGAACATATGCCATGAAAAGGGATAGTGTTATCATACCTCGAATTCCAAGTCTCCCCACTGACCTACCGTTTTAATTCAAAACGAGTTCAATTTCCAGTTTTACTGTTGCTATTAACAAAGCTAACATTTCAGGTAGCAGGGGTGCATTTGGAAAAGCAACGTTTTTCCCATGGCCAACTATATGTAGCCTGATCGGTGTGTCCAATGCCCAAATCTTCACGTATTAGCAACTGAAGGAAGAACATATAATGTGGTATACAGTAGCATCTTATAATAATATTCTGTTTTGAGCTCTTTTAAAGAGGAATTATATATAGTAGTAGGAATTATATAGTAGAGGAATTATATAGTAGAGGAATTATATAGAAGAGGAATTATATAGAAGAGGAATTATATAGGAATTAGTAGATACTTTCGATTTTTAAAAATATTAGTAGTTTAAGTTATTGAATTTTTGTTTTTAATTATTATAATAAATTACGTTTTCAATTTTTTAAAACTAAGCTCAATTTTAGAATTTTTAAATTGTATTGGCTCCAGTCAAGCAATAAAATTACCATATTGTATTATTTACTTTCTTATGATAATGATTACGACTTTGACAGTTATTTAAAGACATCAACGCGAGCGGAGCCGCGGGTAAAAGCTAGTACAGTTATATAAATATACACTTTTTAAAATAGACTTTAATCGACCCATTCTATTTTACAGGATAAAAACTTGTCTTCGTCTCGTCTTAAATACTCTTGTATTAAAATTTTATTGGCGATGTGTTTTTCTTTCATTCCTACTTTATTTAATGTAAAAAAATGCTCAGAACATTTTTCTACTACTATAAATTTTATCTAGTAGAAAATGTGCAACCACCTTAAAAAAGTAGAGATAAAGTGAAAAGCCATTGAGAAGGTCAAGGTCGGATACTTTTCGTTGATGCAACACTATTTAGTATAGAATCTGGCCTTGAAAATAAACCAATTTAATTGGATATTCAAGTACTAAACGCCTATTCATTCTCCGCTGAGTAGTTATTGCAGATCCCCTATTCCGACTTGGAAGATTTACGGTATACGTTTTATAAGGGATTGGCAAAATGACAGTTTACGATTACCGTATCTGTGTTGAAATGTATTTTAACTACTGTAAATTATGTCTCGGACAACCACTTAGGCTCTTAAAAATTAGTCATTCACACTGCTTGTCGTTAAATTCGAATAGGTAGGGTGAACCACAAACTATTCTTTCGTTTGTATGCACTGAGAAGTTACTATTTGAATATATTTTGTTTATATTTCTATTAAAGGATTTAAAGAATAAATCAGTCATTGACTCCAATCAAAATTTAAGAACATTGCTGTGTTCCATAAAGGCTTGAGGGTGACCGTACATTTTAAATTACCTTTTCTTTTATGTATTTTAAACAGACGTTTAGAAAACTAAACTTGCAGAAATTCTATGGAATATTTTCGAAATTTATTTTTAGTATTCATGTTTATTTATAAGAGTCATTCTCTTATATAATAGCTCAGAGTCATAGTAAAACGTGTTCATATTCAATGACGTCAATAATTTTTGAGACTCTGGTACTTCTGCTAAAGTAGGTCTCAACAGCGACCCTTTTAAAGTAACAGTATACAGCATACATTATAAAATATTCTATAAACGGTAACCCGCAACAAATAAATGTTCGTGACTCACTATCTCTCAAGCCAAGGTCCAAACCGAAACTCGAGCGAGGTGGACATGGACATGACACAATAAAGGTGTCTTGCCATTGTCGCCTGTTGGCATATAGTTCAAAATTCCCCATTTTTCTGAGAATATGTCCAGGAATATTATTTAATGATTCAAATAATTCGGGTTATAATCTTATTGAGATAGAGTTGAAAACAATACAAGGCCTTAGAATCGGATTTAGTTAGCCCTTCCCTTAAAACATCCCTGTGCATATTTAAGCCTCGAAAATTTTAGACTTCACAAGCAAAAAAAATTACCTTTTCTTCTTAAATAGATTAAGAATGTGTTCCCATGACACACACACACACATCCAAAAGAAATACTCTAACTCAGAATTCCTTATGAAATAGAGGAGCACAATGATATCGAAATGAATTTACAAGGTTGCAGGACATAAATCTATTTACCATGAAATGTCCTTGAAATTCAGACGGCGGATCTTCATTGACTCCAGGACTCGAACCTGCATGATATAGGTGATATTACTTTTAGTAAACAAGGAGTGTATAAGCAAAAAATAAAGAAACATCGTTGCTAGGTTAATCATAGTTCATCAACTGTAGTCTCAAAGGAAAACTCAGATGCGTTACTTATAAAAATCATCAAAATATAAATACGTTATTTTAATTTTAAGTAAATTTGTACTCAGGTGAAAATTCTACATTAGAACTACCTTGTCACCATAAATTTTTTTTAAAAAAAAATCTTTATAACGAATTTTTGGAATGAGAAATTTTTTTTGTTGAGATGACACAATAAAAAATGTAACTTCTGATAGGTTTCATTCAGATACTCTCTTCATATGTATACGATGAGTGGTTGTTTCGCCAACTAATGGTATGTTGCAGAAAATAAATCCTTAATCCATGTTTCTTTTATGAGTTGCATAAATTAAGAGTTTTGATACATTAATTTTGAATAGAAAAATAATATCAAGTAAATATTTAAATATGAATTGAAATGAATTTTAAATACAATCTTTAAATTTCCATGCTCAAATTTATGTATTTGATATACGAAATAAAAACGAGATAGAATGCGTAGTATGGATTTTAAAGGACGTTTTTTACCAGAAATGATATGCCAATAAAACTTATATATACTGTCTACTTTCTATGAAAGGTGTTTGAGTACAATTTTATCTTGCTAGTTTCACCACGGAACCGTTTGCTTGAAGTATTAGCTATTTCAGTTTATCCATTCGTTTTAGATACTTTTGCTTCTTTATTATTGTAACACGGTCAGGAAGATTAAAAGGGAGCCCTTGATCGAAATATTGAACTTTTGACAATTCTAAGGAGTTGTTTTCGGTAAAATGTGCCTCAAATATGAAATATACCTTACCTTACACAATTTTTTGAGGTAAAAAAAATTTAAGAAACTTTTCGAAATATTTCAGGGGAAATGAAAATCTAGCACTCCTGTGTTTTTCAAAGTATTCGTTGGAGATATAACTATTATTTTGCAAAAAGTACTATTATAATTTGTTGAAATACATTCAGAAAAATTCTCTGCAGTGCTTTCCCTTTTATAGAAAAGAACATTAGCTTGTGATGTTCGAGCAATCTTTCCTTTCTACTGTCTTTGGTAAACAGGGGTGACAAGAACCCCTGAGAAATCTTTCTCCATTTTCAACCCTTCTTGTCATTTTATTCCCAATTTTTCTTACTTTCTCACAATTGCCTAGTTTTATTTAAACAACATTCATACTTTAAAAAAAATAAAGAGTATTTGACAAAGCATAGCCAAATATGTCCAAAAAATCCTACCTGCTGCCCAAAACTACACCGGGAAAAATAACTTATTGCTGATTATGATTGATATTGTGATGATCGCTATATATGCTCATTTTCAATAAACATCACCAACTCTATCACTTCTCATATTGTATCGAAAGTAATTGAAACTATTTACAGGTTTCAATAGGAGAGAATGTGAATGTTTATTAACGTCGCATTATAAACCAACGCAATAGCTATTGGCAACGGACCTAGTAATTTTGAACTATGGTCAAATGACGAGGACAACACCTGAGCTGGCACCCCTCTCCGAGTTTCCACAACAAACTAAAGAGATTTTAAGCCACGACAGACTTAACGTGTATCAACTCCTCTTCACGATGGCTGTTCAGTGGTAATGGGCTCTATCTCATGACATGCCGGTCACGAATTCGTGACCATGACCAATAGACTACTGCGCTCTCTAGTTTCAAAAGGAGAAAATGAAACCAATTTATACTTTACAGCTTTTAACCTGTAACCGCGAGGATTAACTACGTTGTACTCGTACCTCAATCTTCAATCGTTATTACTAGAACAATAAAGCTTACCTGAAACTAAATGTGTGTAGTAACTCCTATTATTCCATAAATTGTATCTTGGGGAAATTAGACTCGGCCCATGAAGAAGAGGTCATTAAAACGTATCTCAATTTTAAGTAAAATAAGCAGGAGTGTTTTTTAGTTTTTAATTTATTGACATTTCTTTGAAGTAAATAGTGGTTAGATAGACAAAAATAAGTCAAAACATGTTTGATGTAAGTTGGTGTTGCAAGCGTAACTGTACTGAAGTACATAAGCTGCATTTTTAAAAAATACAAAAGAGTGAGTTAATGAGTTCTAAATTAATTACATCAATCATCAGAGAACAGACAGCAAATCAACTGAAAAATTTAAAAAAAGATATCAAATTTTTTTTTTAAGTAGGTTTAATAGGTTAATTATTTTTTTGTCAACTGCATCAGTATTCCTTAAATTTCAAATAATAATTGAACTGAGACATATATTTAAAAAAAATATTTTTTATACTTTATAACAATTGAAAAAAAAGAGGGAAAAGTTTTATCACTGTATTTTTCCGAGTACATCCCCCCCCCCTTCTGAAAATGAAATCAAAACTAAACAAAAATAATCACATACTAATCAAAACTAAAGAAAATATTGCAGTTAGCTCTAGACTTTTTTTTGAGCAAACAAAGTGCTATTCTCAATATATATTGAAAAATGATTTTAATCTAAAGATGAAATTTCTTTAAAAAAAAGATTTTAAATAATTTTGACTGCAATAAATGAAAGATTGTATTAATACGGATGAAATAGTATCGTGCTAAAAATACTTATCTTTAAGAAAACAAATCTTAAGAGGAAAATTGTGAACTTTATCTTTATTACATTATATTAACGAATAAGTGAGTGTGTGTTTAGTCACGTCGGTCTCTGAAGCAACACGAAGGCTATTCTCGACACATCTTGTAATTTTGAGCTTCAGTCAAGTGAAGAGGACGACATATGAACCGGCACCCTGCTCTTCTTATTTTTACACCACACCAACAGGAGGACTTTGAATCACGACAATGCGCCAATCCCTCTACATGGCAGATCATCAGTGACATCAGGATTTGAAATTGTGTCTTGACAACAGAGCCATGAGTTTGTCAGTATGACCACTAGGTTACCACGGTCATAACATTATATTAGAAATGAAAACCTATTTACATTTATTTCGATAAATTACATGATTTTACACTGTTTAGTTATTCAAAATTTTTCATTTTTTTGTCGAAAACTAACACCTCCCCCCCCCCCTGTAAATGCATATTTTTTTACTGATTTGGTTTTAAATATTGTATAACTACATATTGTTTCGTTGTTGCTCTTAATTAATGAAAAATATTTCTGAAATTGTTTGAGGGACTTGCATGGCTCAAAATATTCAGATTGATGTGGTTTGGAAATTTGGAGAGAGGGGTTAAAGCTGAGAAGTGTCATCTTCATAATTTGATAATGGTTAAAAAAAAATTATGGTGTTGTTAACAATAGTCCTCGTTTAGGTTCGAAGCGAGAAGTTAAAAAAATAATCAATAAAATAATCTGTAATCTTTCTAATACTTTAAACCACAAACAATTTTACATATTTCTTAAAACGTGCAAATATAATGTAAGAATTATATTCACTTCAAATTCTTAAAGCATTTGAAAAATAGAAATATTTTTCAAAACATGTTTCTATCAATGAAGATTTTATAATAATATTCACATTTTTTTAGACTGACATTCTGTTCTTCAATTTCTAACAATTTACTTTAATAAATTGTTCAAAAACTCAAAAATTATTTTTGTGTGTATAGTTCTTTGAAAGCTTCGTAAATACCTACGGGGGCAATTAATGAATGGATTAACTCCGAATACCACGAGACAAAAAAAGCTATTTATTAATTTAGAGCACGAAATAAAAGTTACTTTAAGCAATAGATTTATTGATTTATTCGTTGCGAAATATTTATTTTTCCATGCAGGAAAAAAATCAATTTTTTTTTGCTGTTTTTCATTCATTATGTTGCAAAGCTTTTCAGATCTAAAAAAAAGATACGATCTGTACTAATTATGATATTTAATACCTAATAAGAAAATAACTAAATAAGCTCATTAAAACTAAGCCTGTTAATAATAAAAAGCTTAGAACAGCAGAAAAAAGGGAAGCAAGCAAATAATCTAAAATAATAGAATGTTGAACAAAACACTTTAAGAAACTATAGATACAACTAAAATAAATATTTTTATACGCTAAAAGAGCTTATTAAGAAATTAAATAATTAGGTTGTTTTCATGTTTTATTTACGAAAAGAAAATAAATCAATATTGCATAATATAATAATCCATAATAAAATAAATAAAGCTAATCACGTCGCAAAGTAACATAAGAATAAATAATATTTAAGTATATACTTTGAAATTATACCTCTTAGGATATAATTTCGAAGTCTTATTGATGGATCAAATCACGAAAATGCAACTTAAGTCATTTGTTACTGTTTTGGCTGAGAGTTAAATTTTTTTAGGCAATCTATTTTCAAACTTACATGCAGACAGGAGAAAAATTGTAAAAAAAAAAAAAAAAAAAAAAAAAAAAAAAAACGTTCTTAAAAGATTTAACAGGGTACATTTTTTGCACGCCTGAAAATTACGAGCGAATTACGAACAATTAGAATAGATAATATATATATGTGTGTGTGTGTAAAGTATATGAAAAATATCTGGCACACACAAAAAAAAAGATGTAAACGCAGATAAAGGGGACCAAAATAATCAGACTTAATACTGAAATGAGGGTGGGAAATGACGCGTTGAGGTGGTAAAGGGGGTTGTTGAGATCAATAAGTAAAAGCGCTTTGCTGGCATTAACCTTTTTTGCACAAATTTCGAGTAAAATGCATTCTTACACAAGTGTGGAGTTCTCCGAATTGTATTTTGCGAATAGGTCTTCAAATAGAAATGGAATGACTGCTTAAATGATGTATTGCATATGGCGAAGTGGACCTAATATTTGTCCCAAAGGCTTCTGAGATTTGAGATACGTAGATACGTCTAAGAAAATCCCAATGAATCTGATGAATGTCTAGCGACCAGACTGTCAGACTGACACACTTGACGGTTTTGGTAGCGTACGCAAATCCTGGAGGCGTCGCTGTGCTTCTTGTATCACTATTGGTGGTCGTTCTTTTGAGTACCTATTACAAAAAGTTTGATTTTTAAAATGTTTATTTCCTTTGACTTAATAGGTCTTATTTCACTTAACTATTGTTAATACTTATTTATGTGCTTGCACATACACGAAGCATTTGTGTACCCACATTCCCAAACTTATTCTGTTAATATCTATCTCCTCCTTTTGGCGAACATTTCTCAACACAACTACATGCATATGAATATATATATATATATCTTTATATATATAAATCTCGCGTCACAATGTTTGTCCTCAATGGACTCCTGAACCACTTAACCGATTATAATAAAATTTGCACACCATGTGCAGTTCGATCCAACTTGAGAGATAGGATGGTTTTCATTTCAATTTATCACGCCATAATTTTTTTATAGCCGGAAATGTGAAGAATCCTGAAAAAACGTTGCCAGATTCCCGTAAGGGATGCTCATTCGGTTCTCTCGACGTTATTTCTGAATTTCGTCAAGGTCATTCACGTTGCGTTAGCTTTGTGTTTGGAAGATGGGAAAAGTTGAGGTAGTTTTGAGTCTCGCTGCGTAGAAAAAGGGGAATTCCCTCATATAACCCATCACAACCGATGGTTTTTTTTTTATTCTTAAAGATTGATTTATTGAAGAACAGTAGAATATAAGAAAAAAAATATCATAAAAATTATAAGGAAATATTTTTAAATATATTTTTATCACATAGTATTATTTTCTTTTTGAATTTCATACTGTGAAATGAATCAATATCGTTGCGTTTAAATAAAAATTATTTTTAAAACTTTTAATATCAGTGATTTAAAAAATAAAAAGCCAAAAACTTTTTTGAACAAACTTTAATAAAACACTCAAAATACTTAATAATTAATAATTTTTCCCGTGTGTCGAACATTTCAAAAAAATCCTCACAAGACCCCCAAGGGGTGTTGCGGGGGCGGGGGGTTTAAGGGGCGTTATAAATTTTTATTTTTAAGTTATTAGACGTACAGTCTTGAAACTTAGTAAGCAGATTCTTCTCATAGGGTAGAGATACGCTACAAAATGGGTTTCGTGAAAATTGCCCCCAAGTGGCGTTGAGGGGACTTAAGGGGCGTTATAGATAAATATTTCCATTTTTAAACTACTTGATCATCCTGCTTGAAAATTGGGTAGGTATGTTCCTTTCATGAAATGGAGTTCCTCTAACAAAGAGTAAAATGAAAATTGACCCCCAAAGATGCTTGCGCGGGGTCAAGAGGAGTTACAGAAAAAAATTCCTGTTTTAATTGTTAGACCCATATACTTCAAAATTTGTTAAGCATGTTTCTTTTGTTGAATAGGGATCCACTAAGAATAAATTTTAATCAAATCAAGTTCTGGGGGGTTGCAGGGGGTTACTGGGACGTATTGACAAAAAAATTACTTTTTTCGAGCTACAAGGACTATAATAATGAAATTTGGTTTGCGTTTTTCTTTTGTTGAATTGAAATCCGCTAAGAGCGGTAATTTTGGAAAACGGCTCTCAACGGGATTACGGGGATATTGATAGTAAAACTTTTGCTTTTTTCTGTTAGATTTAGACTTGAAATTTGGCTTGCATGTTCAATTTACGGAGTAGAGATCCACCGAAAATTGGTTTTGTGGGAATCCATTTGGTTTTTGAGTTACGAAAGAGCAAACATCATTCTATGCTTCAATTTTAGAGATTTTTAGAAAATACAAATTAGATGAGTTCTGCCCTTTTTTTTTTATCAACAGGTGACAGTTACAGGTATAAGTATATTTTTCAATTCAATCGAATTCTTAATGCTAGGACTTAGATATCAATAATTTATACATATATATAAGCAGTAAAAATTTATAAAACATCATGAAATACCCAGCGAAGCGGGCGGGTAACAGCTAGTATATATATATATTTATATTGTCTCTCCAAGATAATATGGAGAGAGAGTGGACGTTTTTCGCATATAGTTCGCCAGCTGATGTCAAGGGCAGCCACCGCCTCTGTTTCATTCATTCCATCTTAGTGTTTGTGTTGGGTCCCGTCTTCTTTTTAACCTATTAAATGTTTAAAAATACGAAGTGCTTCTGCGTCTTCATCATTTCCAACTCGAGGACGTGTGAACTCTCATCTCACATGGGTGACCGACTGGTCTTTTTTCTGGGATTTGCTAAAACCCTTTAGACCCGTACGACAAAAATGTAAGTACGTTTTTATGATTAGTTTTCAAGAAATTGTGGATGTAATCGAGAACCTTGAAATCGATGCAGATCTTTGATGAGAACTTTGCTTCCTTGATGTTGAATTTGGTTCTTCTGTTTTCTCTTGCAAGAATTTCTGCTATTTAAAGAATACTTTGGTACTTTTTATATAATAATTTTGATGCTTTGAAACTGAAGTTACATCCCCGTAGTGGGTCTCTGGTTCTCTACATATGAACGTACGGCGAGAATAAGTGTTTAGGCTGAAACGGGACACATCGGTCAACAGAACGGTCGCTCATTGATCCATACTCCAATCTCTATGCTGTATGCACCATGCTAAACGGACTCTCCTGTTCATAGACGTGAGCAGGACGCAAACAGTAGGTCCTCTTGCAAACAACCCTCTCTCATGAAGTCTTTTTGAAACCGTCACCCTTGATACACGGGTTCCTGTGGCTGCATACAAGTAACGAGAGAGCTGATAAGTTGTAGCCCCTCTATTACACCTCGCTATAATTGACAAATGGCGATCTTCTCTGGCCATCATGGATTTTGCCCAGACTTTCTCTCGATTGATCCAGTATCATGGAACTGTTTCCATAAGCTACACACGATGCTGGGCGTTAAATTGAATCATCTACAAATCTGGACTTGACATTGGTCTGCATTTAGCCTCCCTACAATTCGCCACATCATTCCATCATCTAAATGTTGGTGATTACTCATTTTTACTTTTACAATTTGAATTGAACCGATTGCTTCAAAATAACACCAAGAAATTCGCCGAGGTGTGTTGGTGAATGAAATACGTCTTAACTTTCTCGCGCTTATAAAGCCTGTTTTTCTGCTGGCTCCGCCTACACACATATGTAAGATTAAGTATTTGCCGTACAAGATTTGAATTTTTATCTAGAAGCAGTGGTTTTTCATTCAGTTTTTTCATGCAATTCAATAAAATATGCAAATTCTCTAAATTTCTTACACCAGTGTAGTTGACACTCAGTTTAAAATTATAACATATTGTTCGGCATGAGAAAAACACATTGAACACCCAAAATTTCTAGATGGACCTTATTCTTAGAATATTTTAGTTATGAAATTGTACATCGCCCAGGTAAACAGATGGAACATGTAGATTGCTTAACACGATATCCTATCATGCTGATATCTCATGATGAAACAACTTCCAAAATTATTCATATACGAAAAAACGACGAATACATTCAATGGCTAACACAGCTTTTGGCAGATTAAAAAATCAACGACTTTGTTCTTCGCTATAATGTGCTGTACAAAATTGTCAACGACACAGATCTTTTGGTCGTTCCCCAGTTAATGCAACAAGAAGTTGTTAAAAACTCCATTCTACAGGTCATTTAGGCATAAATAAAACTGAAAACCTTGTAAAGCAAAGTTTTATTTTCTTAATATCAGAAAATGTGGGGAGAATGTCATATCGAATTACATCAAATGTATTCTTGTGAACAGGAAACGAAGAAAAGGTGAAGGATTCTTAAATCTCATTCCAAAGGATGACGTCCCCTTATGTACGTACCACATTTATTTTTCAGGTCCTTTAACTTCTTTAAACAAAACCTATAACCATATTTTTACCGTGATAGATGCGTTTACAAAATTCATTTGGTTGTATTCCGTTAAATCTACATCTACTCAGAATGCTATACAGAAGCTCCAACAGAAGCAACAGAAGGCGGTAACATTTGGAAATTCAAATCGTATTATAACTGACAAAGGTAGTGCATTCACACCATGCCTGTTTTAGGAGTACTGTGAAAGTGAGAACATTCAGCATCTGGTCATCTAACTACCAGCATTAGCAAGAGGCGATGTACAAGATGAAAAAATCCATAGCACTGTAATTCCAGTTTTAGTCCAAAAAATTATCTATCGAAGATCTACTAAATGATATAAATTTATCTCTGCAGTTTGTAAAATTATAAAATCCCAGATTTTTATAATATAAGAAAGTAATCTAATTTATATATAATATATATATAAAACTAATTTTACTTATTCACACTTATCACTCTCCTCACACACACACTTTTTATTATAGTTTTCACTATTTAGAAAAATTATAACATATATAATTCGGAAAAGTAGAACGAATATAGTTTAGAAATGAGTTCGGCTATTAAAAGCAATTTATGTATTGTGTTACAAATTTTTCAGATCAGTCTAATTGTATTTGTGATTTCATTTCCCCCATCTAGATTTTACTTTCGAAACTACCGAAGTCTTCTAATTTGGGGGTATCCTTTGAAGTTTATGCAGTTTATTGTCTTACAAGAACAAAATTAAAAAGAAATAAATTTAGTGTTTGAAATTTAAAAAAAATATTAGTAATGTAAAGATTTATTGTAATTTGTGTGTCTATGCTAGAATTTATTCTGCTTCAGAAAAAAACATTTAAGAAATTTTAGAGGAATACGATAAAATATATATCACCCATTGTAATAAAATATCATCCAATGTAATACAATATCACTTGTATGCATTTAGTGGGCTATTACAATATTCACAATTATATTTTCTCACTGTTTTATCAAACATTATGAATTGTTCGATATGCTCCCTCAGAATCAGTACACTTCATAATAGTGTACTACTACAGTTAGCTCAAAATGCATAAATACAAATTCTTTACAAAATTAAGCTTTCCTTGGGAGTTTCAGGGGTATTAACTTTCTCTAGAGGGCTGAAAATATAAACAATATCCAATTATACATAATTCTTTAAAATTAAAATTAAATAACTCCGATCTTTTACACATTATTTATAAAGGAATAAGGTTTCAGAAAAGTGTAAAATGTTTAAAATATAATCATAATTTTAAAAATTAAAAGCATATAAAAATAAGAAATATTTTTATAAGAAATATTAAGTTTTACGTTGCGCATGCTATTTTTTAAAGTATTAATTTTAATTACTAGCAATAAGTTGATTTATAAAGTAAAATGTATCCTTATTACACTGTAGTATTTTTAAATAAATAGAATAATAAATTATATTTTTTTAAAAACAAAAAAAATAACGTTTTCAACTTTTTTTTAAAAATTTCAATATTTTAAAAATATTTTGAAATATAAAAGATATATATTATTCTTAAATTAAGGATCTAAAGAGTGTGATACATTTTATAATTCTGTAAAGTTTTATACATCAAAGGCTACTATTTTAGAAACTAGAGTGTGCAACGCAAAAATTACTTAATATATATTACAAAATTATTTCTTATTTGCATATGCTTTTAGTTTTTTAAATTATGATTATATTTCAAACATTTTGTGCTTTTTTGAAACCATAATCCTTTGTAAATAATGTGTAAAAGATTCGAATAATTTAATTTAAATTTAAAAGAAATATACCTGTTTGAGAAAATTGCTTATATTTTCAACCCTCGAGACAAAATTAACACCCCTGAGACCCTTTTTCTTAAGTTCCGTGAAAGATAAAAACACCCAGAAACGCAACAGGCTAATCATATAAGATATAATTGAAATGTAAACAAGATCTAACAAGCAACTACTACAAAATCGTTATTCTCAGCAAATGTCAGCACAATATATGATACACTCACCACTAAAATTTTTATAGCGTTTTTCTACCACATAATGCAAGTAGTATATGCGTTAAAATTTAAGTTATTTTTAGGCTCTCACACAAAGAAGTCGAAGAAGAACCTTTAAAATACTTCTTCTCAAGCTGAACAAATACTCTTTGTTGAAACCTGCTGCTATCAATGAAGGTTACCATAATTATGTGAAGGAAAGCTATTGCTTATCGAATCGTATTTTTATGGGACCCTCTACAGCGAGATGGATAATGGTGGATTTTCAAAGTTTGAAAATTTATGACCCTCCTTTTATGAATATTCATTGGAGTCGTTACAGCAGATTGTAACCTGGGCGCTTCATTTTGCTAGCTTGAATGTTTTAAAGACATGTTTTATCATTTTTATCCTTCACTGTATGATAAGACGTTTTTACAGTATAAAAATACTCACGGGTGTGATAAAAGTAAATCAGTTGTTTCGCTTGTGACTAGTGTCAAGGAAATTTTCTCTAAAGGAAAACGCTTCAAGTAGTCTTCATTTATCTTTTGTAATTTATAATACTTTTCTCCGGATCTTTTGTTGTTTTATTGGTGGAAGAGTAATGGTTTTATTATATTGTTTTCTTCCATTTTGACAATAAGTATGAAGGAAAATTCTTTCACACAATACAATTTTTAACAAAAAAAAAAATTATATTCAGAAATGTTTATATCTCTCATTCTCTTTTAATAATAGGCAAACATCGAATAAAATCCTTTAGATAAATACCCTAAAACACACAAAATGACACAATTTTTTTTTAATGAATTTCTTTGAAATTATTTAAGAAGAGCAAAGTTTAACTTAAAATTAAAGCAAAATATATAAACTATGAAATATTACCGAAGCAAAATATGTTAGAAAGCTAATTATGTATATATATATATATGTGTGTGTGTGTGTGTGTATATATATATATATGTAAATTTACTCTGAATGATTTTGTTTAAGTGTTTTTGATGAACTGATATTCGTCTCTCAGAACATTTAGAAATAAACTTACATGTTCTGTATTTAGTTCCAAAATACATGAGTTTTAGTATGAATTACGCTTTGAATTTTATGCATTCCTTTGATTGTTCAATATTTAGTTTGGAAAACATTGGTTTTTTACAAAATTATGTTAGTTTTTAAAACCATCAATGGTAATAAGGCTAAAAATATTGTTAAATTAGCAAAATGCATTTTTCTAATAAAATATTCGCTTTGAGAACATTAAATAATAGATGGATGTTCGTATTCTACACATGTAGCATGGATTTAATTTCAACTAATTACCAGCAAATTGAACACCTTTTTAACAATCTTTGAAATCAAACGTACTGCATACTTCCGTTAAATAATAATTCTTAAAAAACACGAAATCTATTATCCTTAGAAAGACTAGTTACTCGCAACTTTGTAAATTATACGTGTTTATCAAATCCATAAGGGAAATTAGCTTTTTGCTTTTTCGTCTCAGGATTTTTATAATTTTTTTTGATTCCATTCTCTATTTTCTGAAAGTCTTACTATAAATTTGCAAAGCAGTTCAGAAGTGACAAGTACCTGATTTTTGTCCTCGCGCTAACTTTATCTAACAAGCAATTATGAAGTAAGATTTTCAATAGCCTCATTTATATTCTTTAAAAAGTAGATTACTATTGTCATCTGCAAAATATAATTGAATAGACGATTCTGATATATCGTGTAGGCCAGAAACATTGAAGATTTCAATCCTCGAGCATAATGTTATTAAAATAAATAAGCAAAACAGCCAAATATTAATTAAATGAATAAACTTATTGTAATGATAATACACCTATATAACATATGTCAATAATTATATCACTGCCTTCCTTTAAAATTTTCTTATATTTCAGAATCAAAAGACTTTAATCTTTATTTACCATTTTTTATGTTTCCTTTTCCCTGATTAATCAAAGGTATATGCAAGTGAATGCCCCTTTAATCAAAGTTATATGCAAGTATAATACATTTTTTGGAATAATAACGAATTATAAATAGACTTTCTTTGAAACTGCATAAATAAAATAAATTACAGTTAGTTACTTTAAAAAACATTAAATATTTCATTTTCTGTAAAGACAATGATTTCATTAAAAACCCTTTATAAATTTAAGGTTACTTGGGACTATAAGTTTTAACACCAAAAATGCTTAAAATTCTCATGTCTGTGAAAATGAGACAAATTAGATTTTATTAAACTTTTTTGTGCTATTTCTAATAGAAATTTTTTTATCTTTTCCCCCCTTAATAATGATAAAATATGAACAATATCACCATTTTCCCCTTTTAACGTACTATTTTTGTCATATGTAATGTAAAAAATGTTTTGTAATGTCAATGTAAAAAAATTTCACTTTTTTTATTAGAAGATATAAATCAGTGTATTTTTCCCATGTAAAAAATAACAGCAAGGTAGAATTTTTTTCTGTCTTTTCTAATAATTTAAAGAAAGTACACGACTGGCAACAAATAGGTGTGGGTAGTTAAAATTTACTTATTTTGTATTCCTTTAGGTATCGCATTTTATTCATAGAAGCAAAATTTGAATTTTTTAATTATATTACCATTTCTAATATATTAAGAAGCTATTCTTCATATTCTTAAAACATTCTGCACATTCTGTAAGCATCTTTCATTAAATATTGTGACTTATTTCCTATTAATAATATTGTTTTTGGAAAAAAAATGTAAATTTGATTAATATTTCAATATTTATAGAATTTACTATTACAAAGTTCATATCAGGACCCTTTCTTCCATTATACAAATTAAATTTGCGCTTTCTATCCAATTTTGTGGTACTCAATGTATAACACTAGTGTATACGCATGTTCAAAAAACATCTCAAGTTCTTTTCTTCTGGTGACCAGACGCTATAAAACTGATTCTGACCTGGAGGCTTAAAAGGGCCTCAAGGCTTAGTTAATAAATGAAGGCATTGTTTTCACTCTTGTAATAAATCTTTCTGAATGAGTTAACTAATACAGGAGATGTGTGTGTGTGAACTATATAATGAATCATAAATTACTTTGAAGTCCCAGTTAATAAGGCTAATTTTACTTCAAATTTAAATAAAAATCCGTATTAAATATTAATTGTATGTACAATAGAGTCACTTTCCTATCATGATAATTATGGGGTCGTATAGAATATATAGCAGCTAAAATGCTAAAGATGCTATCCTTAAGTTTTTATTTTTTATTTTATAAATCTGTTTGTAATTGTATCTTATTATCATATTTTAACAATATAAATGTCACTTTCTCAAAAATATCTAATGCTTTCATTAGCTTACGAAAAATTTAAATTATTTTGTAAGCATCATGTTCAAGTTATTATTAATAATTTCATAACTGCTTTGTGACAGCGGTACTTTGTGGTTATGGTCATGAACTCTTGACCGGCGTGTCGCGAGTTATTCTAATGCCATTAAAGATCCCTCATGTAAAGTTGAAGTAAGTTGAATCTGTAATTAGTTATCTGTCAAACTGCCATATACCTCCCGTTGGTGTGGTAGTTTGGAGAGGGTGGCCAGCTTTGTTGTTGTTCTCGTCACTTGTTGGAGGCCTGAAATTACCAGGAACGTGGCCAATAGCTCTCGTATTGCTTTAAGGTGTGACGTTAATATAACACTCACTTCATAATTGCTCTTTAAATAATTAATTTTATTTTCCAAGGTATTTTTCGAGAAAATAAATTTTAAATTACCAAGAGCCAATTTATAATACGCCAATTTTTTCTAAAGTATCTCCTTTACTAAATAAAATATATTGTATCTGGTAAAATTCTCCATTTTATATATTAATATCTTTTTACTTTGTTATCAGACTTTTAGGCAAAAGGTACTAAACTTGTTAAATGTTACAATTTGTGTGACTTTATATGCTTTTGATTTGATTTTCTTTCGATACTCTTAGGAGTTTGAGATATTTTTAACATATAGTTGACATTTTGCATTGAAATGTTTAAGTTAGCTGTTAAGTAGTATTTTTTTCTTTTGAAAAATTTTGCTAAATGTCTCGAGCTCGTATCTCGCTGTTTTTAAATTGTTTGTATTATATAATTCCTTTTGTAACGACAACAATTATTTTAAAGACAAACTATATGATTTTAAAATCATTTATGCGATTACGGATTGATGTGTAACCTTTATAACTTGTAACTGTACTCCTTAAATAGATATAAATTAGATTATTTACTTGAGATTACAAAAGAGTCGTGAGAGAGATAATTAGTTTAATACTATTCCGATAATTATTTTTTAAAAAATACAAAAAAGCTTCCTGTCATTATTAAAGGTATCCGACTATACGTTCAGAACCGTGGTTTTTGTAAAAGCGTACAAATGAATTTTTTTTTTTAATATTTAGAGTCACTTAAGTTAGAATACACTAATAAAATTGTTTTAAAAATATTATTACAATAAAAAGTAATTTAAATTCAATATTTTGGTAAAAAAGGAACATAGAATTACCATTTTAAAGTATTCTCCTTTTATGGAAAACATTTCTGCATTAATAAAATTTTGCTTATGCATAGCTCAGATTTCTATATAGAGCTTAAACTGAGATTTTTGAAATATATAACTTAGAAGTGAATTTATCCATATTTTAATATACCAGAGTAGAGAAATTTAACAAAAGAACACTAATATTTATTTCAATTGGTAGTAACTCTGGAAATAATGTGAATTTTTCAAACATCTTAGCTCAGGCTCTCTGTAGAAGCCTTAGCTATATATAAGCAAAATATTATTATTATAGAAGCATTTTTCATAAGAGGAGAATGTTTTTAAAATAGGTAATTCTAAGTTCCCTTTTAGCCAAAATAGTGCCTTTAAACAACTTTTATTGTAATAATATTCTTAAAACAATTTAATACTTGTATTCTATTCTTCGTGACACTAAATATTAAAAAAAAATTCGTTTGTACGCCTTTGCAAAATCCCGGTATCGAACGTAATCGGATATCTTAAATTCAGGGAGGTTACACTGGAATTGTAAAACGAACTTTTAGTGACACATATTAGGAATGAAATTTTCTCCTGGAAAATTCCTGGAGATCCTTTTTCAGACAGAGTTCGTTACACTTAAAAATTTTACATTGGCTACGTTGTAGTAAATTATTCGAGAGTGAAATTTAAAATTAAAAAATTAGTAGGTTTGATCATAATAAAATGGCAAACAAATTCAAATGTAAGACTTAATTGGATAATAATTTACTTACTTAGAAAAAATATATATATATATATTAGTTTTTAATACGTTGTAAAATGCGTTGATTATAACTGTGATTATAATATAATAAAATACGTTGGATTAATAACTGTTTTTCTTTGTACATACTTTTCAGAAAAGTTTATTTTGTCAACAAAACTATTTACTATTCTATGTTACGGATATAGGTTAAAAAATATAAAACGATATATAAATTCTTCAAATGTTAAATTTTAAAGTCAGTAACATTATAAGAAATATTTTTAAGATGAAGTAGGAATCTCTTTCAAAATTTTTAAGACATTCCAATACGAATTCGGAGCTCCCCCTTTTTCCTTAAAGAAAAGTTAGAAAATAATTGATATCCTTTTTAACTTCAGTTTATATGTAGATAAGCTATGCTTATCTAATGTTTGCAATAAATTATTTAAATTTCAGATAATTGATAAATTTGTAGAGAATTTTGAAGAAACTCTAAAAAATTAAAAAAATTTCTACATAAAAATCTATCAACCCAATTTGTATAAATTTAATATAGAAATAATCATTATATATGTATGTAGGGAATGTAGTAAAATCTTTTGGTTTTAATGTAAATAAAAATTCCAGAGCTAGTTGAACAACCAATAGAAGAAATTTGCCGTATTTTACAACACCGTTGCACAAATACTAGACCATTATTTAAAAACAACTCTTGTTATGATCTTTCTTTTACTACACTCTCTAGAAAACATTGTGAGAAAAAAAGGTACCAAGTTTAATGATAATATTTTGAATTACCGTTTTTGAAGTTTTCAAAATATACGAAAAAAGTGATTTTGAGAAAAATGCATTTTTATTACAATTATCATATATTTTTTATATTTATACACACAATTACTTACTTAAAATTCACCAGTTTTATAGCTTACATCTTCTGTGTGCTTATTTTCAATCATTTTTTTTTTCTTTTTAGCTAATCTATTTTTTATCTGGCAACTTTTGCCGTTGACAGAGTTGCTGTTTAGATTCTGTTACTCAAATTTCACCAAGTTCTGAAAAACCTTTCCCTGTTAATGCACCAGTAGTCACATTAAAATGTTTCTATATATTTAACAATCCCTGAGATCTGTTAAATTTTAGTCATATATATTCATGGCTAACTCAAACATAGTCTTGCATAACACTAAATTTTGTTTCAAAACGCACAGACAATATAATAACAAAATCATATATTACTTAAAGATTCTAAGTTAAAAATAATATTTTTTCATTATTTTCTGGACTGTCTGTAGGTTTTAAAGAGTTAATTAGCTTTTTGATTACCTCACAGTTGGAATATTTCAACCGGTACTAATTTGTTCGTTCTCAGAAACTGAAATTTTATTACTGTACCCATCTGCTTTGTACTTATGCGAATGACTTTTACTTTTGTTATTTCCCACAATTACTTCAAAAAAATAATAAGAATTCACGGATATTCTACGAAATAAAGCTGATAACTTTTGTTTTGCAACTAAACAGAGTTTTTGTCAAATCAAGTGGAATGTAAATATATATATATATATTACTAGATTTACTTTTCAAAAATAATCTCAAAATGTGTAATTATTTTTTCTATTAAATCAAAAGTTTGTTAAAATTATATTACAAAAAATATGGTATTTAAATCCTGTTTGACGAGTTCAAGTGCAGTTAAACACTAATTTCTGGTAACTTAAATATCCACTTCCAGTTTTTCGCGCTTTTTATTAATTCTTTAATGTCTTGCTTTCTAAGCGACATACAAACAAATAGGAACAGTTTTATAAAGCTAAATAAATGCTTTACTTTGCAAAATTAAATTTTAAAAATATGTTTTCTTACAAAAATTTATCATTTCAACGCATTCTTGTGTATCTTAACTGTCTAAATTTTATTGATTCGTCATAAATTTAGGTATGAATAAAACATGTCTCTATAAAATTAAAACATTTTTTGGTTATTTAAGTCTTTCGATGACAGCAATACTTTCGTTAAATTTCTCCATGTGATTTTAAGTTTTAAAATCATTTTCATAAAATCTATGCTTATTTAATCTAAAGTAAATAATCTTTTCCATGAATCAATAATAAAGAAAACCGTTTACCAGTGCAATCTTATACTGGAAAAAAGTTCCAAACAGTATTCAGCCATGACATATTTAAATAAATTACCATAATAATCAAATCTTTTGTGTGTGTCCTTCTTAACTGTACAACAAAATATACAATTTAAAAAAGTGTAGCTTTCAAGCAAAATTTGAAAAGCTAAAGAGTGTTTTAAGTCAAAAAAATATTTTTTGAAAGTTCCGAGGAAAAATGAGTAAAATAAAAAAGTCCTCCGAAAGTACTTGTATTCTTAACACACACGCAAAATAATAATCTAAAAAAATAAGCTGGTTTTATTATTTGTATTCCTGAAGACTTATAACTTTGCTTGTGCTAGTGCTTTTTTCAAACAGTTTCTTTCCCGTGTTTCCTTAAAAAGCATACAAAATACAATATTAAGATTTTCTTTGAAATGATTTATCTTTAAGCATTCTACATCATGTGTAACGAGAATGATAAAAAGAAGCATAAATAATACTTACCTTTTTTGAACTAACTTCTTTTATCTGTATTGTTGCCAACTGAGCGTTAACGTTAAGGAAAAGTCTTTGAACGTTAGCACTGCAATTGAAGGAACAACAGCCACAGAAGGGAACCGTACTTGAAGAAAAGAAAAAGCGAACTCCGGATTAATTAATCCAGATTTCTCCGATACGAGTAATAGGTGACCATTTCGTCTTCTCTTTTCAATTCGGGATTTGGGAGTCGAAGTTCCATTACTGGAGATCCAATAAAACCTACATCTCAAACCACCTTATTTGGTTATTGTCCTATAGGAATGGCTAAGGCATGTCTTTGTTCGAAACATCGCTAGAGTGTGTGCGTTCCCATACTAGCATGCAACTCTTAAGAGGGACCACTATTCATTTAGGGGTGGCTTCCCCGTCAAAAAGGGGTCCTCACAATAAGTACGACTGCTACTCAATAAAAGGGGAGGGGAAATATTTGAAGAAGAAATAGTCTGGCAAATCTAATGGAAAGAGTTTTTCATCAGGCGCTTATTACATAGGCAGGAACTCTTTTATGAAAGATTCGCAATATTCTAATGGGGGAGAGTGCTCTGCCAAGTATTAAAAAAAATATATTGAAGAAATTTCACTGTGAAGGATTTTGTGATCACAAGCTCTTAATTTGATACATATATAATTTTCGGGCATTTTATCCGTTTTGTAGGATATGCTATTTGTCCATCATTTCTTTTATTTATGAATTATATATATATATAATATGTAAATTCTTATTTTTTTATTCATCATTTTGGGAAAAATTTCTTCATAAATAAGTATCTTCCCGATAAATGTAGTTAGGTTTCAAAAAAGAGGAAGATAATTAATGGAGACAATAAATTCGTAGTATTATCAGCAAAATAAATTTGTCACCCAACGCTTATTTGGTTAAAAAAATTCTCTCATGAAAGGTTTTAAGGAATGTAATATCTAAAATTCTACTAATAGAGGATATGAACCAAAAACTTCTAAGAATGGATTGATGAAATTCTACAATAATTGTTCTCTATTTCTTTAAAAAGCTCATTTAGCTGTACACAAAAAAGTTTCAAATAGAGTTCATATATATGTCGGCCTATAAATAGAGGGGGGTGCCAGCTCAGGTGTCGTCCGCTTCACTTGACCATGGTTCAAAATGACCGTCCCCAAAAGCCCTCGTGTAGCTGAACAGTGGGACGTTAATATTCACTCGCTCGGCCTATAAATTTTAATATTATTGTTCTAATATGGATTTACATAAAAAGATGTTAGCGATAAATCTTGTATAGTTCTTAATGACGAAGTTGGTACCTTATAAAATTCCATATCACGATACGTGATGTCTCGAGTGAGTGAATATCAACATCGCACTGTTTAGCTATACGAGGGATATTGACGACGGACCTCGCAATTTTGAACAATCGTCAATTGACGAGGGAGACACCTCTGCTGGCACCCTTTTTTCCTAACTACCACACCACTCCAACGAGAGGACGTTTGAGCTCTCAACAAATTTAACGTGCATCGCTCCCCTACATGGTCTTCATTGGTCCTGGGATCGAACTCATGACACACCAGCCTCGAGACCATTACCTTGACCTCTAGGCTATCACGTCCACGTGATGTTTCGAAGTCCAGTTTAAATCGCTAGAGCTCTTATTATTTTTACGATGATCTTGAGAGGTAAGTGGAATATAAGCAGTCCATTTTGCTCACATTGATATTAAATTGTTTTTGAACTGAAAAGTATTTTAAATGACATTTCCTTAAGAAATTCGTCTTAATAACTGAAACAATGATTAAGTGTTTTGGTTCAGGAACAGGGTTATACGTTTTTAGATATGTAAAAAAAGAACAACATAAAACACAATTTTGTATTTTGTACAGAATATCAGAGAAGTAGATTAATTGTTATAATTTTTCCTCAGATTCATAATTCCTGACAACAACAAGTAATACAAATGCACAAATTATATGTGTACGTTTGTTGCGTACGTTTCAAAGTGTTGTAGATAATTGATTGCTTATGTGAACTTGATTCATTCAGACCTGATTAAATGAATGAGTGTTTGTTTATTAACGCCACATTTATATATAGGAGTAACATGAAGACTATAGGTGAGGAACCTCCTAGTTTTGACCCATGGTCATGTGATGAGATCATATGAGCTGGTACCTCACTCAATTCCTTCGGGGAGTGGTTTATAAATAAAACCAAACACACAGAGTAAGCAAGAGCTTTCTCCAGACAAACTGTTATTTGTTTCTTCATTTAGATTTGCCTTGCTTCCTAAAAATAAGGGCCTGTTATATCAACAAAGTCTTCCAACAATGCATTCCTTCCCCATGTCTTTAAAGCTTCTCTATCAGTGTTTCAAAAAGTTTATTATTTATTTCTTCCCTTCGATCTAACTTTCTCCCTAAAAATGAGTGCCAATTATCCTTGAAAAGTCCCCCAGAAAGGCATTTTCCCCTTTTGCCTCTTTTGGGTCGACTTATCACCATTCGCAGTAGCTGAATTGTGAAGCGCGCCGTAACAACGTTAATTAAACAAGTAGGCAACACAATCCCTACTAAATGGATATTCACCAATATATACTGAAGTGACAATTAAGTAAATTGGATAAGTAATTATAAGAGAAATAACTTAATTATTCTATTTAAAAGTTTTAATATTTACAAAATCCATTCCAAAGATATTCCTTCCTTGTCATTAATATCGATTCATAGTTGCTTAAAGTAATTAACTTAAAACACAATAAAAAGAAAGACTTTTTGATGAATCCACAAGAAAATGAAGAGTGAAATCTTATTTTTGAAACATGGAGGTTTCTTGAAGGCTGATTTTTTCATAAGTTTATTTTTAGTCCAGGAAATATTCGTACCGAGTTTCTAGAAGATTATGAAAGATGAATTTTTAAACTAGAGATGAAGGGCTAAAAATTTTAGAATCTAACAACGAGATAGCAGCACATATACAAAATTTGAATTTTCAATAAAGTTTAGTACTTTTATCACATGAAAAGTTAATACATTCGAAGCTAACATTTTGCACCAATTTTTTTATAACCGTAATGTAGTCAATTTCATTTTTAGTGCCTTAGTTACAGATGCCTTATAAATGACGAAGAATCACAATAATCATGATTTTGATACTCAAATAATTCTGGGCTTATGTTGATCTGAATAATCACAAGACTAGGACAGTAAAATGCGTGACCCTATACTATATGATATAATTCATTTGTGTTAAAGCTAACGAATTCCAATACTTTTAACTCATTTATTAGATATTCATTCTTTATGCTTATTTGAAGAAATTGTTGATACTGTGCTATCTCATATCTTGGCACCCCTGACACACCTGACACCCACCAAATAGAGTGGTCGATGTGCGTTAAACCTGTCAATATTCGAAGTCCTAAAGTTGATGTGGTGCAGAAATTTAGAGAGGAAGGTACAAGCTTAGATATAATCCTCACGCTTAAAATGAGGTTAAAAGTTACGATCATCCGACTCCGTTAACCCTCCCGTCGCTTTGAAATGGTATTGTAATAAACAATCGATTGAAGATGATACTTATTTAAAGCAATAAAATTGGATACGCACTTCTTTTCTTTTCTTTTTAATAATAATTCATTCGTAGTTGATAACAATTGATTTTGATTTAGACATTTTTCATTTCTCACGTTTTTCTTAGTTATGGACAAGATAACATAAATTTAAAGTTTGGAGAATGAGGTAAATCATAATTATTGAAAAGATAAAATATTTGCAGATTGTTTGTATTTGGATTAGAATTTGTCTCTATACTTTTATTGACTTCTCTCTCTACAGAGAATACAACAAACACAGACCAAATATGTACATGGATGGAAATTCAAATATGTAAATGGTATAATAATTTTTTTTTAAAATTAGGTCTAGAGAATTCAATGATATATTCGTCTTTGATTTAAAGTAATACATGTCATATCATGATATCAATAATAGGTGAAAATTAGCTTTAATGGAATGTTCCATGCCATTATAATAAATTACCACAAATATCACAAAGGAGTTATTTTAGAATGTATATTATTGATATCTACGCATTTACTAGCTTTTACTGCATTTAGTTTTAAGAAATAAATTTATTTCTTCCAGATGGAATAAATCTCTTGGGGGTTGCTTAAATAAATGGCTCGTATATTAATATGTAAATATATAAAGTAATCTGCACGTTAATCTGTAATTTAAAAAAGTTCGTTTCATTGATACAAAACGACGACTCATTAAAATGCTTTGAGCTCTTTACAAATTTTACAAAATATGACAAACAAGACCTTTAATTTCGTTGTAAAGCAAATTAATATTAAAAGTTGAAAGCTACTAAAAGTAAAAAATGATTGCGTGGGTGAATAGAAAATAAATTATTATTAACATAGCATGTGTGATTTGATGATGGTTTTGAATCACAGTTAAATGAAAGGGGGAAAAAATTCGTTACATAATGTTTCCCATCAATAATTCTCTTGTTTGTTAAGTGATTGCAGTTGTGCGTAGTGAATTTTTGACATTTATAATAAAATTTAAAAGAAGCTTTTGGAATAAAACATTTTAAATATCTATCGGTAAGAAGAAATTAAAATATATAATTCAAAACTTTAAAAAATCTACTGCAAATTATATATATTTCTATCGAAAAGTTAGTAGTGTAAAGTAAAAATATTTTAAATTTTAAAATAACAAGGACTCATTTATTTGAAAACAAAAAATATGTTGTAATGTATCTATCAGATAATGGAAATTAAAAGAATTGAAAAAGTCTTGAGTTAAAAAATCTCCAATTGTTCATAAATTTAAAATGAAATTCATAAATTAAATTTTAATTCTATTTTAGAACAAGTTTTGGTTTATATTAACTTAATTTAGGTCAATTGTGTACATCTTGCGTTTGTTCTGCAATAATGCAATGTAGCTTGATATATTTATGTTAGCTATATAGTGTACTTGTGAGTACACAATAGCTTTCGAAGCAATTTTTAAATTAACAAAAAAATGGTCCTTTAGATAGAGTTTAGAGATAAATTGGGGAAAAAACATTTATCTATAAAAATAAGGATTATTAGAAACTAAGAAAAAAAATGGGTTCATATTTTAAGGCAAAAAAAAAAAACTATTCGTATACTCCATAAAAAAGTGTTTTGTTTGAAAACCATTACGTTCTAAGCATATCTTATCTTAAATATCTAGACGCGCTTTAAAAGAACGTATTTTTGTTTTATAAGAAAATTAAACTTTTTCAAGCATATGTAATAGAGGCGTTTTATTCATTCTTTATTTTAATACAAAATCACAACTCATTCTGGAGTAAGCGTCAAAAGCATTTTAAATTAATATTCAAATATTAGTTAATTCCATATATTAGAATATTTTCCTTGTACAACATTTCATAAAAACACATAGATAAAATTATCTTATTTTAGAAGTATTTTAGTAGGAAAATAAATTCAACTACTTTCAAGAAAAGGATTTGACGAATTTTAATTGTCTAGACTGCTAAAGTAAAGCTTCCAGTAATCAGGTAAGTGATAATTTTTTTAAACTGAAAAAATACACGTGGATACACACTACAGTAAATATCTATCCTTTCGATAAAAAGAAACCCAAACGCTTTTCGAAGAAATTAAAAAAATAAATGCATTTCAGTGTTGCTAAAAAAGAAATATGGTATCCTTTCTTCAGCATTCCGTTCTTCGGATAAAAAAAGGAACGAAAGAAAACTTTTCCAGTGTAGCGTGTTTTAAAACCATCTGTTTCTGAAAGCATTGAACGAATCGTAAACATCAAACAAAGTTATTAAAAAATGTTAGAGAATTCTGGAATCTCAGTAATCGAAAGGAATTGATCCCTGTTATCGAATATCAATAATTTTCAGTGACAAATTCCTTTACGTTCATTCTCCAAGTCACCTATAATAAGTGCACCGACGAAAACTTGTTCCTTCTTGTTGGATCGCTTGATATCTAGAAAAAATAGGGTAAAAGTTTTGATTAGTTTTCCAAACTAAACGGTTCTCAACAGCCATGTGCTTGAATTAATACGAATAACTGAACGAATAAACGAAAAACTTGCCGATTTTTAATTTCAAAGTTGTTATAAATCATGTATATGGTTAAAAAAAAAGAAATTCAGCTTGTAAAAAAGCGGTAACAATAAAAAAATCTAAGATATATATTTGAAGTAACTATAAATATTTTCGTATAAAAATATGCTTGACAAAATTCACTTTGTGATTTATTTGTCTATACCAAATTGTAGAAGGATGATAGATTTGATTCGGCTCTTAATAATAATAGTGAAGAGCCTCATAATTTTCAGCTACTGTAAAATGATGAGAATATCACTTTATTCACTTATATCCACGTTGAAACAATGTGAAAAAATAAAGTTGTCTGGTTTACTGTTCCTTTAAGAGCACAGCATTTGCTAATGCTCTACACATAGGTTTCTTGTGAAATCACGATTCGAGTCCATGACTTAACTATGAACTTTTTAGCCATGAGTACCTTGCATCCAAGAAAAGTCATGATAAGTAAAGATCCCTCCACTCATACGCGTAAAATGAATCATGGTAATTTAAAATAGTGTAAATTGAATCATGGTAATTTCAAATAGTGTAAAATGAATCATGGTAATTTGATATTGTGTAAAAATAATCATGGTAATTTGAAATAGAGTACAAATTAATAAGCTAATATTTAAACCATTCATAACTTTGTTGATATTTTTCTACCGGAAAATTGTGTGTGATTGATTTTACTATCTAACGTTTATTACTACTTTTAAAAACATTTATATGAATACATGTGTTGGATTATTCAGTGTCCCATATTACCGTTCTGGTTGCGAAAATTTCTAGACAACCTGATATTTTCTAACGACAAAGAACCTGAATGATTTTTCCAGATAAGAGATAAAACGCATTTTTAAATCAATTTAAGAATGTATTACATTTAGAGAATGAAAATAATTACTGATTCAACTTTTTAATGTCTGTGTAATTAACATTAGTATATTGAAGCTTGCGTTTACTTCAGTTTTTTCTTGCAAACATGTACACACACTTGATATATATATATATACTAGCTGTTACCCACCCGCTTCGCGCTGGGTATTTCATGATGTTTATAAATTTTTACTGCTTATATATATGTATAAATTATTGATATCTAAGTCCTAGCATTAAGAATTCGATTGAATTGAAAAATATACTTATACCTGTAACTGTCACCTGTTGATAAAAAAAAAAGGGCAGAACTCATCTAATTTGTATTTTCTAAAAATCTCTAAAATTGAAGCATAGAATGATGTTTGCTCTTTCGTAACTCAAAAACCAAATGGATTCCCACAAAACCAATTTTCGGTGGATCTCTACTCCGTAAATTGAACATGCAAGCCAAATTTCAAGTCTAAATCTAACAGAAAAAAGCAAAAGTTTTACTATCAATATCCCCGTAATCCCGTTGAGAGCCGTTTTCCAAAATTACCGCTCTTAGCGGATTTCAATTCAACAAAAGAAAAACGCAAACCAAATTTCATTATTATAGTCCTTGTAGCTCGAAAAAAGTAATTTTTTTGTCAATACGTCCCAGTAACCCCCTGCAACCCCCCAGAACTTGATTTGATTAAAATTTATTCTTAGTGGATCCCTATTCAACAAAAGAAACATGCTTAACAAATTTCAAGTATATGGGTCTAACAATTAAAAACAGGAATTTTTTTCTGTAACTCCTCTTGACCCCGCGCAAACATCTTTGGGGGTCAATTTTCATTTTACTCTTTGTTAGAGGAACTCCATTTCTCATGAAAGGAACATACCTACCAATTTTCAAGCAGGATGATCAAGTAGTTTAAAAATGGAAATATTTATCGATTACGCCTCTTAATCTCCCGAAATTAAACTTAGTAGTTGATATTCGCGAAACCCATTTTGTAGCGGTTCTCTACTTTACGAAAGGAATCTGCTTATCAAATTTCAAGACTGTACGTCGAACAGTTTAAAAATGGGGATAATTGTCTATAACGCCACTTGAGCCCCCGCAACGCCACTTCTGGGTCTGTTTTCACAAAACCCATTTTGTAGGGGAATTGCACTCTATGAAAGGAATCTGCTTAGCAAAATTTGAAGACTGTGCGTCCAATTATTTAAAAATGCAAAAAAATTATCAATAACGCCCCTTGAACCCTCGCAACACCACCTAGGGGTCGATTTTCACAAAACACATTTTGCAGTGTATTTCTATCCTATGAGAGGAATCTGCTAACCAAATTTCAAGACTATGAGTCTAATAGTTTAAAAGAAGAAATAATTATTTATATCTGCCCTTAACCCCCCGCAACACCCCTTGGGGGTCAATTTTCTCCAAACCCGTTTTGTAGCGGATATTTACTCCATGAAAGAAACATTCCTACCAATTTTCAAGCAGGTAGGTCAAATAGTTTAAAAACGAAAATATTTATCTCTTACGCCATTTATTCCCCTGTAACGCCACTTAGAGATCTGTTTTCACAAAACCTTCTTATAGCTGATCTCTACTCTATGAAAGAAATCTCTTTATCAAATGTAAAGACTGTGCGTCTAATAGTTTAAAAATGGAAATAATTATCTATAACGCCCCTTAAGTCCCCTCAACTCCACTTGGGGGCAATTTTCACGAAACCCATTTTTAGCGTATATCTACCCTATGAGAAGAATCTGCTTACTAAGTTTCAAGACTGTACGTCTAATAACTTAAAAATAAAAATTTATAACGCCCCTTAAACCCCCCGCCCCCGCAACACCCCTTGGGGGTCTTGTGAGGATTTTTTGAAATGTTCGACACACGGAAAAAATTATTAATTATTAAGTATTTTGAGTGTTTTATTAAAGTTTGTTCAAAAAAGTTTTTGGCTTTTTATTTTTTAAATCACTGATATTAAAAGTTTTAAAAATAATTTTTATTTAAACGCAACGATATTGATTCATTTCACAGTATGAAATTCAAAAAGAAAATAATACTATGTGATAAAAATATATTTAAAAATATTTCCTTATAATTTTTATGATATTTTTTTTCTTATATTCTACTGTTCTTCAATAAATCAATCTTTAAGAATAAAAAAAAACCATCGGTTGTGATGGGTTATATGAGGGAATTCCCCTTTTTCTACGCAGCGAGACTCAAAACGACCTCAACTTTTCCCATCTTCCAAACACAAAGCTAACGCAACGTGAATGACCTTGACGAAATTCAGAAATAACGTCGAGAGAACCGAATGAGCATCCCTTACGGGAATCTGGCAACGTTTTTTCAGGATTCTTCACATTTCCGGCTATAAAAAAATTATGGCGTGATAAATTGAAATGAAAACCATCCTATCTCTCAAGTTGGATCGAACTGCACATGGTGTGCAAATTTTATTATAATCGGTTAAGTGGTTCAGGAGTCCATTGAGGACAAACATTGTGACGCGAGATTTATCTATATAAAGATATGCATGTATGTACATTTTACTTCTGAAATGGTTCAATTTAACATAAGTTCGATACTTCCCATTTCACACTTTCATTTCTGAAACCTTACCTTCTGTTATCATGATCTTATCAATAAAACTAAAAGTATAATAAGAAAATATCAAAATATTTTCTCAAAATAAATGGTATCTTTTTTATAGAATAAAAATCACGTTTAGGATCATTGATTTAAATTAGTAGTTTGAATTAGCGCCTCCGATCCTTAAAAATAATAAAAAAGGGGAATTATTTAATTAAAATAGTATATTAAAACTTTTGAGGAAGCATAGAAAATATTAAAAAATACTTTAAAATTCATCATGAAAGTGAGTTTGCACCTCTAAGTATTCATGGAAAATTTAAAAAAAAATATCTAAACCTTCCAAACTTAATATCTAAAAAAACTTAATTAAAATGGATACTTAGAATAATTGTGAAATTTTAAAATTAGAAAACTGGAAAGTTTTTATTTTAGCAATAGACCATCACAAAAATGTCTGTACAAATAGAAAATTAAAAATAAAATTAATCGTAAAGAATAAACCTGAATCATTATTTGCCGACACGATTTTTAAAAGGAGAATTTTTAATTAAGAATATGACTTGAAAATGCAGGGAACATGGGATACTTGTGCAGTACGGACTGTCAAAATTTTTGAGCTCTGAGAAAGAAGGAGGAAATACATTAAACTATGGTATATCATAAAGGCAAATATAGTATTTAAGTAAGGAAAAGTTTGTACTATTTTGTTTATGCAATAGGTAATTTAAAATAGTTTCTATCTATAACCCAAGTACCTATTACACCCCAACAGGGGTTATATGTTTCATGTTTACCACGAGCTTCACGTTTGCCAGAACATATAAACTCTATCTTTTGTTTCTACGGAGAAGATAATTAAAGGCAAGGCCCGTAATGTTATTTAAGTCTTGAGAGATTTCTTTCTGCAGAACACATTTCTAACTATTCCCTTTCGTTTAATGATGTTAACACTATAGGCGGAGCCAACCAATACTTCTAAGGCTTCATGGACCTCGTAAAGCTGTGGTTATTACCGTAATAAACACAAATCCAAACAACTAAGCGAAAGAGTCACAAAAATACGACAAAATTAAGATCGGCCCGTCACGTGCAGTTTACGGATATCTTGCAACCCTCGTTCTAGAAGAAAAAATTGCAATTTATGACCAATCTTCCATAGGAGGAGGAAAAATCTACAGTTTCTTTGAGACACTTGCTTCGAGCTGTAGTTACCATAATAAAGATGGGAAAACTAAAGTAATTTCCTATGCCTAGAGTACTTAATTTCCAAGTACGTTGTTGTACGTGTCATTCTGGTAATATTTGTTTGCAAAAAAAATAAATAAATAAATAACTAAATAAAAGGCCTAAGGCGACAAATACTCGTACAAAATAAATTTTAAATGGAAGTCTTAGAATTATAGATTTTTATGAAAGGAATGATGAATTTCAAATAGTTTCATTCGATGATATATCTTGTGTACGAGGTATCTAAGTCGGTATCTCTGTTTTTTCCAAATTCTTTGCCAAATACGTCATGACTTCACAAAACCTCGTAAGAAAATTAGTAGAATAATATGAAGAAGATGTTTGATAAATAAACCTATACAAAAAAATTAGTACGTACGAAATGAAAGAAAAAACAACTTTAAATGCAACCCATTATAAAATTTCTGATTCAATTTGTATTTTTAATACATTAATATTGAATGTTTTATTCCTTATACACAGTAGGAATAATATTTTATAAAATAAGATTCAAAAACAGTATGTAGCGTATTGAGGTTATTTTAAATTATATATATATATAATGAAAATTATTATTCTTTACTAAAAGTGATTTGTAAGTAAAATCTATATTTGAATGTACTGAGATTTTTTTTTTTTAATTATTAAAATTAATATGACCATTTTAAGGATTATTTTGATAGCTTTTAATTTTTCTAATACTTCCAAATATTTCACTAGTTTTATGACGTATTGTTTAAGTTATGAAGCTATTTTATGCACGTTTTTAATAAAATTAGCTTAGAAATACTACTGTATTTACTCGAATATAAGCCGCACTCCCCCCCCCCCCAATGTTAATGCAACTTAAAATCGGGTGCAACTTAGAATTGAAGAAAAAAAATTTGGGGATTGGGTTCTTAGAGAAATTACAGGTTTATGTTATATTTAAAAGTTTATGATGCTGATAAAATAACTAATTATTCACTTACTAGTTCTCATTAAAATGTATTTTAATTACTTAAAATTTATAAACCCTTTTAAACTATTTTTTAACTTTTCACAAAATCTTGTTGAGAATTTGGGGTGAAGCATTGAATCAATGGCGAATTAGATTTAAATAAATACGGTATTTTTTTCTTTTTTAAGGAGCTATTTCTTACTTCAGGTACCCAAGTTTTTTTTTCAAATATCTATAAATGGCTTAATTTATAAAGCTAGTTTTAATACAAGTGTTATATTTTATTGTCTTTTTTTTACCAATTTTATAATGTATTATTTTTAAGTTTCGAAAAAAAAAACTTTAATTCTAATTTTTTGCTTTTATTTTCTTATTCAAAATGGAAAAGACTTCAATCTAGTTCTGAACCATTTCCTGCAATTGAAAGAATCATCATGTATTTTATATTTACAACATACATATGTAAATAATATTTAATTGTAGTTACAAATATTACTTTAAAAAATTAAAATACAAGATATTTTGAATTGACAGAGAGCCTGAAGAAATTCGTAATTTTTTGTAAAAGAGAAGACATTTTGTGCTAGATGAACATATCGACTTTATCTGCACATTTTTATATTTGTTATGCCAATTAGAAGAAAATATTTCGAAATTCTTCTTAACGCTATTGTTCAGATTTCTTTAACCTCTTGATGGTTTAATCGTTCTTTTCATTTGAATATTTTTTTCCTGTTTTCGTAAGACATAATTAAAATAATTTTTTCAGACAGGATTTTAATCAATTCTAATGGTTATCTTTTTTTTTATATAATAAAGCGCTTCAGAAAAACAAGTACTCTATTCTCAGTGTGGGTTTCATGGAAATAAAACAGATATTTATTAAAATATAATCGAAGTAAAAATGCTTCTTTCATTATCATGGAAAGATTTAAAAACATTTTTATTACAAATGAAAGAAATGCAGCAAAAAAAAATTGTATAGTATATTTGTGTGGAATATATTCTTAAGGTGCTCTAGCACGGAAAAATCGTATATAATATACACAACTCAAGAAACCTGTGCAAATAAAAAGTATAAAAGCGTATAAAATTATTCAAAATGTAATGAAAAAATATTCAAGAGACAGTAAGTTATCAGCTGAGGTGTCGTCCTCGTTACTTGACCTTGGTTCAAAGTGAAGAGGTCCGTTTCCAGTAGTTTAAATGCAGCTTCAAAGCACTACTACAATAAAAAAAAATTAATCAGACCAAGAAACAGTAAAATCTATAAACAAAGAGACGAATATTCGTACAAAAAATTGAGCATTTTCCGAATTTAATACAGTATGCTAAATAACTAAATTAGATATAAAAACAGTTTAAAATATTAATTTATTAAATGAAAAATAAAATTTGCAAATTGAAAAATTCCTTGGATAATTGCATCCACTGAAAGTGATACAGAAGAACTTTTGGTGACGCAATAAATAGATTGAGAGTAGTTTATATTCATTTTCTAAAGAAATTGAATTCATTAAATAACACCTTAAACTAAAAGCGAAATTTTCCAAGCTAAAGATTTTTTTTTACAGCAAAAGTGTTTATTAATTTTTAAATACATATAAGATTAGATAATATAAATAAGAGAGGATTTTTCATAATTTTTAATATTTGAGCTCTTTTAAAAAAAAAATCAACTTATTTAGAAAATTAGCAGCTCAACCGTCTATTGCAGCATCAGTAGACTTTCTGAACTATTTTTAGCTGTTACCTGAAAAATTATTCATTTTGCAAACTTTGCGTTCTGCTTAATAAATTAATTTATTTTATCTATATCTATTCTTTAATTTTAATTAAAATTTCAAATGCCATATTTTTTTTCCTTTTATTTTACCCTTATTTTTGGAGCAACTTCAATTTATCGAAGTTAATGTGTAGCGGTGAATGCGATGTGGTCCCGATGTGATATAAGAAGCGTGATTTAAAACTCCATTGTCCAGGGAACCGGAAAAAATTTATTTTCTTTTCGTCTAGGATTTTTTTTCCTTTTCAAGAGTCCATTCCATTCTAGTGCTTGGTGAAGTCGAAGATGTGAGATCGAAAAGTAGAAAAATAAATTCAGATGCTCTACAAAGAACGATTTACTAATTCTTTTACCACTACTTTTCCAATTAGATCGATTGTTAAGTCGCATGGAAAGAATTGGCAGGATTATTTATCAAGAACATGGGTCAGTTAAAAGCAGAAAGAGATAGTTTTATGGAAAAATTGCATTAAGTAAAACGTTTATTGAGTTTTAGAGCGTAATAGATTTTTGAAAGCGAATTTTTTTTGGTTAGGGGAACAATATATATATATATATATATATATATATATATATATATATTATATATATGCTTGCACTTATTCTTAAATTCACGTGATATATCAATAAACTTTACGAATTGTTATAACAAATAAAAAATCATAGAATACATAATAATCATTTGTTTCTGTTTTTCGTGTAATTATATAAATCTAAATGAAACGGAACTAGCTATAAATATATATGTATTAGTTGAAATGAGAAGGAAATAAGAAATTGGCCTCCCATTCGGTATAGTGGATAGTGTCGCTGACTGCGGTGCCATGGGGCCTGTGTTCGAATCCAGAATAATGCATGCATGTTTGTGTTGTAATACTTCTTTCTTTTGTGATGTGTACTTCACGCTTACTTATATGTAACCCCTGGTGTGATACTTTATGGTGCAAGGTGCTATAAATGCTTTCAATAAATAAAAAATCAGGAAGTATTTTCTCTATTGTTCAACACGGGACCACTTTTTTTCGTACATCAAACAGTCCATTAAACTGATTTATTTAGAGTTACTTAGCAAAATAAGTAGAGAGAAATATTAATAAAAATAATATTTACTGCATAAAGATATATTTTCCCCCTTAATCTACCAGTACATGTTATAACATCTCAATTTGGGCCAAGATTCACATTTTCATTTTAAGCAACTTTTGAAAGTCAGATACTTTCACCTTCAAAAAATCAGTTTTGATTGTGTTGATGTAATGATTAAATATATATAGAAGTATATTATAAGAATTAAAAAAAAAACAATCCAAAGTAATCAATCAAATTACTTGGTGGGTATGTAAATGTCTCTATAATGGATTTTCTGAATTACATCAAAAATACTTATCCTCGAATAATAATGATTGAATGAAAATGAATAAAAAATATGAAATTTGAGTATTCACAAATGAATAAAAAATATTGGATTACAAAAATTTTTTTGAAGAGTTTTAAACCAATTGTAGAAGCGTTTTTCTCGTGAGATTACCGTAACTAAAACTTCGAATAGGTTTTTATGCAAAGTCTTAAAATAATGCTCAGTTCTTATAAAATTATTTTTAATTTGTATTTTACTTTAAGTCTCTAAATTTTGCGTGCTTTGTTTTCTATATATATTTATAGTGTTTATGCTAAAGTATCCTTATAGTGATATTTTTTTAAATAGTTTAATTTCTCTTAAAAAATGCTGTAAAAAATGCCGAGGAAAATCGATTTGAAGTCTCTTTTGAATGATATTCTTTTGCTTGTAGTAGAGTCACTTGGCTAAAAAGTGTTTAAAAACTGAAAATTTAAAATTTTAAAGCTGATTTTTTCCCACTGCCATTTTTAAGATGTTTAAAAAAATTCTGATATGAATCTCAATAAAATTATCTATGTTTATAAAATAATAGATAACTATTTAAGACTTGATGATTAAGTAGTTATTAGTTCTTAAATAATTGAAGATTTTTAGACTTTGTGAGAAAGAAATTAGCAAAATTTTAAATTATATTAGTCAAGTTTTTCTTTCCCCTTAAGTAGTTAATATTAAGTTTAGATTTTGATTAATTTCTCTTCGTATAGCGTCTAATTGTAGGACTTATACTTTGCACATATTATAGGCTTAAAATATCCCAATATTCACATAAATTAGGGCGATTATAACAAATGTATATTTATATTTATCACCTATCCTTAACAGAATATTCTATAATTGTGAGGTTTAATATTTCATCAGGGTAAAGTCAAATATTTATTTAATATTACAGTTTATTTAATATTACATCAGTGGTACTCAACCCGGTCCAGTGGGCTTTCCTGAGTGGCCCGACCATAACCTTTGTACAAAGAAGTCCAATTTATCTTTCTAACAATGCATTAAAAATTTAAAGGGCAGCTCTTTCAATCAAGCAATCAAATATATAAACTTTGCTGCCGATGTCATACTGATACGAATTGCAAGATTTTTTTTCTTTTTGTAACTGCAACGGTTAGTGATAACAAATAATAGTAAAATAGTTATTATTTTATGTGCGAAAGTAATTTTTAACTAACCCTCATGTCTTCCAGGGAAAAATATCCTAAAAAAGTATTGAGAAACTTAGTTATTCGTAATGAAAAACATAGATCAACAACTTATTTGATTTGCCCAGAAAATGTTATGTTTAAAACAATATAATTTTACTCGTTATTTTACCACTCAACATAAATATTTCAATGGTTCCTTTCCTGGATGATATTTTAAAGAGGAGATAAGTTGGCCTTCTTATTTTGTCTGTGATAATGTCACAAAATTGCCGGAGTAATAAACATATCCTATGAAATTTGTTATATATTATTGATAAACATATGAAATTGTTTACTTAAGCAGAAATTGTGAAAGAATGCTTCCAATGTACTGTTTGATAAATTCAGAAACAAAAGTCAACAATTTCAGAAATAAAAAAATACAACTCTCAGATTGTACTTGTGTTGGACGTACTGAAGATACCGTAAAGCGGATTTGTGATAACTCAAAGACTTAAACAAAAACTTGCAGTTCCTTATCTCTTGATTTCAGTACGGATATTTCAACACACGATATCACAATGTTCAGTTTTTGTTAAAGGCTATACTGAACAAAACTCGATATACGAAATTCTCCTTCCAATGAAAAGCCAAACTAGAAGCTTATATTAAGTTGAAATTATTTCTACTTTATATAGCAGAACAATACAGATATAAAACGGATTAGTGTGTAGTACATATTACAACTAATTCTAGCCATCTTTTTGAGACAAACTCTTTTTGATTAATATCGCCAGATTAAACAATGCACACTCTCATTAGAGCTTTAACTTAGCGAACTAAGCAATTTCATAAAATAACTAAGATAAAATGCTCTAGTTTTTGTAAAAATTAAAATATCTCTTATCCTGAAGGTTATTTCAAAAATTAATAACATATATAGCAACACATCATAATTGAAAAACTGAAAATCTGTTCACAAACTTTGAGTACAGAATAGACCTCGTTTATGTTATTTTTTAAAAAATTTTACCAATTTTTTCTCATTTTAGTAATAATAATTTCTTTTTCTCTTCTTAATTTTGGCATATTTTTCTCAAATTGTACTAAACAAATCTAAAAACTATAAAAAAATCTCCATATCTCCATTTTTTTTTAAAAAAAAATGTTGTCGTAAGTAGTCTTATACCTTAAACGAGCAATATTAAATGGATGCTTTTTTTTGTAAACTTTGTAAAATAAGTTTTAAAATGAAATATATTTTATTTTGCTCAGATATAATAATGCAGCAAACTGCCTGAATTAATATATTAAGTATTATATAATCTCTTATTTTATTGTACTTACAAGATGTAATGGGTTATCTTCGGTTCCTCCTATTAATATTCAAGGGTAAATGATTTTCATAAATTATTTGATTTGAGAACTTTTTATATAGGAACCGTGAACCACATGCACGGTTAGTTAATAAGTGAATCAAACTCTTAAAGTTAATAAGTGAATTAAACTCGTAAAGTCAATAAGTGAATCAAACTCTTGGTGAGATTGCAATAAGATGTTATTAGTGTTAGTTTGAATTTAATCTGGAAAAATTTTATTTTGGATTACCGAGGCGTCTTGGCATACGACTCGAAGCCTTATGATTAGTGTTAAGATTGAATAACCGGAGAGTCTGCATTTCTTCATATAGGAAAGATAACTAAAGCTATTTTTTGTTACTAATTATAATTAGGGCTAACTCTCGTTCTTATTAGCTATTTGTACCCTTATTGGATTTGGAATTGAATGTAATAAAAGTTGTGAGTTTTTTTTCAGATATGCCTCTTCCACTAGTTGCCTCTCACACTCTAACTCGAACTCTTGAGTTCGCTACAAAACAGCAAAAAGGCTTAGAGGGAATAAAGCGAATTGTATGAAAAACATATGCATATAATAATTAAAAAAGTATACCAAAGAAAAATCTAGTGAACTGATTCATATGCATATATTTTTTAATAAGTGTGTCTTGCTTTAACAATTATAAACAATTATTGAACTTAATTTTGATATTATCAGAACTTTATTTAAATATAAAGCATTTTATAAAATGGATTTATTTAATAAGTGAAATTTATAACTTATTTAATTTAAAATAATATATAAATATTTAATTTTAAAATTTTTATCTCTTTAATATACTGAAAAATATCTTAAGTTTTTTTTTTCTTTCAAGTAACGCGTAAAAAATTAAACGATATAAAAAAATAAGTGATATTCTAAAGTAAAAATAGCCAATTAAAAATATTGAAGATGTTTTTCGGAACTTGTATGGAAGCATAATGAATTATAATTCTATTTTTTTAAATATACACGCATGCGGTTATTCAATCACTAAATATCTAACATAGAGGAAATTATTAAGCAAGAAAGCGGTAAAAAAGTGCAGAACAAAGCAGTATAGCCGCAATAATACATTAGTAAATTTAAGCCTTATAGCTAAGATTGCAAGGTTAAAAACGTTTTAAGGCAACAATCTTTTCTTTACTTGATTATATTATGGGGATGATGTAAAACTTAGAAGAGAAAATAAATTAAGAAATAGTTCTAAAATAATTTGTAATAAATCTAAATTTTTATATTTCAGAGTATCCTATAACAAATTAATGAAAACATTCGCACACACACATAAAATGTTTTTTCTTATTTCTTAGATTAAAGTATAAGGTATTTAATAAAAAAATTGTCATATGCAAAAAAGTATTTGAATGAATTGTATTTATATGGGAAAAATGTGTGTGAAAGTTAAAAAAATAATAAACTGAAATTGTAATTAGAACTGTCAAAAAAATTTGAGTACTAAATAAAAAATTATTTTAAATGATCAATATTAGATACATAGAACTGAAATAAAGAATTTATATATCTTGATAACCACAAGAGATAATGTAATCATTTTAAATTTGCACATAATTCAATGGTATTATTTCTATTAACTGTAAAAAAAAAGCTATTGTGTAGGCAGAACAAATATAAACGAAATAATTTTATTTTCCTTAAAACTAATTCCTTTCAATTAAGATGAATATTTTTACATTTCATTTATACGACAAGTTTTCAGTTATATTTTTTATTCATTTACATTTTTGAAGTATGGTGAGAAAGGTAGGAAAGATGATCTAATTAGTTTGAGACAATTTTTTTTCTTCATGAGGGGCGATCTCCTATTAAAATTCTTGGATACAAGTTTCTTTCATTGCAAACACCTTGGCTTCTATTTTATTCACTTATTTACGCTTTCTTTTTCTACCCTATGTCGGAAAGAATGAAACGGTAATGGTTATCCTGACTTCCCTCCGGTCCATTTCGGTACCTTGCACAAAGAATGGTTTCCATAGCAACCATCCCTTACAATCGCACCGTGCTGCACTGCTCTCATGCGTCAATGAAAGAAGAGGGGTTGAGCCAATAAAGCAGAACTCGATACTTCTAGGTTTTACCCACATAATTAATTGCGTAATGCGGATTTTTTTTTTGTTACGAAATGTGAATATAAAGTAATCTTTTACTTAACACGGTTAATTAAATTGCTGTAAAATGCGAGTTAATCGAGTATAAGAATACATACAAAATAATCGCTGGTACTCTAGATTGTTTTTTATTTCTTTCGTTTTGTTATCTGTGCATTAAAAAGAATTTTGTAATGTTGTATACGAATTTTTATTTTTAAACACTTTAAAGGAAACGTAAATGTCAAACTATTCCTTATTCAGCACGCTTTATTAAAAGTTTGCAAAACATTTTGTGATAATCTTGAAAGAAAAGAATGCATGCAGAAAATATATACATTATAATTAACTTTTCCTACAATTTTTTGGATGATATACTCAATTGTAAATTGTAGTGTTTCAACTGTTTCAGTATTAGAATTATTTTTTTCGAAAAAAGTATAGAGAGATATATTTTCTATGAGTATATAGTGTAGAGTGAGTATGTATACAGCATATATACAGTGTAAGTATATTACATTCCGGCATTCTGTCAAATTCTGAGTACACAGAAATTTTTCACTTAACGCAATTAATTGAAACTAGTAAAAATAATCTCAAAAATGTATAATTGAATGCAATAATAAATTTATTGGTAATTCATTTGTTTTTTTCTAAAACACTTTTTCGTTGAGTATTGATATTTAACTTCACTATATTTATGAAGGAATTTCAAACCACTTTTAGTATTCGAGTCAGTAAACGTATGGGAAAAACAATCCAAATTTTTCTGAAATGGTATCCTAATATTTAATAACATAACTATTTTTATCATATTGTGATTTATTATTTTAGATATTTTTTATTATTATTAACTTTTGAATTTGAATAAAGTATTTTAACTCGGAGAAAGTACACACCGATTGAAAGATTTTACTTTTAGAAAATGCAATTAATACTTAAATGCATAACCGATTTTATGCTGAGGAATACACGTTGTAAAATAGCAAGCTTCACATAGAACAAAAAAACGGAAAAATACTAGCAGATCACAAGTGTAACCGGAATCTATTAAAATTGTATGATTCCAGGTAAAGGCTTTTCTGATTGGTCCGAATATGCGTGTGATATAAGATTGCACTATCCTGTTTTGTTTCCGTTTTTTGGTAGATAAATTCGTGCTTATTTTCCGTTATTTTTACAAATTAAAAATTCATTATCCCATGAAGACTTGAAGGACTCAAGACCATTATAAATTAAAATTATTTGAGAGAAAATTTAAGTTAATTATATATATACGTATATGTATGTATGTATATCAGCCTTTTACTAATAATTTAAAAATGTACCTTTAAAAGGGCAAGAGGAACGTTAAAATAATATTGTTAAAAAGCTTTAAAAAAGAAATAGAGGCAATTAACAAAATTCAAAATACTCGTATTATCTTTCAGAAAAAATTCGAACTTTTAAAATAAAAGGGAGCTTATGATTTAATACATTAATTTGGATTGAGCTTATACTCATGAGAATGAGCTCTTCCTAATTTGGAAACAGATTGCAGAAATAGTTTCTTAAAAATTGAATACAAAATTTGGTGATTCAAAATGATTCAAAATGTTAAAAACCAATAGAGTAAAAATTTCTGATAGTCATGCATTTTCACATCTGTAACTGGCCGTGATAGTCTTGTGGTCAGGATCATGAGTGTAAGCCCTGGAGCCACTGAAGACCAATCCCGCAGAGGGAATGCTAAATCAATAATGGACCAAAATCTTCACGTTGACGTGGCTTGGAAGCAAGGAGAGTGGAAGGCCAGATCAAGTGTCGTCGTCACTTCAACGTAGTTCAAAATTTCGAGGTCCGTCTTCAATAGCTGCTTTAAATGTGACTTTAATAAGCACTCACTTCACTTCTCTAAAAATAAATGCGCAAGGCATAGTTAACAGTTATTCCTTTTTATTGCTCCCCTGAGAATTCATCTTCTAATTATTACTCGCAGTGTTGCTAGTTGTGTTAACCAAATGTTTACATACAATGAAGGGTAAAGCTCAAGTAATTAGTAGCAATTTATCAAATTACGTGCTGTAGAGCCCCATTAATCCGGACTAATTGGAGCTTTAGGTCGCTCGGATTATTGAAAGGATTTAACAAAACCACTTATGAATAAGCCAAGGTGCATTGCTGAACACTCTGAACACAGTTAGAAGAATATGTTTTAAAATAAAACAAAGGGAAAGAGTAAATAATTGTACGTGAGAAAATACAAATCAATACATTGCATACATTACGTTAGGATGAATTATGTCGGAACAAACTATTTATAAAATACGAAGATTTGATGTTTATTAATTAGGTTTTTAAAAGAAAATGTATTTTCTAATTAAGTGAAATCTGGTTTAAAGGAGCCAGGGTTGATGAAGGTTTACTGTACTTGTATACACAATTGAATTAAATATATATATATATATATATATATAATATATATATGTATATATATATACATATATACAGGGTGTTTCATAAATGATGGGAGTAACTTTAAGAGGTGATAGTACACATCAAGACGAGTAATAGTAAATAGGAAACCAATGTCCCAAACGTCTTCCGAAGGAGAAAGGAGCCATCAAAGTTTAGGGTCCTAAATTTCAAATGATGATAAAAAACGGGAAAATGGATCGATTCATTTGCGGTTTTCACTAAAATCATTCTTTAAATTAGTATTTTCATTAAAAAAGTTTTAAAGACAAAGTTAAAAAAATGCCGTTAGAGGGCGCTCTAGACTTTGGAGTACCGAACAACTACCTTTTACCAGTATTTTTTTTATTTTGTTAAATGTTTACAAAAGCTTAGATTTTAACTTGAATTTTGAGCGCAAAATTGAAACCATCGGGAGCGGTTAAGTGGCGCAAATGTAACCGCGTTTAGGGAGGAAAAATTGAAATGCTCGTATGTAATGATCAAAATAAAAAACGATAAAGCAAACTTTAAGAGGCGATAGTACAACATAAAAACAATCAACTTCGATTAGAAAATGCATGATTTGAATTCAAACGCAAACGTGCTAGAGCATCTTCAAATTTTATCCATGCAAGCGTTTTAGCTGCAAGATTCTGGAAGAAGAACATGAAATTGTGATATGGGGAAGAAGAAGAACGCATATGCAAATTGTTATTAAGATAAAAGCCATTGACCCGAGTGTGCAAGTGTAAATCACGGAACAAACGTAACGAAAGATGTTGCCCTTCACTAATCAAGAAAAGGCTGATATGCACTTCATCTACGGAACTGCAAATGGGAATAGTGCAGAGGCGCGACGATTATACGGAAAAAAGTTTCCCAACAGGCGGTTGCCCAATGATAAAACATTTGTGCGCTTGCACAGACAGTTGTGTGAGACAGGATCCTTTTTTGGTGCACGTTCAAATGCAGGCTGTGCGAAGTCTAACAGAACGGTAGCCGTGGAAGAAAAAATTCTGGATATGGTGACTGATCATCCAAATACAAGCACGCGAGCAGTGGCTAGTCAAATTGAAGTATCACCCTCCACGACATGGCGAGTACTAAAGGATGAAAGTATGCATCCTTTTCATGTCCAACGAGTCCAGGAACTGACTGAAAGGGATTTTCCTCGTCGAATGGATTTTGCTCGCTGGTATCTGCAGAAGCACACCCTAAATCCCGATTTTGGTGCAACTGTGCTTTTTACAGATGAATGTACATTTACACGTGACGGTACATTTAACACCCACAATTCCCACCAATGGGCAGATGTAAATCCACATGCGTCTTCTACACATGCATATCAGCGACGATTTTCCATAAATGTTTGGGCAGGAATAATTGGTGACCATCTACTTGGACCTTATCTTCTGCCAGAACGCCTGGATGGAAAAAAATATCTTACCTTTCTGCAACAGGTGCTGCCGGAAATGATAACAGATGTTCCCCCTCGTATCCGGCGAGTAATGTGGTTCCAGCAGGATGGAGCACCAGCTCATTTTGCGCCAGAGGTGCGAAATTATCTAAACGCAACCTTTCCAAATCAATGGATTGGGCGAAGTGGTCCTGTCCCTTGGCCAGCGCGATCGCCCGATCTTTCATGCCTGGATTTCTTTTTGTGGGGACACTTGAAAAGTCTTATGTATGAGACTCCTATCGAAACTGCAGAAGAACTCGTCGCCAGACTTTCGGCAGCTGCAGGAGAGGTGCGCGATACTCCTGGCGTGTTTCAGAGGGTTCGTGAATCCCTTCTTCGCCGTTGTACCGCATGCATCGCCTCTAATGGTCAGTGTTTCGAACAGATATTGTAATCATTTCTAATTAAACTTTTTTTTATAACGTAAATGTTCTTTGTTTCCTTTTTGTCTCTTAAAACGAAATCTGTTTCAGCGCCCTCTATCACCTTCGGGTTAAAATTACGAGTATGATTTCTTTGATGAATGTTACTTGTTTTGGTGTTGTACTATCGCCTCTTAAAGTTTGCTTTATCGTTTTTTATTTTGATCATTACATACGAGCATTTCAATTTTTCCTCCCTAAACGCGGTTACATTTGCGCCACTTAACCGCTCCCGATGGTTTCAATTTTGCGCTCAAAATTCAAGTTAAAATCTAAGCTTTTGTAAACATTTAACAAAATAAAAAAAATACTGGTAAAAGGTAGTTGTTCGGTACTCCAAAGTCTAGAGCGCCCTCTAACGGCATTTTTTTAACTTTGTCTTTAAAACTTTTTTTAATGAAAATACTAATTTAAAGAATGATTTTAGTGAAAACCGCAAATGAATCGATCCATTTTCCCGTTTTTTATCATCATTTGAAATTTAGGACCCTAAACTTTGATGGCGCCTTTCTCCTTCGGAAGACGTTTGGGACACTTGGTTTCCTATTTACTATTACTCGTCTTGATGTGTACTATCACCCCTTAAAGTTACTCCCATCATTTATGAAACACCCTGTATATGTATATATACATATATATATGTATATGTATATATATATATATAAAATATATATATATATAATATATATATGTATATATATATACATATATATATATATATATATATATGTATATATATACATATATATATATATATATATATATATATATATATATATATATATATATATATATATATATATATATATATATGATTACTTTTATAATTTCTTTATTTCCATTCAAACGTCTTTTTATTTGTATTTTTGAGAAAGTGGTGATTTTCGTGTTAGCCTTGTTTTTAATAGAGTTAGTCAACTCGAAGATTTATTAGCATTGTTATTTATGCAACTACTAGAGATAATGTTAAAAATTGGTAGACTGTTGAGGGATTAAAAGTAATAGTGTTAATAGATTAGGTAATTAACCTTATTAACATAGTTAATTAACTTCTAAAGCAGAATTTTTCCATGAAAAAAACTATTTGTTCTTAGCAGAATTAAATTAAAAGAAATTGTCTGGAGGTATAAGTTTCATTCGAATCGTATTATTAGTTTCAGAAATATTTGAAAACACTGTTATGTAATCTCTTTCTGGATTTCATGCTAACGATTTATAATACTTCTTATATCTTTTTTGCTTTAAACTTAAATATATATATATATCTTTTCAGTTAGAATGATAATTAAAACTTATAAATTGTGGTACACTCTTAAATCTTCGAGTTTTGCCCGATCGTAATTTTGAAACTAATTATTTCCTGAATTATCAGGGTTGGTTGCCGGAAATTTTGAAATAAAGAGTTTAATAAATGAAAAATAATAGAACATAAAAATTATGATGCATTATAATTCATTTTTTTCGTAATTAATAAACAAAGAATCAATTAATTGTAACTTAAGCTGATTTTGTGATGAAAAACTAGTTTCGTAGAAAAAGGGACTTCTGCAGTGTGAAGTTATTTTTAGTAGTTGTTTATAGTAAATAAGTAGATAATTAACCTATTAGGCTATCATTTAGTTCCCTTTAATTCATTAACATATATGAAATTTGTCTGGCTGTGATTCAAAAGTTATTAAACATGCCCAATTCTTTTTAATGATTATACATAAATTAATTGGAAGGATTTCTTAAAATTCTTTTGTAGGCCTTAATTGTGATTTTCTAATAACTTAAAGTACTGTTTTTTAGATCATGAATTTAAGTATCAAATAATATTTAACTTCTTTCTAGCTCATCGTCTGCATTTAAATTTACCACCAGTAATATTGATATTTATAATTTAACTGCATTAAAATATAAAAACCAAAAAAGGGGGGGGGAGTGTATAAATTTTTTATAAAATTGCTCGAAGCCAAAGTTACTTCTGATTTATCCTTGAGTATCTTACAAACCTTTTGTAGAGTCATTTACTCTATATTGACATAATCTGATAAGTTATTTCTCGATAGAGTTCGAAAATAGGATAGTGGATAGATGACTTAAAGAATGAGTTACTTTTAGTTTAAGGAAGTTTTTTTACAGAAAGCATTAAGAAATCTTAAACAATCATCCATCGAGAAGTGTTTACCAAAAGAGAAAAATAAATAAAAATAAAACTTACATAATTTAACTTTATCGACAAACAGACAAAAACATGGCTCTCATAACAACCTACAAAAATGAGAAATATTCCCAAAAATTCATTGATGAATGATTATTGAATTTCTATCAGTTAAATTTTATTTTTATGAAGGGCTGAATAATCTACATGTTCTTAATTATATATATTATGCTTTTTTTCCAATAGCTTTGCTCTTCTAAAACGATATATTTAAACTCTTTCTTTTTATACTTCCTTACTTCAATTTACTTATCATATCTTAAAGACTAATATTACTCCTGAAGTAATTTGAAAATATACGTTTAAGATTCCATTTTTTTTATACTCCAAAGTACTTTTTCAGATAAGTGTATCGTGTTTGACCAAACTTTATCTAAAGCCTTGGTACAAATGAGCCCCGTCACAAAAGGCACTTCTTCGGAATGTAGCAATGGAAGAACAGGGCTCTCCCTCATTTTCATCACATAAAAGCTCGATCCTGACAAGTAAAACTTGACGACCGTCTGCATTACCTTTTGTGCCTTTCTAGAATCGCCCAGACACGTCTCAGATGTCCTGGGAGGATTTTACGAGTACCCTGATTTCAACACTGCATTACAAGGAAGTTAGAAGAACAGTGATATACAATTCAAACTTCCATCAAAACAATATAAACTGTCATATGATAAAGAACTTTATAGTTTGATGCAGTTATACTTAATGAATTAATTTAATTTTACTGAGGGTATTACAATTCGTTTAATATATAGAAACATATTGTTTCACATTGTTGCCCAAAAACAAAATAGAAAGAAACTTTTAAGAACTTTATGCTGATACTTTCCTCTCCAGCATTTTTCTTCAATTGTATCAAAATAAAAATGAGTGGCAGTGGAAGCCTAGTCATTATGGTCACGGGCACAGGGCCGGTGTGTTTTGAATTTGAGCCCTAGTGGATTTGAAGACTCATCGTGTAGAGAGGATGTGCATGTGAAATATATTGAAACTCAAAGTCATCCCGTTGGTGTGGTGTGAAGTTCAAAGAGGGAGTGCCCGCTCGGGTGCTGTCCTCGTTAGCTGACCATGGTTCAAAATTACGAGGTCCGTCACCACAAAGTTGCTTTGTAATGGATTGATAATAAACACTCACCAAAATTAAGATAAGTAGTTTTCAATTATTTTTTTTTAAATTTCTCACTTTAAAGTCTTATAAACATCCTTTGAGTAGGAAATTGAAAGTGGCGGCAAAACTGCGTGTAGTTTGAACAAAACAAATATAAAAAATTTGAAAAAAATTCTCATAAGGGTTAAGAATAAAAAATTGAAAAAGTTAATAATTTTGAGGGTAAGAAGTGTAATGATCAATAAGCTACTTAGGTAATAAATTAATTTCTTATAAAAACAGCAAAGGACTTAAATAATCTTGCAAAATAGCGCCAGAATAAAATAAATCTCAAATAGTTTCATAAAAATGAATCGTATACAATTCATTTTTGTGAAATTTATTCAATAGGTTTTTGCTCAGTATTATTAACAGAAAGGGGGAAGGTTGGCTGGCCAAAAAACATGTTCCACCCCACTTTTACATAAATTATTTTTTATATATAAAAGTTGTCCTAAGTCAGCAATGTTCATAATACTGTAGCATCCATCTTTTTATAATTTAAATTCTATTATTTTCAATTTCTAATACATTCTTTCTTACATTTTATGTCAGGTTTATCTTGGATTTCGATTTTTTACAGTTTTGATGATTATTAATCATTCATCTCTCTTTAGTAGAGAATTTTGATTATATGATGTGTGCATATATATATATATATAGTAGCTTGCGTGTGAGAGGTTTTACTTATTTATTTATATCATGTGGAAACGATCTATTTCAAGCTGTTGAATGGAGGAGGTATCATTTTGTTGCAGGTAATCCATTTTCATTTTCCATTAAAACGTACACTCAAGAGCCAAAACATTATGATCACCTGTCAATAACGAGTTGGCCCACCTTTGACTCGAAACACAGCTTCAACCCGCCTTGGCATGGATGTCACAAGTCCTTGGTAGATGACCGGAGACAGATTGTACCAGATGTTTAAGCAACGGTCACACAAATTCGCGATATTGCGATTTGGTGGTCTTTGAACTCTGAGCTGCCATCCCATGACATCCCAAATGTGCTCTATCGGATTAAGATCAGTTAGGTGACCAGGACATTAACTCGAATTCAGCATCATGTTCCTGGAACCACTCCAACATAATTTTAGTTTTGTGACACGGGGCGTTGTCCTGTTGGAACATTCCATTTCCAGCTGGAAAAACAGAGGCCATGTAAGGGTGCTACTGGTCCACAATGATGTTCAGATACCCTGTAGCATTCATGGTCTGCTCTACCACAACCACGGGTCCCAGAGACGCCCAAGAGAACGTCCCCCAAAGCATAATACCGCCACCACTGGCTTGTGTATGACCTACTGTACATTGACGGAGCAACAGTTCGCCTGGAAGATGGCGTATCCTGAAACGGCCATCGGCATGATGAATGACAAACCGTGATTCATCTGACCAGGCAACTCTCTCCCACTAATCCATGGACCAGTCGCGATGTTCCCGAGCCCAGCACAGGCGCAGTTGGCGATGACGCTTGGTCAGCAAAGACACACGAGTGGGACGTTTGCTGCGTAGCCCCATGCCCAACAGTGTCCGCTGAACAGTGTGCTCCGATACTAATCTACTTGGCCCTGCATTGTATTGGGCTATCAGCTGAGACACTGTGTATCTCCGGTTTTGCTTCACCATGCGAGACAGTCTCCGACGACCTTTTTCCTTGATAGCGTGTGGACGTCCAACACCATGTCGCCTACTACTGGTTTCACCGTCATTCATCAACATTGCATAAGTACTAACAACTGTTGATCGCGAACAACCCACGAATCGTGCAGTTTCGGAAATACTTGTTCCGAGCCTTCGAGCCATTACAATCTGACCTCTATCAAAGTCACTCAGATCCGCAGCCTTTCCCATCACACACAGAAGTAAGTGAAAAAGAAGGATTCTTCAGACTCTCCAGCAGCAGTTAAATACCACTTCCACCTGATCACGTGCCTTCCACGTCATCCAGGCGAGTTCATTGCAAAATGCAGGGGTGGTCATAAACTTTTAGCTCATGAATGTATTTATACAATGAACAGTAAACAAGCACACATTACTATGGGGATTAGCACAGTTACATGGCAGTTACAATAAGCAGCAGAAACGTTTCGCAGGACTAAGACAAAGACAAATAGATAGAAGGAGAGCAATTTTCAGTATCTTGGAGCTTTTATATGAAACGGGAACAACAAATCTTGGATCCGTGTGCCTTCCGGAGACAAAGGCTATGATTGGTGGAAGGATATCGTTCAAGAGATTCTGATGTAATCTTACTTTTAAAAAATGTAAGATGTTCATTTTCCAAGAGACACGGTTACAATGATTCCCGGTTGGCGGGTAGCTAGTAATTATTTACGCGGGAGTCTTGAAGGCTAGGACCAGAAGGACAAATTAAAAAACTGTTTATACAAATTAAAGGGAATTATAACATATACAGGGTGTTTCATAAATGATGGGAGTAACTTTAAGGGGTGATAGTACACATCAAGACGAGTAATAGTTTAATAGGAAACCAAGTGTCCCAAACGTCTTCCGAAGGAGAAAGGCGCCATCAAAGTTTAGGGTCCTAAATTTCAAATGATGATAAAAAACGGAAAAATGGATCGATTCATTTGCGGTTTTCACTAAAATCATTCTTTAAATTAGTATTTTCTTCAAAAAAAGTTTTAAAGACAAAGTTAAAAAAATGCCGTTAGAGGGCGCTCTAGACTTTGGAGTACCGAACAACTACCTTTTACCAGTATTTTTTTTATTTTGTTAAATGTTTACAAAAGCTTAGATTTTAACTTGAATTTTGAGCGCAAAATTGAAACCATCGGAAGCGGTTAAGTGGCGCAAATGTAACCGCGTTCAGGGGGAAAAATTGAAATGCTCGTATGTAATGATCAAAATAAAAAACGATAAAGCAAACTTTAAGAGGCGATAGTACAACACCAGAACAAGCAACATTCATCAAATAAATCATACTCGTAATTTTAACCCGAAGTTGATAGAGGGCGCAGAAACAGATTTCGTTTTAAATGACAAAAAAAGGAAACAAAGAACATTTACGTTATAAAAAAAGTTTAATTAGAAATGATTACAATAGCTGTTCGAAACACTGACCATTAGAGGCGATGCAGGCGGTACAACGGCGAAGAAAGGATTCACGAACCCTCTGAAACACGCCAGGAGTATCGTGCACCTCTCCTGCAGCTGCCGAAAGTCTGGCGACGAGTTCTTCTGCAGATTCGATAGGAGTCCCATACATAAGACTCTTCAGGTGTCCCCACAAAAAGAAATCCAGGCATGAAAGATCGGGCGATCGCGCTGGCCAAGGGACAGGACCACCTCGCCCAATCCATTGATTTGGAAAGATTTCGTTTAGATAATTTCGCCCCTCTGGCGCAAAATGAGCTGGTGCTCCATCCTGCTGGAACCACATTACTCGCCGGATACGGGGAGGAACATCTGTCATCATTTCCGGCAGCACCTGTTGCAAAAAGGTAAGATATTTTTTTCCATCCAGGCGTTCTGGCAGAAGATAAGGTCCAAGTAGATGGTCACCAATTATTCCTGCCCAAACATTTATGGAAAATCGTCGCTGATATTCATGTGTAGAAGACGCATGTGGATTTACATCTGCCCATTGGTGGGAATTGGGGGTGTTAAATGTACCATCACGTGTAAATGTACATTCATCCGTAAAAAGCACAGTTGCCCCAAAATCGGGATTTAGGGTGTTCTTCTGCAGATACCAGCGAGCAAAATCCATTCGACGAGGAAAATCCCTTTGAGTCAGTTCCTGGACTCGTTGGACATGAAAAGGATGCATACTTTCATCCTTTAGTACTCGCCATGTCGTGGAGGGTGATACTTCAATTTGACTAGCCACTGCTCGCGTGCTTGTAGTTGGATGATCAGCCACCATATCCAGAATTTTTTCTTCCACGGCTACCGTTCTGTTAGACTTCGCACGGCCTGCATTTGAACGTGCACCAAAAAAGGATCCTGTCTCACACAACTGTCTGTGCAAGCGCACAAATGTTTTATCATTGGGCAACCGTCTGTTGGGAAACTTTTTTCCATACAATCGTCGCGCCTCTGCACTATTCCCATTTGCAGTTCCGTAGATGAAGTGCATATCAGCCTTTTCTTGATTAGTGAAGGGCAACATCTTTCGTTATGTTTGTACCGTGATTTACACTTGCACACTCGGGTCAGTGACTTTTATCTTATTAACAATTTGCATATGCGTTCTTCTTCTTCCCCATATCACAATTTCATGTTCTTCTTCCAGAAACTTGCAGCTATAACGCTTGCATGGGTAAAATTTGAAGATGCTCTAACACGTTTGCGTTTGAATTCAAATCATGCATTTTCTAATCAAAGTTGATTGTTTTTATGTTGTACTATCGCCTCTTAAAGTTAGCTTTATCGTTTTTTATTTTGATCATTACATACGAGCATTTCAATTCCCCCCCCCCCTCCTGAACGCGGTTACATTTGCGCCACTTAACCGCTGCCGATGGTTTCAATTTTGCGCTCAAAATTCAAGTTAAAATCTAAGCTTTTGTAAACATTTAACAAAATAAAAAAAAATACTGGTAAAAGGTAGTTGTTCGGTACTCCAAAGTCTAGAGAGCCCTCTAACGGCATTTTTTTAACTTTGTCTTTAAAATTTTTTTGAAGAAAATACTAATTTAAAGAATGATTTTAGTGAAAACTGCAAATGAATCGATCCATTTTTCCGTTTTTTATCATCATTTGAAATTTAGTACCCTAAACTTTGATGGCGCCTTTCTCCTTCGGAAGACGTTTGGGACACTTGGTTTCCTATTTACTATTACTCGTCTTGATGTGTACTATCACCCCTTAAATTTACTCCCATCATTTATGAAACACCCTGTATATGTATATATATTATATATATAGTATCATAAGATGAAAAAAATACACAGTATAATAGAATGATAATACTAAATTATACCACTAACAAAGCTATGTTTATATCTATACATATATATATATATATAAACATAGATAGATCTATATATAGGTAAATAAATAGATAGATAGATAAACAGATATCCTTTCTGCGTATTGTAAGAGATTACAATGCACAAATGTTGATTCACGAATGCAAGTTATCTGCAATATTATTCAAGACTACTTTTTGCTGAGTAATTTGTTACGGACAGAAGTTTAAAGTTAGTTTGATTGCGCGCTAAACTTTCCCAATAAGCATATTCTCTCTCTCTCTTCTTTCAAAATACTTTAAAATAACTTAAATTAATCTTGTAATTTGAAGTTACTATATCTGTTTTCATCTGACCGTCATCAAATCTATAGAAACTAGCATTACAGTTTAACAAATATGTATATTTTTCCTCAGATGCGAGATGTATTTTTGAGTTAGTAATGTTTATAATGTGTAACATTTCTAAGGTTAACTTAAATCAACATCAAATCTATTTATGTTATCAAATTCCACGGTTTATTATTTATAAGTATCAATTATATAGCGCAATATACACATGAACCTTTCAGGAAGCTCTGTGTTCTGCCGGTGGGAAACTTTTGAATCTCGCAAGTGTTAGTGAACCAACAACATTTCCACCAACTATAATTCGCAATATAATTTCCAATTTAGGAAATATGGGTCGGAGCAGATATAATCCCTTTTCATATCGCGAAAGGATGTTGTCAGTTCGACAACTGAGCTTACGTTGATGGATCACTGTGTAAAAGCGGCTCTTTTGTGAAACAACGCTTTTCGAGTAAGCTGACATAAGGCTAAATTCGTTTCTACTGCAGTAAGTATTCCCATAAGCATTTTGATGCGAAATAGTCTGTCATTCTCAGCATTTCATGTTTTGGATATGGTTAAATTTCTAGTGGTTCACAATTTGTCAACTGTCGGATGAAAATACTTCAACTTTTAGCCCTCGTAGGTTGAATATATAGTGTTAGATAAGTGAACTTTAGATAAGGGAAGCGAAACTACTAAGATGAATAAATATGTATTGTTTTAATAGCATATTTGAATATTCATTTATTTAATTAAAGTGTACACATGCTAAGTAAATATTTAATTTAGCGATACGATATTTATAAATATTAAATTCAAGCGCAGAAAGGTGAACTCTTATCATGTAAAATAGCTCATAAAACAAAATAATTCTCCAATTAATTGTAAAAAATTGTATAAATTGAACAGTTGTAATTGTAAATTTGTGCAAATTGTATAAATTGTGCAATTGTAATTGTAAATTTGCGCAAATTGTAGAAATTGCAAAGATAGGATGAAATTCCTGATGTACTTAATATACAACGTACAAGGAAAACGAATGTGTGTGTGATTGTTCAAAATACAACAGAATTCATAAAATATTGTAAGTATAATTAAATGTAAATCAAAAAAGGTCATACACACAGTATATATCTAATAAATAAAACAGATGCAAAAGATGTTTTGGAAGCACCGAATTTATTACATAAAATATCTTTATATAATGGAATATTTATTTGTTAGGTACTTTTTTTCAGTTTTCTTAGATATATTATACTTAGGAAGTGGCGAAAACATAGATTCTGAAAACATAATTCAAAATTTTTTTTGTCAAAAAAATAACGATGTACTGTAAGCATTTTATATATATTACACAGGTTACAGAATTTTAAAACGTGTCATTAATTTTCATCTCGTACAGCTCGTTAAAAATTATGTTAGATCGAGAGAGAATTAAAAAACCTTTAAAAATCTGTTTTGATTTTTCCTGAACTATATTCCGTTGCAATTTGGATGAATTATCATTATGCACGTATTTACGAGCATAAATTGCATAAACCTACACATTTTACTAAGATGCAAATAATCAATAGTTAATATATGGATTCATATTTCTTTTTAAGTTTTGAAATTATGCAGCTATTCAAAAACTGTTAATGTGATGGTCTGAATCCCTATTATCTGATTTTCTTCTAATTTTTTTAATAAGCAAGTTGAATATGATCAGCAATATAATAAGCAAATTGAAACAAGCACTAATAAAAAACACATAGATGAAATTTTGCTTTAGTTAGTTTTTGTTATTCTTTTAATATTCTTTTAATGATTTGTATTCCTTATAAAAACTACATCTTTTAAAAATTTTTAAAAAAAAATTAAGAAAAGCTTTTTTTTTTCCAAATTAAAATATCAATTTATTGATTACTTAAAAATTTTATTTACAGATTTCATTGAATGTTACGAAATTTCAGCAATTATTACATACAAGATCTAGTACGCTTTTACTAGATGTTACATACAAGAGAAAGGAGATTATGTTTTCTTGAAGTAAAATGAATGTTTTTTTTACAGTTAAAATTATTAAAATACTGAATAAAATAAAAAAATTAATACTGCTGATAGTTATGAAAGATTTTTACCTACAAGAAAAATGCATGTTATCCAAATAAATTAGCTTTAATATATGTTTCCCCAAACTTAACTTAAAGCTTTCTCAAAGATTTTTATGTAAAATGTTACTTTTCATTCTGTTTTTAGATTAATAGCTTCTTAAATGTTTATACTTACTTTTAATTATTATTATTTAGCTGAGAAATATATAACTAACACAAACACTAAGATTTCTTGTAAAAATAATTAAAAAATAATACTTTCATCCATGTAATGGAAAAACTGAGCTTTTTAAAAATATCAAAATGAACTTGTGAACTATTTGATAGATTCAAGGAGAGTATTTGTTCGAACTATATTAATATTATTTCGTATAATTTTCTGATGATAAACTTATTTAAATTTCAATTACTCGAACCCTAATAAGTACTTAAAATGTAAACATATGATTTATAACGGCTCGTTAAAAAAAAAAAAAAAAAAAAAAAATTACCCTAAACTTTAATCAAAGTGTATGATACAAAAATGTATTTTAATAAGTATTTATTATATATATATACCAGGAAATGGAAAAAACCTTTTGGTTAAGAATAGTTATATATTCTGTCAAAAAAGTATTCAAACTCAGCCAATTTGAATTTTTGCATAGCTGCTTATTAAACCGTAAATATGACAAAAATAAATAAAATTTAACTAAAATGCATTATGCTAAGCTATATATATATATATATATATATATATATATATTCCTCCTCAAAATGTTAAGTTTTCTTGATATTTATTTTTAATAACATGACTATTTGACAGAATTTGTGGTGAAGGGATTTATTGTACTTTTTATGGAAACCTTTTATTTTACATTTCTGTGCTACATTACAATTATTTTTCGTCACTAATTTATTAAAACAGTCACAAGAAATATATGACAAAAAATATGTATCTAACTTTGTACTTTATTACAGTTTTCACTATTTAAATTAACTTATAAATATTTTCATTTTATTTAATGTTATATAAACTGACTGAATGATATTATATACATATATATATATATACATACATGCATACATACATATATATATATACATATATGTAGTCAAAATTCCCCTCTACAAGATATAAATATATATATATATATATGTATATAATTTACTTTTTTATTTATATATGTTACCTTTAAATTGTAAAATTCAGTTATTTAATAGAATAACTAGGTATTTCATGAAACAACTAGACAAGTCAGTTAAGGTATATAATAGATGAAAAATTTCCTACTTTGCCTAGAACGTTAAAGGGAAAAATAAACAATTTCAAAGATATTTTATAAATTAATTCATCATAATAGTTAAAATCTCTCGAAAAATACATTTTGTTCCTTTTGCAGATGAATAATTGATAAATAATAAGGGAAAGCAGATAATATAATTTGTTATAGTTCATTTCGATAGCATTAGTTAAACAGAATAGGGGAGGGAGAATAGGTTGGAAAAATAGATTATATTTAAATATTAACAACAAATAAACATGTTGGGAAGAAAAACTGTTTCTTCATAAAAACATTGTGTAAACTTTTTAAAACAAAAATATAAGAGAATATTAATTTATATTTTATGATATACCTTTACTTTACTTTTCATTATTTATTAAAGCAAGGATTGCTGTGATGACACTTTGGATTGCACTATTGTTATTTTTGAAACAAGCACACTTTTTACTATCGCACCTTTTTTTTACACGAGCTCTTTTTAAATCCTTGTCCAGTTCCGAAACTTTGAGCTGTTGCAACAGATCGAAGCGTTATGTCAATGTTTGGAACTTCTTCAATGGAAATTTAATTTTTGCTGAAGTATACTGAACTGACATCTAGAGTATAATTATTTTATTCAGCTATCCCTTGTTCCTAATCGGAAAAATCCTTCCTAAAGCAGCTAGAACCGGTTCAAAGAACTTTCGAGTGCCGTATTTCATACTTTAACGATCAAGTAGTTGTTATTCTATAGAATCCCTAGTTAAATCGCGTAGAATTCAATACTTTTATATACTTTAACTGACTTGTCTAGTTATTTCATGAAAAACCTAGTTATTCTATGAAACAAAGGATTTCACAATTTTATGGTAACACACACACATACATATATATATATATATATATATATATATATATATATATATATATTTATTGTAAATATACATGTTTTTTATGCATGATTTCTTTGCAGGTGATGAAAATCCAAGATATATTTATTAAAAAAAAGTATATAGCTAAATTTAAGTTAATTAGCTATATTTTTACCGATTAGCCTGTTTAAATAGTAATTATTTGTTACAATTTGGAAAAAAAATTAATCAAAAATTATTTCTTATATTATTTTGAACCCTTAATAAATACATTTGGTTTTAATTAATATTTCTGGAATAAATAGAACTTTCCGAACTTTTCAATTGGGCCGGGCATTTACAGATACTGATTTGTTTTTTAAAATATGGCACAATTGCATTTTTTTATTTATAAAAATCTATAACCTTTTACATGGGCTGAAAAGCAAGATCTCATACAAAAAAAAAGTAAAAGCGTTCTTGATGAACATGATTTAATTGAAAATGCGTGGTATAAAATAAGAGGTCAGAAAAATGAAGCTTAAATTTTTGAATAACCTTTATTTTTCATTTGAACAGTTTAAATAAAATAAAAATAATTAGTGAAAATTATATGATGGATTTTATAATAAAAATATCATCTGAAATCTAAACATTATTGATGCATTATTGAAAAAAAAGGAAGTATCGGTCGATTTGTAATTGATTACGTCAGAGGTGCAATATATACTTTATATGAATCCCCACCTCTATGTTTATAGGATTAGAATAATACCATATAAAATTTAAGCTATTCACCCTGATTCTAGCAAGAAAGGAAATTCATCTGCTGTATGTTACAGCAAGCAAAGGTGATGCTACCAACATCTCAACCTCCTTGTAGTTATAACCGAGTTTTATTAAGATGTAGCTGAACCACGCGCGTGAACTGAATACATCCTTTATTCTCACAGCTAGATTCTTTTAGACTAAAGATTTTTTTCACAAAACTTAGTTGAAACATATTAAAACACGATAAATAAAAATGGTTACTTATTTAATAATGTGTTATAAACAGTAATAATCTCAAATAATGCAAAAGAACTATTATTGCCATAAATAAAATTGAGCAAAACTGTATTTTCAAACATTCATAATTTTTTTTCACTGAATGAAGGCTTGGGGTTAATCAAATGACGTAATTTTGGGTATAGTATAGAAATTTTCATTTTTCAAAAAAACGATCTTTTTATCTCTTATAAATAATATATTTCCATTAAAAATAAGGAAAAGTGTCTATTATTAGTTATATATCTAGTTCTGTTTTTACGTGATTTTGATTTTACACAAATACAGAAAAAATAAATTATTTTTTACGCGAGGTTTTTTTTTTTTTTTTTACTTAACATGATCAACCCAAATTCTACGAGGAAAACGTTACTTCATATTTATTTTTCAAACTTTGACATTGGAGGAGAGGAATGTAGTGTGATTTCAATTTGTGAGATTTCTCTGAACTTTTATAACCTCAATGTAGAATTTGTTTGCATTTTAAGTTTGGTTATCAAAGTGAAAAGAGTACCTTTTAAATGCTTATAATTTTTAATAAAAATTAAAATAAATTCGTGAGCAATGCATTGTGCACGGGATGCCTCCTGAGATACTTGTTTTAATGAAACTGAAGCGTTTCAGAGACATATCAAAACAAGTTTCAGAAAAATCTATTTAAACAAACATTTTTCCCTCAACACGAAAAATGAGGAGAACAAGAGAGCCGGTGATTAAATCTTTATTTTATCTTCCATTTGTTCTTAAATCCTATTAAACATCGGCACATATGGAGGCTAGACTTATTTTTCTTTAACAGATTACTGAAAAAATTTCACCAATGGAGCAAGAAGAGGATAACGAAGACAATTCTAGTGATAGCAATAGTATTGTAGTGTTACGTGCATATATTATCAGAAAGTGGCATCAAATAAAACATTTTTATGTGTAACTAATATTATTTTGGCTATTTTTTTGTGTTCATGAATTAGTGGCATTTTTTCCCTTTGAAATTATTGTTTTCATTGTATGATATAAGTACATTCTGTATGTCAGAAATATTTGCCTGTCTGAGAGTTTTTTTATACTTTTATTTGTACATCTCTGCTGCGAATTTTAAGATGTGATACAGATTGCGTTTATGTAGAATAAATGAACTTAAATCCTAGTTTCTTCTCCAAAAATTGTTACTTTTTCTTATATTATCTTTCTCGTAGTTAGTAGAGTAACAACCATATTTAATAAGTAATATATTCTAAATAAAATAACTTTAAAATTTTTTCATTGCTCTTCAGATACTAATGCAGGTTTATATTGAAGTTTCTATGGTGTGCCTATCAATAAAAATGCACATGAAGCCTTAATCATAAACTTTATAAACATCATAGCATAGCAATTTATAAAAATGCTAGAAATTCCAAGACAGTCGAATAATAGTAAGCACAAACAACTTTTAAAACTGATTATTTTTATATTGAAAAGTATATGAAAGATGTATTCAATTAATGGAAAAAATTAGCTAAACATATATAAAAAAAAAAGTATGGTAATTCCTCTGATAGATCGAATTTTTACAAGATTGTTGTTTTATTTTTTTATGTTTCCCTTGTATGTAGTCAGTGTTCCAAATCCGGTGAACAATCATGTAACAACATTGTTGTCGGTCATTTTCATTATATTTACTGATCATGACAGCTGTAAATGGCCATGTGACACAGTAAACAATAAGCTAAGACTGTTGAGTGAAAAATAAAATGTACTGAATACTCGTACAAATTTAGAGGCCCGTGGGAATAATTACAGTGAGAAAGTAAAAAGTTATAACTTTTTTCACACTATTTAGGTACTTTCTATCTTATTTCTTGCATTATCTAAGCAAATGCAATCATGAAACAATTGGATAAACAAGTTATGAGAACAATATTATTTTTTGTTAATTGGAAGCTGTTGGATTTTGAATAATTAAGTTCCTGCTTATACTTCATATATTTAGTGCTGAATTGATGTGAAAAACATTTTGAAGAAAAAAATGTTTGCGCTGTGTGCATGAATTTGTTCTCAGAAAATTTACGAGATGTTAAAAAAATAAAGAAATTGTCTGTAACAAAAATATTTATTCCATATATTTTTTTACCAATATTTTTTTAACAGCATAATCTTATTAAGACAATTTTTTCTTTTAAAATGTAAACCAAATATTTATTTTCTATTAGCTAACTCATCATTTTATTGCTAGTTTTCAGCATATTTTGGCAAAGACTTATCTAACTGGAAGAAATATATATCTCTTTTTACGAAAAACATTTGAAAATATAGTGAAAAATTCATAAGAGAACGAAAACATTTTTATAACACGAAGTTTAAATGTTCACAAATACTTTTTTCTTTGCATGAAGGGTTTCTTGCAAATTTTATTTATTTTGTTACAATGAAATTTATCACTTAGAAAATCCTTTTTGAAGACAAATCAGAATCAAAAAACAAAATAAAGTACAGTAATGAGTTTTAATTTTTGTAGATACAAACGAAAAATGTTCTCCTATTAATTTATCAAGCATACAATATCTGTGCACTCATTTTTTTATTAGTAATTCGGTTTTTCCTTCGTTCTTTCTTTTGAGTCTAGTTCTAAGAAATACCGATATTTCCACGCTACTATTTAATTAGTTTGGATTCGTATATTTTTAAATTTATTTTATTTCTCTGAAGTTTATTAGATTCGAACATTTTTCTAAGAATTGAGATATTCTATCTCAGCAAGAACTTATGACAAAAATAAAAGAAACATAGCTTTTCCAAGTAAAGGATATCGCTATTAAAAAAAGAAAGTTGGAAGAATTTTCTTCAGCAACAATATAGTAAATGCAAAATTTAATTGCAGCTTTAATACATTCACTATTTTTGTTCTTTACCAAAATGTTTGAATCTCTTTATTGCTAAAAAGTATTTAGATGTGTGTTACAGTTATGGTTTGATAAAGTTAAAAGAAGTGTTGTTGCGTAAAAAGTGTGACCTTTTTAATGTGAACAAAAACTCAACATACGGTCTATGTTAAATTTTAACAAGAAACCTGAATTGGATATAATAAAAAAAATTAACATATGAAATTATCTGTGAACCTAATTAAATAAAAATCTTCAGTAAATCTATAAAGTGTAGATAATGAGCTAATCGTAATCATCGTTGTTATTTTAATCGCATATCACACACACACACATAAATAATAAACTCATTATAATTTAATTCATGTATATAGGTAACATTTTCAAACTGAAAGCTTTGAAACCTAGTCACTTTTCCTGTACAAATCCGTAAGATTTAAGCTTAATACTTTCCACAAACTTTCCGAAACATTTGGTTCCTTTCTTGTGGATACCATTATTTCTCGTTTCTTTACACTTTTTTAACCAAGAAAATAATGATGATCTTGATAGTACCTTTTCTGTCAACACTTTTTATCCCTAAATATACGTTACACCTGCGCGGTCAATTTGGTATCGATAAACCACTCCCATCCTAAAGTTATATTCTCTACTAACACGGGGTATCAGAGTAGTAAGAGATATATTTATAATAAACTGAACACCTGCCCAGCTGCAAAACAGTATGTTCTTTCATCTAAAATATGGATTGCAGCTATCCATTGCTTACTAATATTTTTAAATTATTCGAAGTGTTTCGTGGGGTATATTTTCTGTGTGCAAGTAAAGTGTGTAAGTCTCTTTTAAGTTATTAGAATTAAATTTTTAACTCCACAAATTTAACAAATTTAACAAATTGTTAAATGTTTATTTAAGCCTATTAATTTAAGTTTTTTAAAAGTTTCTATCATTGCGTTTTATTGAGCGCAATGAAAATCTCAGAGATTAGAATTTTCGAGAAAGCGAATGTGGTTGTATACGTATTTGTAGAGAATGTTGAAATATAAGAAAATGAACACATAATTATTGATTAAAAAATTCAAATCTACTTTAAAATTTGGTTTTCAGCATCCGCATAATGGATAATTGTACAATGAATCATACGCAATTAAAAGTTATTTCGATGACACAACGAAAAAGGAATCCATTAATCTTTTTAAAATAGAAATTAATTGTTAAAACGTTTATTACGTGTAATGAAAAGCTTAATGCATGCAATTAATGCACAATTATTTGTCTCGTCAGATAGATATTATTTATATATTATTAATTGATGTATACCATTGCTATACTTTTAACTCTTTTGTCTCCTTAATTATTTTTAATATATTTTTTCCTAACCAGAAAGAAATACAACACACTTCTTCTTTCGATCGTTCTATAAATTATACTTTTGAAATATTTATTTTTAATTAAGAGCTCAGATGTCAATCACAACCTTCAAGGGAAATTCCATTAGCCACTGTGTTATTAATTTCCTTTTCTTCTAATTCTAACAGCCTCGATAAAAACAAAACCAAAATTAAGGCATATAACACCCTAATAATTATTTCAACAAATCCTTACAAGGCAGGATTTGGTTAATTTGAAGGTCTTCGAATTGTTGATTCGAAAGGATTAAGCAAGACGAAACAGATTCACTGTAATTGAATCGAATCCCTTAGGGGGGAAAGTCAACGTTTGGATTCTCTAGATACCGGCAGCAAATCTTTTTAGTTCTGGTAATCGCTCAGTGTGATTTGTGTTCGATTCTTCCTCCACACACATACACAGATTTCAGTTCATAACCCTCCTTGATCCTAATATATACTTACACTACACCATTTTTCTCGATAAGAAACTATAGAGAGAGTTCTGTATGTAAATACTCTTACATTCAACCAGGGGTTTCAAAATGAGCTTTCATAGCTATGTCAAGAATTCGATGCTATAAAAGTGAAATATGGCAGGTATGATATTGTTATAGACCCGTTAAGATGCTATATTTTTGCTTTTAGGAGCGCTTTACGTGTTCGCTGTATTTCTCCGCATTTCCCTTAATCCAGATGCAGGAAACAGGATTTTTGATATGTGGATGGGGTATTTCCCCCCTCCTTTCTTTTCATTCTCGCTTTCTGCTCTCCTTTTTTCCACTAAAAAACACTTAGATGTGCATTTGCTAGTTGTGTCTTTCTCGCTCAAAATAAATCTTGCTTCTGAAAGCGAAATAAGTTCTTTTCTTCGCTTTTTTCTTACATTTTTCTACATTGGCATCCAGGGTTTACTTCTTCCATTGTGAAATAAAATGGGCCATTTTTCATACGTGAAGTGTTTTTTACCTTTCTAACTGTTCATCAGGTGCTCAAATACAATGAAATAATTAATAATGGTGGGAATATTTTTGTAAAAAATATAAAAGTGAATGTGTGTAAGTAAGGTTATTTTTTGTAATTATTTAACTTTTATGTGATAGACAGCAAATATTTTTTCTTTACTGAATGAAATAAATCATAAATGACAGAGTGTAAAACATTTGTTTTAATATTATTTGCTCCTTTTTATTATAACAATGCATTTGGCTAACGTACACTTTTACATTATGAATCAAAAAGTATATCAAGTTGTTACATTACCTAATCTTATTATAAATAAAATGATTTCTAAAAAAAGAAAGTAAAACAGATTCATGAAACTTTCTTGCTGTAGTTTTCAAGTAAATAAATGTTTCATTACATAGTTTAATTACTGTGAAAAGGCAGTATACAGTGACAATAATTAAAACAGGAGGTATATAATTATGTAAATAGAGGCACATTTTTAATTAGTTAAAAGAATGTTTTAATGTGAAAAAGAAAGACTAATTTTTTCCAAGGACTAGTCATTTTTCCGATTTCTCTAAAAACGCTTCTTGTCAGCTTACACAAGATGAAAAATTGAGGAGCGAGTTCGGGAGATTAGTGTTCCTTAATAATACATTATTTATTGAAAACATAACAACTTTAGGAATCATCAACTATTAGAAGTGGAGATTTTTATAGGAATTATTATAATCATTAGAAAAAGCAGTAAATAAATAAATAAAAAGTTTTAGTGGGGAAACAATTTAGTTAGGAGTACTAATTAATTGTAAAAGTAAATTCACTCAAATTAAATGACTTCATATTATATATAAATAATTTACAGATCTTTTATAAGTGCTTCCAACAAAGAGTGTTGAAATAAAATGAAAAAAAGGCAATTCATGTATTTGCGCAGATCTCTTTTACTCTCAGATCCATTAGCTTATGCAAGTAATTTTGATTGAATATTGCATCGAATTACACTCTAAGTTTGCTTAATCAACAAAGTAGTTAATACATTTAATGGAAGTAGATAAAGATTTATACGTCCTACTACAACATTTTGTCTTTAAAATGTTTGATTTTTTAAATTTTTTTTAAAGCATCTTAGTTTAGGTAAAACCTTTTTGAAAAATGGGCTATTTAATTAGTTAATGGGTAACCCTATTATTATGTGTTATATGAGAAATAGATCGCATTCAACTTTTGCTTACTGCTGTTAGGAACTTAATTTTTGAGAAAATACGCACATGGATCCCAAGTCCATCGTAGTAAATATGCGGTTACTTTAAGTAATAATTGAATTCAGAAGCCAAAGAAAATATTACTACAGTCAGATAAATTTTCAAATGCTTCCTTACAAAAAGTAGTATTTTATAGCTTAGAAGCCATTTGATAGCGATACCCATTCTGGACATAGAGTTATGCTCTGACAAATATGTTCTCCTTCGAGTAAAAAGTGTTATACATTGTACTTTCTTTTTATTTTACATTCCTTTTAGAAATTAAAAAATGTGTCCCTCTCTCACACACACACATGCCAACAAAAGAATTAAAAAAAATTAAATTCTGTTACTCCAAGAAAATTCAGTTGGTCATTTGTTGGTAAATTGGTAATTTATTACATTTTCGAAGTAGAGATAATTTAAAACTTATCGAAAAAAAAATCTCCAATTAAGACTTTCCCCCTAAAATACGATGCAAATAAAGTAAAAAACATGTAGTTTCTCATTTTTAAAAAATAAACTCACTCTAAATAATAATGTGAGCAAATATTATTCCAATTTAACTAGATTTTTAAAACTCGGTAAAAATACATAGTGTTATTATCGGGCTTCAATATATTAGTACATGTTATTATTTTGTCATTCGCATTAAATAAAAATAGTTATATTTATCAGTAAACTTTGATAACAGGAAGATTTTTCTATTGAATTCAATTAAAAATTAAACATAAGGCAATTAGACTTTGTGACCAATTTAAGCGTTTTCTTTTTTTCGCGTGTGAGTTTACAACTTAAAACTCTTTAATCTTTTTATCCATTAATCATGATGATATATAGCGTATATGTTATAGTTAAAGTGTATAATTCAGTTATTTCATAGAATAACTAGGTATTCTATGCAAAAACGAAGGATAGACCGTTAAAGTGAAAAACAAACAATTTCAAACATGTTTTATAAATTAATTGATCGTAAACAGCTAAAATTTCTCAAAAAATACATTTTATCTCCTTTGCAGATGAATAATTGATAAATAATAAGGGAAAGAAGATAATATAATTTATTATAGCTCATTTTGCTAACATTAGTTAAACAGAATGGGAAAAAAAGAATATGCTGCAATAATGGATTATATTTAAATATTATCAACAAATATACACGCAGGGTAGAGAAAAACTGTTTCTTCATAATAACATTGTGTAAACTTTTTAAAACAAAAACATAAGAGAATATTAATTAATATTTTATGAGATACCTTTATATATATATATATATATATATATATATTTGACTTTTCATTATATATTAGAGCAAGGATTACTATGATAACACTTTGGATTGCACTGCTTATTATTTTTGAAACAAGCCCGCTTTTTACCATTACACATTTTTTTTAAACGAGCACTTTTTAAATCCTTTTTCAGTGCCGCAACTTTGAGTTGTTGCAACAGATCGAAGCGTTGTGTCAATATTTGGAACTTCTTAAATCGAAATTAATTCTCGCTGACATATACTGAACTGATATCTAGAGTAAAATTGCTTTATTCGGCCATCTCTAGTTCTTAATCGGAAAAATCCTTCCCAAAGCAGCTAGAACCAATTCAAAGAACTTTCAGTGCCGTATTTCATACTTTAACGATCAAGTAATCGTTTTTCTAAAGAATACCTAGTTAAAACGTAGAATTAAAGAATTTTATACGCTTTAATTGTCTAGTTATTTCATGAAATACTTAGCTATTCTTAGGATTCCACACTGTAGCGGTAACATATAAATAAATGGAGAATATCCTTAATAAATAATAGTTCATATATATATATATATATATATATATATATATATATATATATTTAAATAAAGAAAACTATTTATTTAAGTTAATTGAGATTTTAGTTACAGAAATTATATTTATTTTACTATGTGTTTTTGAAGAAGTTTGAATAATCTTTCATTTATTTTCATCTGAAGAAAACTTTAGTTTAAAAACATGGCGGGAAAAAAGGGAAAAATTAAAATTAAATTAAAATATTATATATACAATTGTTGTAAAATCAACTAAATGATTCAAAGACTGCCACAAAAGAGTTAAAAGTTCTAGAATATCTAGAATAAAGACAACAACAAATTTAAGAAAGGGAGTTAACTCGAACATTCAACATTAAAAGATTAGTAACACTTTTCCCGAAATCTCAAGGGAAGTCAGTTGACATATCCAGGTAATGAACGGTCCAGTTTGCAAATGAAACCGGATCCGCAATTCATTTGTCTTTTTCTAGGTATTTTTTTTTCTTTTATCCCAACAAAGTGGAGAAAAATCTCGGTAGAATTTTCACTAGGGATTTCTAGCAAAAGGCAAAACGAGCATCCCGAAATGAAACAAAACAGGAAACTCTTGTTCCAGTTCTAATCATCATGGTTAAGGGTTAGGCAGAAGGAAGACCTCTTGTTCCCATCCCACCAGAAGGCAAGTTTGGTCTCTATTATAGGGTGCTTGATGCCCAAAGGACCAAAGTTACCATCCAACCAATTAACGAACAGCATCGACGATCTATTCCACTATTTATAGGGCAAACCCCAAGAAAAAAGTTTCATTTCCCATTATAGGACAGTGTGTGTTCACTTCAACTAGTTTATAAAAAAAAACTACTGGCATCATCTTTTGTATTCTTTGCGTTTATTCTAAGTTTTTTCGCTTCTCTGAGTTTCAACAATGTTTTCGAATTTTTTTTTCTAGTTTTTTGCCAACATAGAATCGAATACGTGACTTTTCCCTTATAATGCTAATAGAAGGTACGGAGAAATGATGGCCACGACTCTTTTCTTTGATTCGTACGTAATTATTCTTACGTAAGAAAGAAAGAATAGAAACAGAGACATTTCTTTGATAAACGAAGCAGTTTCGTATCATGTAAGAGTGATGTTTCTTCAGAATGGAGCATATGCTTTTAGAGGGTATTTCTTATACATATAAAAGGAACATTTATTTCTCACAAATTTATTCTTACAAACTTTTACTTTGTGATGACATAATGATAAAAATGGATTTTGGGATGTATCCTTTGCCATACAAAAAATATTTACATCTCAAATAGCAAATGATATATTAGCTGCAGTTTAAGATAGTAATGCACTGATGATATTTATCTAGAATCATGTATGGGTAAATAAGTAGTACATTTTTCATTTAAAATAAATATCAAAAATATACAAATGAATATTTGCTTAACAATATACGTAATTAAGTTTATCTATATATGTGTTCCAATCTCGATTTAAAAAGGAAACTATATAGGTATTAAAAAATCAGTAATAAATTCGAAATATCAAACAAACGCATTTTATATATGAAATACATGAACATCCAAGCTTTTAAAGCTACCTTCGGTGTAACGTTAAACAATAGGGCTCAGATTTGGAAGATTTTTTTCGGATAAAAAGCATACTGACACTAATACTATATTCTGGTTTCACTATAGAGCAACATAAGCAACATAATGCTCATTTTTTTCTGATTTGACCCATTTTTTTCTGGTACAAAATGTGTTTCTCATTTTTTTCCCTATACTATAATGTCAAATCACACATATCTCTTTTCATGTTAAAAGGTAAAATTAATTATTTATGGAATATTTGGTAATTTTAAAAACTTTATGCTATAAACAGATATACGAATTATAATGTTGTAAGTTTTCATTAAAATTGAGGTATTTTTCTGTCTGAAAATGGGCTTCGCATTTAGGTAAGGCTCTCATATATTTGGCGAAGACAGCCTTAATTTATTTTCTAAAATGATGCTGAGCTAGAAAGTCTCCAATTGACTTTTTTAAGTGATTAGTAAATGATTCCGAAAACAACATTCCAAAACAGAATACTATACTATGAGTTATTGTTGAAAAACAGATATGGCTTTGATTTTGACTATTATTAACTATGCATTGTTTCTCATTGAGTAAAATAAAATAAGTATGGATTGAAATGAAACTGAATTCCATATTCATAGTACATGGAAAAGTGATTTTGTACTTATTACAGTAAAAATATTTCAGAATATCAAAAATGTTTTAAAACGAGCAATTTTATAAATAAACCAGCATATATATTTTGAGTTATTTGGGTATATCACATTAATGCGTACATTTTCCATTTATGACCCCTTTTTTCTTTAACTTTTCTACTAAATATTTTTGGGAATATTTTATTCTACACAATATTGAAAAAATAACGAGAAAGTCATTGGAATTTTTAAATAAAAATGTGTTAGATATTTTACCTATTTGTAAATAACCTTGAAAGATAAACATTAACTTATAGTATGGTTAAAATTTTTAATATGTATCTTCATGTTTATATAGCTATTAAATTTTAGAATTTGCATTAAGAGTTAAATAAACTGTTACGGATGAAAAATTAATAGAAAAAAGCATTTAATATTTACTTGATTTTAAAAAAGTGTAGTGAGTTCAGAACTTTCATTTCTTTCTAAGAAGCTCCAAAACATTTATCATAATTAAGCAAACGAAATACGATCTAAATTTCAGATTAATTTTAAGAAATACTTTATATTTTATAAACTTATTTTTTATTTATTTTTCATTAACACACTAACTACCAAAGAATTTGAAAGAAATGTAATAGCAAATCGTATTTCTCAAAGTTGCATTTAGGAAGTCATTTTATGCTGAAAAGCGGTCGCAAATGTTTTGCAAACTAATAATAAATTACTGGAGAATCTTCACAAAATAACTGGAAGAAAGTCACTTTTTCCAAAGATAATCATGTCTACCCTGAAAAGACGATGAGTAACGTTTTCTTAAGAGTTTTAGCTTACCTTCTTCACATCAAAATTCAAATAAAGTTATAATAACAAGAGCAAAAAAAGTCGCCCACCAAGGATAAAATATGCTTTTTTTTTCTTGCTATGGTTTTGGAAATAAACCAAATATTTGCTCTGCTCCCAGCCTTTCAGTGAAGCACCAATATACGTATGCATGTACACACGCGAAAACATAAAATTGGGAAAAGGTTCTGAGTTTATCTTACTTCACGAGAAAAGGGATTTATATAATATATACATTCTAGTTTCTATTTACGTTCCTGATTTTTTGTTCTTCACACACACACAGGATAACCTTATCTAACAAATACAGAAGGCTCTCTCTTTTATTTATATCCACATTATTTTATTTTCGTAAACTTAAAACGAGTTGTACAGAATTTTTAAAAGTTAAGTGATTGGATTGTTTGGATTTTATTAATATGTGTGTGTGTCTTTGCATTTTTATTAAATGATGAGCAAATCAATGGAATGGTGGACATTTGCATTAAAATAATAAATCATTTTTCTATTGTGATTTGTTTTGGTTTGTTTTTTATGCTTTATTTCACTTTTTTTGAAATTGAGTGTACAAGAGCATATTGATTTAAAAAAATAGAAATACATGTGCTTTCATGAATAAAGTGATTTAGTTATAAAAAAAAAATTAGCCTCACGTTTGAAAGTAAACCTAATAAAAAGGATTTTGTTTTAAGAAAAATGTTCTGATGCTTTTAGCTATTATGAGACAATCACTTTATATTTAATTATATTTTTATAATATTCTATCACCTTGATTTAAATTAAAATCAAGCACATTTGTACAATTTATGTATTTCATTTATAACAATTTATTTAAATATTAAAATTTAATTGATAAAAATTGCTTGATTATGAGTGAATGATTTACGTATACAGAAGCTACATGATTACAGATTACATGATTTGCAGTGAATTATGAAATAAACACCCCATGCTTTTTCATTTGCTATTATTGATCACTAAAATGTAATAAGGCATGTTATTATACTTTCATTTATTCGTTGCATTTGTCGAGATAAATGCTCATGAATTTGTTATAAGCAATTAAAGCATTCTTAACTGTATCAGCTACATTTAAAAACAAAAACTTAACTTTATCACTATAATTTGGCAGTTTTAATTTCATTTCTAAATCGGTGTACATTTATTGACATTGAAAATACAACACCAAGAAGGAGTGATCAGAAAATGAAGAAACTCGGCAAACAGATAGAGGCAGCAGTAAACATGACGTTTATTTTGAAATGGTACACATAACTCACAGCGAGAACCGTTCTCTGCTCACTAGGTTGCAAGACCACCGCGGACTGCGACACACGAAGCTACACCTGTCGATACAGTTAAGGAGGTTACAGATGGTTTCCTGAAGGTTGTTTCTGCATTCCGTGTCAACTATCTGTGATCTGAACGCGTTGGTGGTAGGACCCGCAAGCGGCGTAATGTGCAAAACGTGTTCGACTGGTGAGAGATTAGGAGAGAATGATGGTCAAGGATGGATTTGGATATCTTGTCGAGTACGTTGACTAGGGCTCACAGTAGGTGGCACGGCATTATTTTGTTGGTCGAGAAAATTGGTCATCCATTGAAGGAAGGGAACACATCTTCCACACTCGTATTGTTAAGCCTTCATAACACTCTGAATACGATTCAGAGATAACAGATGGTATCTCAAACCATGAAACCAAGTAGTTGAGCAGATGGTCGGATTGGACTATCACTATGTCTGTATCACAAGGGACGAACAGAAGCACGTCTGAATACACACCCCACTATTCCATTGCTCAAGTTGCTGTATTTCTATATTATTGCAAGTAAAGTCGTTTGTATCGTAGGATCAATGAAAGATTTCACATCTTATAATATGAGAGCAGGTCATTAGCAATTAAGGGGCAATGACTTTGATCGGTATGAGAACATCAAGGGTAACTTGTACATGTGGCAAAAATTGGTTTGTGAGACTGGCATATCTTGTCGGTGGATGCGCCAACACACTAGCTGACATCACTCTGACGTAGCTCAGTACCTCCACAGACTTACTACATTTATTTATTCCAAAAACTTTTTGCTGCAGCCTCTCCAGGGTCACACATCTAAGTGGGTATTTGCTAAGATTTGAAGTTTGAACCAAACTGTCCTTCTCAGTTCAATCACCATATCCCTCATAAAATCGTTTATCTGCTGTAATGGCCTTCGTTGACAGCGACCCAACATTTTCTGTTATAAAATATGTTCTCTGAGAGAAGAAAAAATTTGCATGAGTAATTTCCCACACAGAAATAACGGCATTGATTTTGCCTATTCTGCAGGTGCTTTCCTTTATATCCTACTCAACGTATGCAGAAGAGCAACACATTCCTCGTTATATGCAGTGACGTGACGGAAAATGTTAGGGCCCTCCTACAAAGTCATGTCTGGGGCCCTAGGCCAAATATTATAAAGGACTACAAAACCATTCGTACTTGGCCTCAGTCAGGCTTTGGACCCCTAGAACCCTGGTCCCCCACGATGCAAGGGTGCACGTTACGCCACTGATCATAAGCGTTGCTTTTAAATGAGGGTCTTCCTTGAAAATTGTAAAATTTTCTGGCCACTCCTTGATGTCGCATTTTCAATGTCACAGAGTATATACGTTGTGTAGTCTAAAATTAAGACATAATATCTTCAGAATCTTTTTCAGGATAATATGATCATATTTTGAAGTGTTTCATAGTATTTGTCAAATAGTACTAATATAAGCTTTTCTACATTTAAATTTCTGTATTTTTTATTAGCAAATTTGTTATCTTTAAAGCACATTTGTTATCCTTGCCACATTTTCAAATTTTTGTTACACACACACACACACACACACACACACACACACACACACACACACACACACACACAACACACACACACACACACACACACACACACACACACACACACACACACACACACACACACGCACACACACACGCACGCACGCACACGCACGCACGCACGCACGCACACATATATATATATACATATATATTCTTTAAGAACGATTTTACTTACTTTTAAATGGTTAAATTGGTTTGAAAGATTTTTAGATTTAAAAGGAAGATAAAACAAGCATTTCCCCAGATTTTCACTAATTGCACAAATACCCTGAATTTAAAAGTGCAAAATTTGTTTGCTTCATGGACATTTAATGGCATAACATTGTGTTTAATCTTGAACGGTAATTTTCGCAAACGTAATTAAGTTTAAGTTTTGCAGTGCTTGTTAAAAAGAAAATAACGAGGAAATCATTCTCCGGAGAAAAACAAGCACATTTATTAAACACTTGAATTTTGTTATTATAATCGGTTATATTTTACTTTATACTTTTAAATATAAAAAAACTTAAGCAGTTCAAATTAAAGCCCAGAAGCTATTGATTGTAAAATGCACAAAACATCAGGAAATCTCCTTGTGCATGTGTTTTTAATTCGTTACACTATTTAAAACAGGACCATGCTACGTATTTAATTTTTTTAAATGCAGATGAATTGGAAGAATGTAAAGATTAAGAGCAAATATTTAATTATTTAAGCTACAAATTAAAATTAAAATTTTTGTAATACATTATTTTCGATACATTATAAGCAAATAAAGAAACCTTTCAAATATTTCGAATACTCTGCATTGAGTTTTAAAAATCTGAAATATTTATTTTTCGACACCACGCGATGTTTCATTTTTTAGATGTTGCAGACTAGAATTCTTCATCTTAAAACACTTTTGACTGCTTAACTAAGAGTATTAATAGATTAAAGACGAACGAGAAATCAGCCTAAATTTTCAAAGTATTTACTGAATAAAATTAAGCAGCAGAATATTTCTAACTGCAAACTTATACATAAAAAGTATATACGATTTTAATTTCTTGAGGCAAAGTATTTCTCGTGATAAAATATTTGTAAGTTATGTTATGTCACAAATCTTTTTATGCTTCCAAAAAAATGGAAAATTGATTGTGGAAAATACTTTGTGTGCTTAAAGTATATTATACGAACCAAATCCAGACTTATGTGCACATTATTTCTGAATGCATTGTTATAAAAATTATTCATCTTGCGCATAATCTAGACAGACAGGGGAATTTTTTACTTAAAAATCTTAATAAATATATAAAAAAACCTTTTAAGAGAGTTTATTTTTATTTCAAAGATAATAATTCGCTTTAGTTAATTCATTGATAAAAAAATCTTACGCATTTGATTATAGTACTTGGTGATTTATTCCCCTGCTATGAGCTAAACTGGTTAAAAGGAAATAATAAGTTTATGTTTCTTAAAATGTCTTTATTCGAGTTGATGTTCTTTCTAAAAGGTTCTATGTTAAAAAAGATATCTCCTATATGTGTTTGGTTCATAAACTATGGAAATAAAGTAAGTGTCAGTTTTGCATTTCAAAGGTCAAAATATTCTGAGACATGATAAGAATTTTAAATTTTGTAACAGTGTGGTTTTGTCCAACCATTTTAAATTTTTACCGCCCTTACTCTGATAAAATAAATACATAATCTAATAGATTTTCAAGAGCTATCGAAGTATTGATTCTCACATGCGATGTTTTTGCATATATTCATCTCATAAATATAATTCTTCATACTATAACATTGCATAAGTTAAAAATATTTAAAATCTAGGGATTTAAAAATGTTTAAAAGAAATATATATACAAATATCATTGATAATCAGGTGGCAATATAGGTGATAGGATTCAAAAGTTCCCGGACTGAGCCTACAACGTGAAAAATTATTGCAGTAGAGAGATTACAATAACATTTCTGTGTTAGAGAGTGCGTTCTTTTCTTTACCTGAAAGAGGTTTGTCCTAAATTATGTGGTCGGTGGAGCTCCATGGCGTCGTATTTTGTAAATGAATGCATTTAGTAACCTCTGATTGAAAGAAATGGCGTTTGTTGAGCAGAGAATGAATATCAAGTTTTGTGTTCGTTCGAGAAATAGCGCTACGGAGACTTACGAAATGTTGAAGCATGTTACGACAGTGATACATTATTACTAACGCAAGCTTTTGAGTCACGACGGCGATTCAAAGAAGGCAGGGAAAATGTCAAAAATGACGAAATCTCTGGATATCCGCAGACTACCTACACCGCTGGAAACATCAAAATGGTTTATGTAGTGAAACGTAAGAACAGGCTTTAAACCATAACCTAAATTGCAGAATCAGTTTTCATATCTGAGACCACGGATTGACGGATACTGAATGAGAATCTTAACATGCATAGGGTATGTCAACACATCTTTCCTAGCATGTTAAACGAAGCTCAAATGGTGGGAGATTTAATCTCGGCTGTTGACAAAGATACTTCACTGCTTAGCAGAATAGTTACTAGAGACGAGAAATGGCATTTTTTTATACGACCTGCAATCTAAAAGAGCATCGGCAACGTGGAAATAACCACAATCTCTTCGCAAGCAGAAATTCCACTAAGATCGCTCAAAAGGAAAGGCCATGCTAGATGTGTTCATCGATATCCAGGACATTGTCCATTTGAAATTTATTCCTAAAGGACGTATTGGGAACAAAGAATTCTATGTAGACATGATCTGCGTCATTTTTCGGAGTCTATCTGAAAGAAGAGACCAAAATTGTGGGCTGAACAGCCATGGGTGCTTTTGCATGACAACGTTTCTGTACATCGATCCCTCCTCATCACTGACTCCCTTGCAAAAACGAAAACTGCTTTGCCGCATCTGCATTACTCTCGAGATTTCACCCCTTGCGACTTCAGCCTATTTCCTAAACTGACACGTCTCTTGCAGGGTCGTTGATTTCAATTCGCAGATGAAGTAAAGAACATGGCTAACAATGGATTACAGAAATGTTTCTATGACCTTTACAAGCGATGGCAAAAGTGTTTTCTTGCTTAAGGGTCTTATTTCGAAGGATGATGTGTTTCAGCGATTTAATTGGTAATGTTTTTAATGTTATAGAACTTTTGAATCCTACCTCGTATAGCTATGCTAAATTCTGTTAATTTCAAGATCCTTGAAAAATTATTTTTAAGTCTTTAACACATTTCTGTAAAGTGGTAAGAACTTGTGAAATGGGACACAGATATTAGTATTTTTCAAAGAAATATTGTGGGTTTTATCGAGAAAATTTTAAATTTAAATCTTACATTTGATTTCAAAGATATTTTGAAACTTCTGTGTGTGTGTTCCTATTTCTTATGTACTTCTATTGTGTGAATAGAATTTTCCACACATATAAACAAACATTAAAATGATAATGAATGCAGTGTAATTTTAAACTATACCCCCAATAAAAGAAGTATATGTAATGGTATATATAAAACCATAAATACATAGGTGTAAACAAACCCTACAGACCTTTCGGGTTCCAGCGTAGTTAGCTTTTCGTATTACTAAAAGTAAGGTATTCCCAACGCATAAAAACTGTTTAAAATTACAAAAAAAGTTTAACACGCAATGCTTGTAAAATACGAATAGCCTTTTTAAGCTTGAAAAATTTTCCGTATCAGAAATTCGATGATAACGATCAATAACAAACTTTTTATTTCATTACCCCGTTCCTATAACCCTAGCCCTTAAAAATATTCTAATCCACCAATTAGGGATCCATAAACACGTATCCTCAAGTATTATTTAAGATTCAGGATGGTAAGAAATAAGATATTCTAACGAATTCTTATAATCTCACTTCATATCCTGTCACAATATCTATCTACTAACGCAGGAAAGCATCGACTGAAAATTTATTGATAACGATCAAATCCATAAATAAACATTAGCTTAGGAATACCAAGTACTGCCCAATTTGTCAAAATTGCGGTTTATAAGTAAAGAGAAGTCTTGACAACAGAATAATTCCCACCCTGCTGATATGTAATTTATTACTTATAAATGGGTTATGCTAAAAGGAATCAACTCTTTTTCATTCTTTATAACAAAAGGAAAAATCGGGAGAATCACGAAGAGTTAAATCTATGAACTTTTGATGGATTAGACTATTATTTAAGGGAATTGCTTCTTTTCCCCCGTTCTTCGCGAATGTTGAGTTTGGAAATGATGGAAATGGGAAGAATCTTATTGATATCTTTTACATGCGCTTAATTTGGGTTCTTGAAAGTGGAGTCGGTTAAGATGTGGGGCTATTTGTTGTAAATAAGAAAAATGGAGCCCGTCTTATTTGTAAACACGGTTGGATAAATTATTTCACGGTTTTTATCACTTTCAATGCAATTTTCTTCAAAATAATTCTAATTTCTATACAAAATCGAATCCATACGTAGAAGATTTATAGATTAGAAGAGATAATGTTTACTTCTATCAAACTGAATGAACCATTTGCATAAAAATATGAGAAAATTCTAATTTCTGAGTTCTTAACATAGTTTAAACCAACAGTAAAATTTTATCAAAATTTAGCTAATAAAGTTTTTATAAATTTTATATTTAAAGAAAAAATTCTTTATGAATGCTTTGATTAGAATCATTTTAAGAAAGGAGGATTGGTATACAAATTCTTCCTATTTAAATATTCTATTTATTCCCTCGAATGTTGAAGACGACACCTTCTTCAAAGCTTATACACTACGTCAATAGAGAATTTTGAACTATGTACTTCGACCCTTCAACATAACGAGTCTTTAGTGGTATCAGGACTTGAACCCTCTTCGTCTACGCTATAAAAACAGCATCAGTAATAAGTTCGCGATCAGGATTCGGGTACCATGGCTCTTTGTAATTTTGAAGAATTAATGAAAGTTTTTTGACAACGCTCTTTATTTCGCGTCAATTTGTATTGTAAAGTGAATATTCCCAGATAATGAATATTTTAAAATGCTAATATAAAAATTCATGTTCACAGATTGTGGAAAAATGAAAAGTATAGCTTTAATGCAATATAATTCTGTAAACACACTTTCCATATATATATATATATATATAACCAAACGTATCATTAAAAGAGAAAAATATAAAAATCTTTGATTTCGAGCAGTTAGTGTTGTACACTATAATATTTCGGAAGGAAAAACTAAAATAATCTAAGAAAAAACTTTCTTTAGTTATTATACTTTGAGGAATTTCTTTCAATTATATTTATTTTTTTAAACCCTTACCACATCACCATAGCTGACGGATTTTCTTGACATTGATGAAGATGTAGTGATTGATGAATATCCAACGGAGCCAGACATCTCGTAAAGTATTATAAAACGTAGTGAAAAGAAACTTCAGTGAGTGATGAAGATGGTGATGAAGAGGCTATTAAATCCCCATCACGGAAAGAAATGCATTGACTGTAGCTCGACACAAACTGTAATATCCAAAAAGCTTTGGTGATGAAAAATTTGAATCGTAACATAAATGCTGATTTAATTAATTTACGCACGATTGCATATTTAATAAGGATTTAAGGCTTATAAGAATTGTGAATTGTTTAACAGATTTAACTGTATGTGTATATGTTGAAAATAATATTTGTACTTGCGGACCTAATGATTATTTATTTAGAAAACACACGAAATTTGTAGTTGACGACGTTCAAATCGAAACTCGAGTTTGAACCATAGTTCCTGTAGAAACATTTTTCGTGATGGGTGTGGGGAATTGGGAAATCATTTATATATATATATATAGTCAATATTTTTCAGGAAGAGAGAGAGAGATGAATAAACAGTAATCAAAACTGAGAAAAATAAAAAACTGCAAGTTATTCAGACTCAGACAATAGATTTTAGAAAGGATATATATATATGAAAAAATAAAAATAATAGAGTTAAATATATAAAAATATGGATGCTACAGTATTATAAACATTACAGACTTATGACATTTTCTATATAAAATAATTTATATAAAAATGGGGTTGAAAATGTTTTGTGGCCAGCCAATCTTCTTCCTTTCTGTTAATAATACTGAGCAAAAACCTATTGAAAATAATGGATAGAATATCTAAATTCATTACAAGAAAAAGGTAACTTACCTAAAAATTACATTCAAAAATGCAGAGTCTGCCCTAAATCTGAGTACAATACACAAGTTATTGCCAGATTCTGGACCCAAATGCAAATGCACAGCATGGGAATAGCTGAGCAGTAGCACATTGCAAAAGTATGAAAAGAATAGGTATAAAAAATGAAAATTTTTTTTAACATACTACCATTGCCTTAGGGACATTAAAATATATATATGATTTAAAAAATAAATAAAATTATATTTTATTAAAAAAAACCCTAAGAGAGAATAAGTATTTTTATATAAAATTAGAATTTAGAGGTAACTGTATTATCTAGGAAGAATCATAAATTTTTAATAATAAAACTATGGGATTTTGATCCTATCTATTTAGAATTTTTTATTCAAATAACTATTGCTAAAATAAATTAGGTATTTTTGAACTAAGCAATATTTAGAAAAAGGTTTATAGTTTTTTTCCCTGATTTTTTTTAAACTAGAAATTTATTGCTTTGTATGTAATTAATAACAATATTTCTGAATATAGAAACATGTACATTACTCTCCCTACACAACGTCTTTTATAATATTAAATTTAAATTCTTCTCGTTTGTCATAAATATTAGTAACTATATCACTATCTTTTAATATAATTAGTATATCAAGAAAATTTGCTTCGTATATATATATATATATATATATATATATATATGTGATAATTCCCTTTAATTTCATCTAAACAAGTTTTTAATTTGTAATGGTCCTTCTTATCCTTCAGGCCTCTCGCGTAAATATTTAGCTTAACGGGAATAATAGAAATCGTATTTTTTGAGAATTAACAGCTCTGCGTTTTTAAAGTAATCTTACGTAAGATTCTATCGAACGATATCTTTTCAACAATCATCGGCTCTGTACATGGAAATCATACGGATTCCAAGACGTTTGTTGCCGCTTCAAAGAAAAAACCCCGAGATATTGAAAAATCTCTCTTTTGTCTTCATCAGAATATAACGCGCGTGTGTTTTTTTGGTCTGTGTGTTAAATATTGTCCAGTTTAGATGTTTGAGTCTAAATATGAAACTTAGTGGAATTACCTGCTACAAGATGATTCCTCATCAATCCAACCTTCTCTACATGCACTTGCATTTTTGCCAGATGATCATTAATCAATAGTTAATTACATGAAATCATACATTTGCCGCCGACTATTATATAAATATATTTATATTATGAATATATCACTTAGTACACAGTTAATTTGTTCTTCGGAAGTACCGTATCATATTAATCCGCCATGAGTGAAACTATTCCTATCAAATTCTTAATGCAAGAAATAATTTGTATATTTACCAAAAATTATTGAAAAGTAAAGGAAGGGGAGGGGGTGTTGAAATAAAGTAATGGAACCTCCTTTTTTTGCTTAATATTTATAAAAGAAAAAGAAAAATATTTCTTTCAGGTGGAAAATTATTCAAAGGGTTTATCATTATTTCCTCTCCCTTTTTTTCTTTCTTTGTAGATTATGCGGTACACCGAAAATTATTTTCTAATTTTCGTCTCTTTCAAAGACTCCTTTTTTCATTCAATTTACGTGCTATTTCAGTGGCATTGAAAAATTCTTCAAAGTTATTCAAAGTAAAGATTTTGTTTGTGCATTTTATTCGGTTCTCCTTCTTCTTCACAATCTAGTTCTTCTGTATTGATGAGAAATTCGACATCAGGAGGCTAAGAGACCGTTTGAATACACTCCATGGCATCTAATGAGTTAAGTCTAAATCATGTCCACGTTTCACAATATCTGCTGATTTTCATTTTTCATTCATTTTAAACGGACCAAGGAGCAAATAATGATTTTTGTAAGAGAATCTGACCAATCAGATTACTAGAATAAGCAATACAAAGTCGATCAAGTTATCATAAAGATTGAAGGTAAAATTATTTCTGTCGGAGATTGAGTTTTTGTATATACGCATGCATTTATGATTTTACTTGAGCTTGACCCGTCAGCACCGTTCATTTTAGCAATAATATTTAAGTGGGAAAATTTTGGGGCAAAATCTTTTCAAACCGCATTATAGTAAGTCAATGAGTACTAACAGAAATTTATTAACCGTACTACAATGAGGCGGGATTCGAATTGAGTAAAACCGCTCTGAGCGAAGTATAAATGCATATATTCATACATATATTTAAATACTATCATTGTGAAAAAAAATTATCATTTCATCTATAGAATGATTTTTATAATGAGTGTTCGATTTGTGAAAAACAGAATAAATCTAAGTAATTTTTTGATTGTTTTAGAAATATAGTTTGTTTTTTTACTAGACAATTTAGGATCTTCCTCTTATACACATGTATTTTTTCTGACATTCCAAAAACTCGTTAAAAGGCAACACGTGATTATATTTAATTAATACTGTAGTGCGCTTAGCTACTTGCTTATTAGGATAAGACTTCTAAATGTATGATGCAACAGTTTCTCATGCTTTTCAACATTTCCGTCACTTTGTCAGGAGATTTTTGTTTTGACGCTTCTTCCTGCTCTGACATATTTTACTCCCCTATTTCTTACAATGAAACACAATGTCACTTAATCAACTTTTCGTTGGTCAGATCTAGGTTTTACTTTTTCAACGAAATTTATGGTTTTTCACTGAGCTGATGAATTTGTACAGGAAAAAAGTAAGGTTATTCGAAAATTTTGAAAATTTTTACTCTCTAACCGAATGTGTGAGAATTCTATTGTTTAAAATCCTTACAATCTCGAACACCGCACCTTCAAACAACAATACCAGAAATTTTCTTTTCAATTGAGCGGATATGATTCTAGGGGTTCATATATCACTGAAACTTTTTTAAGACCTCCTAAATCATACATGTTTGTCAGCGTTTCTCAAGTCGTGGGGCGCACCCCCTAGGAGGGGAGCGAAATAACCTACGTGAACATATCATAAAGTCTGAAATAAAAGATTATTTTAAAAATTATTAATTTACTGTAAGGGAACAAAACAAAATGCAGTTTGACACACTTACACTGTTATGAAACACTTACAATGTATCAGTACTGCACGATGTATTTGATAATTAATTTATCAATACTAAATTAAGAAAAAAGTTTAATAATTACTAGTGACTTTCCTGATCTTCTCATGTACAAAGGTAATGCTCATCTTCATAATTTGTGCGGTTTATAATTGATGTCGTGTTGTATGCCTTTAGTGTCAGAGTACATTATTCTACGGAAGGTGGTGGTGGTGGGGGAGGGATAAAAATTATGATTGAAAATTAGGTCTCAAGCATTGAAAGTTTGAGAAGCCCTGATATATGTGTGCTCGTGATGAATATGCATCATCTTGTAAGCATTTTTATAACGTTCAACCAAATACGTATCAGACAACCTTCTCGCATATCACACAGAGCTTCTACATGTACTTCTATTTTAATTCTGCCTCTAACAGAAGTTGAAAAATCCCCACATGCACTCGCTTCTACTTGAATCTGATAATGCCTGCTACATACGGTGTGTGCGCTTTGGAGTGCTTTAACCATGGCTTAAAGTACTTAAATATTAGTTAAATCCTTGAGTATAAGAAACTAAAACTACAATTAACGACTGCGGTTTTTTTTTGTGAGCGGATATATTCCATATCATCCACCAAGATGCTATTTGAGAGCTCTACAAATCGTTTTGACTGAATATATATATGCAGTCAAAATTATCTGCTAAACAGAGATGAATAATTAATAACAATCCAAAATGAAACAAACTGAAGTTATAAGATAAACCAGACATATGATTTTAGAAAGAATATATTAGAAATTATAGAAACATTAGAATTTAAAATATAAAAATATCGATGTTGCAGTATTATAAACATTGCTGACCTAGGGCAGCTCTTGTATATAAAATAGCTTATGTAAAAGTGGAGTTGAACATGTTTTTTAGCCAGAAAAATTTTTCCTTTTCTGTTAATAATACTGAGCAAAAACCTATTGGAAATAATGGATAGAATATCTAAACTCCTTACAAGAAAAAGGTAACTTACCTAAAAAATGCATTCAAAAATGCACAGCCCGTACTAAATCTGAGTACAATAAACAAAATTTTGCCAGATTCTGGACCCAAATGCAAATTCGAAGCATGGGAATGGCTGAATAGTAACACTTAGCTAAAGTATGAAAATAATAGAAATAAATAGTGTATAAATACTATCATTACTTGAGGAAGACTAGGATTATAAATGTACTTAAATAATAAAAAAATTACTACGGTTAAAATAAAACTAGGAGAATATAAGAAATTTTATCTAATATTAGAATCTGGAGGTAACCATGTCTATCTAGGAAACATTTTTGAGAAGGACAGGAAGGAGAATTTCTAGGAGATTTTTTGAACTAAGCAATATTTAGTGAAATGCTTAGAGTTGCTTATTTTTTTCTGAAGTATATTTTTTCTCACCCGTAACTTTTAAGAAAACGCTATGCAGTCTCTTCAATTACAGCTGAAGATTTATAATAAAATTCTAGTTTGAAATGTATAGAATAAGTATTGGTCTACAGTTTAACGTTTTCTGTTACCCTGCATATAGTCACTTTTTCATTAATTTGGTAGTTTTAGTCCTCAAAGACCAAGTAAGATTAAATTTTGAGCATTTTAAAAGCGATGGAAAATTTGTTATGAAACCGTAAATTTTTTTACGTCTTATAAACGTATAATGTACTTCTGCTACCTAAGTTTTATGGATTGAACTGAATAGGAAAAATCTTCGTGTTTTCCACTAAATATCCTAACTCACTTTTAATTTCTAATTTAATTTTAAATAAGTATAAGCTTTTATTAAATAATAATTAGTAAATAGTCGCTTTTGTTTAATAATTACAAAGGTCTTTAAAAGGAATCCTTTGCTTTTTAAGAAGAAATTTGCTTTTTCTCCACTCATTTGAATTGATGTAAGCCGAATCTTTTTTTGCGTTAATTTTTACTGATAAAATGCAATTTATTTTTTAAGGTTGTAGGCAAAAGCAGTTCTCAAAAATATAATAAATAATATAAATATGCAACCTTGTTTTTTTCTCCTGTTTTGCCTTATCTTTAAAAAAGGGTACTTTGTTTATTTTGGGCTCAAAGTATCTGTGGAACTTTCTCCTTCATTTTGCTTTCTATGCTTCTTTTATTTTTATTTTGACAAAAGTAAATAAGCTTCAAAAGTTCAATTTGTTTTTCGAGATTACATGACAGAATCTCGTTTCTTATTTTAGTAATGATGCATTATTAATCTAAAATATCATTAAAAAGTGATTATTGAAATAGTTTTGAGAGTTACTTTAGATTTTATTTAATGGTTTATCAGATAATTCTTCAGTAACAGATTTAAAAAAAATACCAGAAGAAAGTAGAAATAAAATTTTTTAACTCTTTAAGTTCCTAACCACATAAAAACGTAACATAAAAATTTCTATATATTTACATAGATGTTTTTGATAATGTAATAATTTTTAGTACTTTGCTTGCAAAATAATATAATCAATCATAAATCAAAGAAATAGAAAATAATAGGTATTCTTTAATGAAAAATTTCATTATAAGTTATATTGAAATGTTGTTTTTATTCGTGCTAATTTTAATCAGCTTTTAAGTAAAAAAGTTTGTTATTTGAAACAGAATACTGAATATTTTAGATTCCACTTTCAATCGAAACAAAATTTTCCGCTATTCTATAAAAATAGAATTAAAAATTTAAAAAATTAGAAAAAAAACCGTATTTTTTTTGTGTATAGTACTTTGTACGTACGGATATTTTCGGTCGATACACATATATATTTACTGAATCAAATACAAACTTACAAACACAATAAAAGTAGTATTTTTTCTGAATATTTTATGTGACTCAATGTACTATTTTTTGTGTGTAAAAAGCAAACCAGGCTTTAGTCAGCAGAACAAAAGTCAGAGAAGCGTTATATTCGAATAAAAAATGTCACTCGAAATAGATCCCTTGAGAACAAAATAGCATTTTCTTAGCGAATTTTTTTTAAATTTAATATGGAAAATCAAAATTCTCAGAAAGGAAGGACACATTTCTTGAACATATCCTGAATAGCCCAGTTAAGAATAGCTGAACATTCACTAGCAACATCATATTCCATAAACTATGAACATATATCAAGAAGATATTCCTCGCATTTGCATTTTGACTCGATGCGACAAAAGGAATTTTGAAAACAATTTTAAAAAGGATACATTTTACGAACATATCATGAATAGTTACATACCAAGCAAACAAACACAAACAAAATATTTAGATAAGATGAAAAGCGTAAAAAAAAAAAAAAAAAATGAAAATGAAAATATTCGCTGTTTTGAAGAATGTGTTTCGGACATATCATGCATTTGGAGTTCTTTTCAGAACAGGTTGAATGACAAAATTTTATTTGCATTTCAATTTGGCTTACGTTGCCAAGGAGATTCTATAATATAAATAAACAAAATACTTTGAAGAATATAATGGATAAATGCAATATTTTTTATAATAATATCTTAAAGAAAATAGTTGTGGGAGGTAATAATTCAAAGCAGACCACCTAAAATAAGAATATCCTAAATTATTTAGTTTTGAAAAAATTTAACTAATGTTTTGAATTTGATTACAGGAAAACGACTGTAAACCATTAATTTATCCCAACTGATTTTATAAGCTAAACGTTGAATTTTGATTATTTTTTGTAACTTTCATTTTGATATATCTTTTGTCTTGCCAGAAGTTATGTAAATATATACCACGAACATGTGCATTAACTATATATTGTAACATTATAGAGTATTTCAAAATATTTGTACATGTAATAATACCATTTATTCATTAAATTAAAACTATCTTCTGCTGAAATAGATAAATTTCACAAATTGTATTCATTGTAACTGAACCGGAGAGTAATTATTTCCTTCGTGGGAAATATTTGATAAAAAAAAAAGATTGTGAATTTTTTAGAAAAAAACTCCAATGCTTTTGACTTAAAGTTAGAATAATTACTTTCATTCGAATTTTCTTTTTCAAGAAAAAAATTTTATAGCTGAAGCCATACTGGTGTGCAAGAATTAAGGATGGGATGGCTTTTATAATGTAACATAACACAGTAGTGTTTAAAAGTGATAAAAATCATACCTTAATATCCTTAAACAAGCCTTTCTCATGCGAGAAATGTAAACAAAACTTACCAAAAATGGAATCTACAAAATAATAAAAAACCTTATAGGCAAATAAACTTGAAACGTCCACATTACAAGCGACTGAGTGCGAAGCAACCTTTAGGGTGAGATGTGATCAACCCTGACTTTTATACAAAATTGACATCGTCTGCTCATACTGAGGAGCAAATGGTCAAGGAGCTGCTGTAGAATTGCTGCCCATTTCTGTCTGAGCTTCAACTGAATTTCGGAAGCGTTGTTGGTGGCTGGAGACATACTACCAAATTTCTCTCTAGAATATCCCAAACGTGTTCGGTCTGATTTAAATACATACACCTCACCAACCAATCAATGTATGTAATATCCTCACTCTCCTACAGCTACTGTACTATGAGACGTAGCTTTATTGTCCATGAAGAGGAACTCAAAACCCTTAACATCTAAAAAAATGGATGTAGGATAGTCTCTATACAATAGTGGGAATGAATGATTTAATAACTTTTGGAGATGTGTAGGTCAGTATAGATATCAAGCATATATAATACCGGCCAAAATAATAAATCCACCACCTCCAAACTGGTTCATTTTCGATAATGTGAGTGAGATTGTGTACTTATATATTTTTTGCTCTATCTAAATGTGTATGCGTCCAGATTCACTCATCAAACTAAATCTGTCCTCATCTGTAAGGATTAATTGATGCTATTGGTCATTTACCCAATTGTTGTGTTTCCGACACCATACAAAACGGCGTCTCCGAGAACAGAAATTAATTTCACTCACCATACTGGTTGTCGTGTAAATAAATCACAATTGCGCAGTTTTCTGGCTACCCTAAATGCAATATCGGGCATCCAGTGCTATGCTACAAATGTTTAACTATTCCTTCCGTTGTCTACAGTTTCTTCATTCTTACCTGTAGGACTATCTAGCAATCGTCCATTACCTTGGTTGCAAGTTTACGACCACTACTAAATTGTTAGATGAGTGTTCTGTCCTTTAAAATGCTGTCCAGATTCATAAAATAGTGCTACGAGTAATACTGAGCTCTGCAGTCACTCTGGTTATACACACACACTTCAACCTGCCTTTGAGTTCCCAATTATTCGATCTCGGGGGAAGTCCTCCAGATGCCGTACTCAGTAATGTGTGTTGGACATATCACACAGTGGCTACAATTTTACGTCGTGTAAACAGATGTACACCTTGCAATACTATTCACAGAAATGTTGAGAGCACTCCGCCAGCATGTCTAAAACCCTTCGAACACGCTCCCTTCCTCCCCAGTACGTCAAGAGGAATATAGGCGAATTTCCTACCACACCAGACCGTAATCGATCTTCAGAGACGTCTTCCGATCTGTTGTGACTGCCCGTTCTACTGTTACATTAAATTCTCAACTTCGTTTTTACTTTGCACACCAGAGTATAAAAGTTATTTTTAAATAAATAAATAAAAGTTCAATACATAGTAAAAATTTCAGTATAAAGTAATATTTATGTGAATGTTTCTCAAATGAGCTTTAAAATTGTTTTTTTTAGGTCATGGCAATGCAAAACGTTGTTTAAGATACTAATGAAAGAAAAATGATTTTAACTGTGCGTGATTGGTCGTTTTCTCTATTTTATATGAATATGCAAGCTACACTATACAAAAAACTATTAACGTGCTAAATATTAACGAAATGCGGCATACAAAAATGGCCAAAATTTAAGGAAAAAGTATTTTGATTAGTAAAAAAATATTATAAGAGTTATACAGCGTTAGAGTGAAAGAAACTATTCAAATTAGACTTTTATTCCGTCATCCAATGCATTTTTCGTGTTATAAGGAAATTAATACTTTTCAATAACACTTCGCTTTACAAATTGTACATTTCTCAAACTAAAGCGTTTTTTCCATTCAAAATGATCCTTACATATCCATTTGTTCTTGAAAACAATACAATATATTCAAATCATATTTTTATTGCATAATTAAGAAATTAATCCATAGATTTTTAATTTTTTTGATAATTATAAAGAGATTTTACAATTTAAATTATATTTGAAATTTTTTTCATTTAGAAATTGCACCGAAATTTTTAAAAATTTTTTAATTAAAGGTTAAGCTCACAGAATACCATGTCCATCTCTTTATATTTTATGCTTATATTCGAGTAGAAATTTTATAAATTTTCTTTAAAGTGTTCATCACATTAAGTTTTTAAGTAAATCACATTGAACGAGATTTAAATAAACACTCGTATGCAAAAATACACACTCATGCATGCACACATACACAATATATGAATACGTAGTAAAAAGTTTTATAATTCAAAAGTTAGAAATATTTTTGGAAAACTATCTTTTTAAGTATATATTGGCAGATTTCCTAAATCCAGATTAAAAATTTCAAGCTCCGTGTCACTTTAATATTTGCTTTTTAAGGAAACGCATTTTTTAAAGCTTCAAATGATTTAGAGAGTTTCTTGAAAATAGCACACTCTCTCTCTCTTAAAAAATAATTTTTGTGAGGATCTATTATTTAAATCTGTATTTTTTAAGCAGTTTATTTCATTTGCAAAAGAATTCTCTTTACAATCTATTTTAAAGTACACTCTTTTGACTTTTCACCAAAAAGAAATAAATAATTTCGTAAAAAAAGGAAGGATAAATCTATTTCCTATCTTAAGGCTCCAAAAAGTTTGTTTCAGAAAAATCGTGTTCCAATGACGCGAGTCCACATATACTAGAAGAATTAACAAATTACTCCTAGAAATTCCAAGAATTCTTCTAGAAATGAAACCCAAGTTGCATGAAGTGGGATGTTTAATAAAATAAATATTAGATTTAAGCCCAAAAATTATTTAATTTTTATTCAGTTTTCCGGATAATTCCTATAAACATTATATATTTATAATCCATATTAAAATACATTTGACTCTTTTCATGGAATATTAATTCTTTTCAGTCAATAAAAAAAGGAAGAACGAAAAATCGACTTTCTTTTTTAAGCCTCCAAAAAATAGTTCCATAAAAATCTCATCCCTAGCAATATCCCCCATGCACGACAAGAATTAACAAACAACTCCTAGAAATCCCAAGAATTCTCTTAACAACGAAGCACGAGCTACAAAAAAGAGGCATGTTTTATATAATAAAATATTATACACTCACTTTAGCTAGTCGGTGCCTTCAATTGCATAAGCTCTTAAGCGGGTGTTATCCCAATTATAGAGCCCAGCAATAGGTTGATAAGGATCTCGTATGCGTGAAATATCACGGCTTATACTAGCGTTGCCCAAGCCACATGTTTGATGTAATCTGCAGTATGTGACATGAAGAAAATGTTTTCTCGTATCCCCCCCTCTTGCCATATTATTTTTAAGAGCATTTTTTTATCGCCCAAATCTGGTTTCAGCAGTAATGCATCATCTACAGACAGGGGAATGATCATAGTATCGAAAAAGTGTTAGTTATAGGTATATTTTTAAAAAGTTTTTGCATTTTTACACGGATTGGTTAGAAAAAAATATAAAAAAGAGCGAAAAATTATGGATATAGAAGAAAACAAGTTTTTGGAAAGCGGGAAGTTCCTTATGTTGTGATCGTGAAGACTGGTTTTTTGTTTGCTTCTTGGTAGATTAAGTGAATTAGTGTATGGGGGGAGGTATTCCAAATATAATCTATAAATCTAGTCCCTGTTTGTATCTTAAAGTTTATGGAGAATTTTTGTTTATATGAAATCTTTAATGCCTTATATGAAAGAAAGATTGATATCTTTGAAAATAAATTAGAATATCTTGTTTGAGAAATGTTATTTAGAGAAATAGGTGAACATTTTTGAAATATGTGTTTCTGCTTACAGAAACTATTTTGAAATCTATCCGTCGCATTTAAAATATCTATGAATACAGATTAATTGAAATCAATGTTCGTAAATTGAATTATCGGGTATGTCAGAACTATACGAATTTAGAGGAAAAAGTATCCGAGTCTATTCTCAAAACATTTACATTTATGATAAATATGCGCTTAACAGGAAAGAAATATTATTTAAAAATCCTTAATTGTTATATATAAACGCAGTTCGTGAAAATATAACATTTGGTGTTACTGACTTTAATGCATTACAATGGCTAGAAATGAATTTTTTTAAAGGAATTCTAACTATCCGTTTTAAACTACATCGTGACACCAACTTAAAAATATGTGTTATATAACTCCATGAAAGAGTGTGTCCATTAATAGAATTCTGGTCTGACGAAATTAGATGATTGATTTTTTTTTTCTTTTTTAAAAGGTGATTACATACCGTTATAAAAAATTACTATTGTTTCTTTTTTTAAAAAAAAAGTGCAGAATTTGTGTAAATTGTTTGACCGAATCTTTTTTCTATTCTTAAAAAAGTTAAATGTATATTCTTTGCTAATTGACTTGCTTTTTATCAACCCCACTGTACGAAGCAACACGTGGGCTAAGGGCAGCGAACCACGTAGTTTTGAAAGACAGGCAAGTAATGAAGATGGTATATAAGCTAAATTCCACTCTTTAAACTTTCACAGCACGCGAAACGGGAGAACTTAGCATTTCAATGCTTTAAACGTGCATCAGTTCTTTTATTTGGCCAGCTTTCAGTGGTACCCCGATTCGAACCCACGGCTCGACAAGAAACATTATCGGCTACATTAAGCTACCACCGGCACATTAGTAAATAAATTTAGCTTTTAACGGAAAAAATATAACAGTACTATTTTATTCAACTGATGATTAAAAATGTAATTGGCAAAAAATTCTAAATTAATTAATCTATAGTATCTCTTTAAGTTATATTTAACTATTAAAATAATAGTTTGGGGTACTTCTAAAAAAATAATATTTTTGGCAACATTTTAAGATGTTAATTAAATAATTAGTGAAGCTGTATTTTGGGAAATTTAGCTTTATGATTCCATTATTCTTCAGGCTACTAGTAAGGCAGTTGAGTTGATTTCATAACATAGGAAGTGTTTAAACTACAAAGGCAATAAAAATATCGATTCTATGGCTAGATTAGTTTTCAGACCCAGATGCTTTAGACCAAGTTATTTTGGAACATGTGACGTTTTACACAGGTGATTGTTACAAAAGTTATTTCAAGGGCACTCTAAAAAACATTTTGCTATTTTTTTGAAGTACTTAAAGTGTTTTTAGTATGTTTTGAATGATAAACAATATCAAAATATATTACAATAAATGCTTGGGTGATTTTCATTATGGGATTGTCTTAGAAAACACAGTCTATTACTTATTTTTTAAAAGTCCATATAATCAATGTTTATTTTATTTTATAGTTAGATGAGTTTTAAAATGTCAATCTAATTTCAGTTTTTTAAAAAGTACGTTTTCCATTTAAGGATCATTCTAAGTACCTCTGCACGTAAAGCGAATACTTTCCGATTTTGCAAACCTACTTGCTAAATGCAGCGGCACTTTATTCAAAACTATTGTAATTTTTATCCATCACACAAAGGTTTTTTAACTTACGATGATTAACAGTCGATAAAAGAATTTCTTAAGAAATCCGATTAGAGTTATTGAATATTAAATTATGAATCATAAGATAATGTATTTTATATATAAAACATGAAAAGAATAAATATTGAAAACATTAAAAAATCACAGTCAAATATTTTTTAACAAAAGAATACACTGAAGTATTTTTCAAAAGTCTTGATATTAATAATTAAGTTTTAACAAAGATAATTTGATGTCTTAAATAATTTTACACGCTTATATCTCAGTTACTACGCTAATTAATAACTTAAAATGTCAAAAACAGTGAAACATATCGAAAACTAAGTGCAAAATTAGAAATGTAAAAATTTCCGTCTATGTTAATGAAAGATACTATTTTCTTACATATACTATAATTCAGAAGAATTACGATGCTATTTTATAGACTCACGATGTTAAAGAACTGAAATAAGTTACTGGTTTTTCAAAAGTTATCTTATACTAAAATCTGTAACTCTTTCAAGTATAAAGGTATAACGAAAGAACAAATGAGCGTTTTTGTAGGTTACTACAAAAGAAAAACTTCAGCACTCTTATCTAAGATGTATTTAAGAACAACAGTAACTTCGATATGCTAAGATATACAACTTATCTATATGCAACCTCTAGGAATGACAGCATCGTTTTGTTTAGTAAGGAAAAAATAATCTTTTTTGTCTCCTTTTCTTCCGATGCAATCAAGATGACATCAAAAGATAGTATATTTAATTTCGAATCGCATTTATCTGATACAGCTGTCTCTGAACCTCTTGAAGAGATCTAAGGATCTGATTAGACTTTCTGGCTGCACCAATCTTCAAATGGTGGATAGTATCGGAGAGATTTATTACCGAGCATTGTGATATAAAAGCATAAATATTTATTAATATTTATTAATTGATGAATCAAAAGCAACAATTTGAAGCTTCATATTTATTAATTTATTAACATTTTTTATTCTGATAATACACAAGAATTTACTTTAAGAATCCTGTTGGATAGGTTAGACACTTGAATGAATAAGGCAGGAGGGAGTGCATTGCTCAAAATTTAAGGAAGTAAGCAAGTAAGTGAAGAAAATTATGCGAGACAGCTATGCATGGGCTTAAAATAGAAAGCACACATGTATTAAAATGTAGAAGAAAAAATAACACAAAATATTTTTATGAGAATTTTAATTTTTATAAAATTTTGGAGAAAATAGTTAAATATGCTTTAAGATAATATTTTGTTTACTGTAAATGGCAAAATAATATTGTCTGAAAATGATGCTGGATGTTTAACATGGCGTGTGGTCCCTACAAACATAAAATAATACTGTACATTTGTTTCCAATGGATGTGATGTCGTCGCAGTAGCCTAATGGTCAAGGTAATGTACACGTGGCTAGTGTATCATGAGTTTGAGCCTGGTACCGCTGAAGACCTGTCGTGCAGAGGAGGTCGATGGACGTTTAATATGTCGTGGCTCAAACATCCTCTAGTTGATGTGCTGTGGAAGTTAAAGGGGGTGATAATTCAGATGTTGTCCTCGTCACTTGACCATGGCTCAAACAAAAGCCGACAAAAGCCCTCGAGTAGCTCAATAGTGCGACGTTAATATACACTTTCTTAATTACTGATGGATGTGATAAGGTTATCGATAAGATTTTAAGGAGTGCTGTTGCACTTTTTGAGAAGTGCATTTTTCAAGTACCGTAACCGAAGGCATTAGTCTTCCAAAAAAAGTACAATTATTTTCCAAACTAACTCGATCGGATTTAGGTCAGATTAGCACAAGTTGGCTTTACCTTACGCTTCAATCGTATTCACCGAAGTCGAGTTGTATTAAGGCTGGAATGCCATGCCTTATAAGGAAGGAATTGCAAATGGTGGCATCATTAAGCACTGCATGAGGTCTCAGTATCTCGTCTGTATACCTTTTGGCTGTCAAATTGCTGTTTCGAATAATATACAGGGTCGTATAGCCATCTAAGCTGATTCCACAAATACATACAGCCCACTTCTTCCGTGCTGTGCTTTTAAAAGAAGGAACATATTGTTATTTCGAGTGCTCTTTTCTTTTCATGCTAGAACACGACGAGTTGCACAATCCAGATTGAATCGGGACTCGTCAATAAATGGCTATCAACTCTATTCGTGTTACATTCAGTCTCGATGTTCAGCAACCTACTTTCTTTAGGCGCAAAAGGTCTTGAGATCAATGGAATGAATACACATCATTAATTTACGAGTAAACGAAGATTATTTTGAACTGTTGGGTTTGAAACCCTCCCCCCCCACCCTGTTGTCAAAAGCAACAACTGTTTTTGCTATTGAGATGCATTGTATGTAGTTGAGAGATACCACCGCGCGTTGAAGGGATAACTGGAGATATCGATCTTCCATTGCTCTAACAGCACGAGGACAACTTTGTCATGATCAACAACTAATATTACTTAGTTCTTAGAATTGATCTCCAAACTTTGGAAAGACTCTCCTTGTTACTCCACCAGAGGCCACTTGCCTGTGTTGGAGTAACAAAATGTGTGTGTGAAGTGTGTTTGCCCAAATTCAAGACTCTTGACTGTTCGACATACCGTGGATTTCAGCAAATCATACTGTTGTGACCACCATGCGGTGCGGTCAAATTATCTAAACAATTGTGTATTACAGCTGAGTCAATTTTTAGGAAAACGAGGTCCATGCACCTGACTAATTTTTGATTTTGATGTGTCGCGAATGTTGTGTTCTCTTTTCTGTTACTCGTAAGACAACGAAGGTTTTCTTTTACATTAGTTATATGTAAAAATAGTTGCGTGATCTTGTTATACAAAGTCATGTGTATCACTAATTTTTTCAGCAATCTATTTATATCGATTAAATATACTGTCGAACATTTTGTAGATTAAACGAAACATGCTCATTATTTGAAAAGTATTTGGACATGAGTCATACAAATTCAAGTCTTCATAAGACCAATTACTTAAGCGATGCTTAAATTTCTTTCTTGTTATAGCTATGTATCAGGCAGAAACTGAAATTCTTTTTAACTCTTTCTGTAATTAAGGATTCCTAACCCCATTTTAAATCAAGAATTCAGTTACATTCATCACATTATTCAGATACCAATTGAAGGAAAAAATATAAAGATCAGGAATGGTAGATATTTGATTGATCCTTACTCTTTAAATGATAGAGTTAGCAAACTAAAGATCTGTTTTCAAACAAACTTTGTGGTGTGAAATTTAGTATTTAGAAAGAATATTAAAGAATTATATATCCCAAATAATCGCATAAAACAATGAAATGTAAATGTGTAGTAATTTTAGAATCACTGTCATCTTTAAACTGATTTGATATAATCGTTTGTCGTATGAACCACTTATAAGATTTCAGGGTACTCTTGATAATGGATTTTGTAATTTTACGAATAATTGTAATTTTTTTGTAAAATTCTTTAGAAAATAGTGCTAGTTATCAATTTCCATTCAACCACTTCCAAGAGCACCTTTAAGTACTGAAACATGTCTTTTTAAATTTACATAAACAATTTACAAATATGAACTTGGGCTCACTGATAAAAGTATAATCAAGAGAACAAAATAAAATTTTAATTGCAAAAAGAAATAACTAACAAGTAATATAAATTTTTTAAAGTCAATTCCTACTTTGGTCAACAAAGAAATTTTTTATTTTAGTTAATTAAATGTAATTTATGGAATATTATTTGAAAAAAAACTCAAGGGTCATTCGCTACAAGCTTAAAAAATATATTTGAACTAGAGTGGATGAAGAAAAAAGTAAGTATTTGAAGCTAAGGAAAATTCGGTAGAAAAACCTACTGGTGCCATCTGTTGCAGCTAGTTCTAACTTCGTCAGAAATAACGCAGAATAAGTTTAAAATGAAAGAAATAAATTTCTTTATGATTTTTTTAAAAGCTGTATTTTCATCAAGTGTCATCCACTGCAAGTTTTAAAAAATGTATTTGAACTTGAGTGGATGAATAAAAAGTATTTTATTAATGATTAAAAATTTGAACAAGATATGTAAATATATATAAGGGAGAGTGTGAACAAATAGTAGGAATTGAAAAATAAAAGCACAAGCTACAATTTCAAACCAAAGACAGGTGATAAGGGTTACAACCGGGTTACTCCATTCCTAGAGATTTACATCGCGTTATCAGATTACTGTGATACCAGGTGAATTTAATTACACAGCTGCCTTTTTATTCTACGTATTTATCTTGGTAGATTTAAGACACGAACTTGAAATCCCTTTACACGTAATCCATGGTTCTGTCTCTAAGTATTGGCATCATTTTGAGAAAATAATTTATTATTTACTTTCAGTTATTTGATAAACATTAAAAAATATAAATAAAATTAGATAATGGAGAACTAAGAATGTATTTCCTTTGGTATACAGTATTTAATAAAGATTAAAATGGAAGCAAATTATACTGATGGATATGTTTAATATATTGGATACACATATTGCCATATTACATAGATATATTGCGTATATATTCTGAACACTATGTAGTGACTCCAGATTAAGATAAATATGAAAGAAAATTTTGTTCTATTAACTGTGTTAATGTATTGTTAGGGTAATAACTCTAACCCCTGTCATTTATTTTTGTTAAGTATAATTCAGTTTATGTATTTTCTCTCTCCCAACAATACTATCATTGCAACTTTTTAAGTAAAAAATTATTTGCTATATATATATATATATGTATAATTAGATACTGTGTAATTGCTTATAATTTGAAAAGTGGCAAGAATGCTAATTTAATAATTAATAATTCGTCTTGTAGTAAGAATTGTAATTATATATTGCATGATAATTTTATTGGGTAAAATAATGTAAATGATAAGTGAAAAATGAATGGAATTAATGTATATAGCTCTTGATGAAAAATAAAATGTTTGTTTGTGTAGTCACCAAGTGTGACTAAATACTGAAAATACAACTAACTTTTTCATGATAAATGTAATTGTTATTACAAAATTATTTTTTCAAAAACTTGTTTTTTTCCATATGTACTAAAATAAAATTGAATTTATTAGTATTTATTTATTTGCTTTGAAAATCACGTTTACTGAGAAAAAATATATAATATGAAGTTTCTTCTTGGGAAAAACAAGAAGAAAAATACAAGATACATTTTTAAAAGCACCCATTTTATGAAGCTCTTACACAATTTATGCTTCTTAATAATTGAACTAATTTTCACACCCCATCATTCCCCTTAATCTTTGTGTTATATTTGTTTCGCACTGAGAGAGAAATCAGAAATATCAATTATTCTCAGTGTTTTCAAATTTTTTTTCTTCGAAAATGCTCTCTCTTTTTCACACACATATACAGCTTAGTAATATTGAATACACAATTTTTGAATTTTTATTTCATACCTTTTCATTTTTCTTATTTTACTTACTGCATATTAGTTTTATTGTTAGTATTTAACCCAAATGGATTTTCATAAAAATTAACACTTAGAAATTTATTTTTATAATATTTAATACAAATAAATCTTTTTACTTAGATTGTCATATTTTACCCCATCTCTTATGTTATCTAAGTATTATCGAAATTTCAGTTTCTTTGAGAGAGATCCACCAGAACAAATATTTTAACCAAAACCTCCTACAAGCATTTCTTAAAAAGAAATTAAATACCAAAAACTGTAAGGCTTTCTATTTCTTTGAAAACTCACATGAAAGTAAAACTCTATAAATACATCTAGAACTTATAAAAATATTTTTTTGAAAGTAATAAAACATCATTTACATAAGAAATAAGTTGGAATGCTACATCTCAAAAAATCTTTTTTATCGAACGCATGTTGTCTAAAGAAAATATTTCGAAAATATGCACTTGCGTTCATATTTTTCTATAAAGCAAGAAGGGAAATTTGTGAAAAAGTAGAAATTACGAATGGCTGAAAACAATCCTATTTCACTTTTGAAATAAAACTTAATTTAGAAGCATTATTACCTGACACAAACACCTGCAGAAAACTTTTTTTCCCTCGTACCCCTGGGAATTATTGCAGATCATTTATTTGCATTTTACATTTTACTTGTTTATGCAATAAATTCGTATTTCGAAAGAAATGTTATTTCTTTCTCAAGAAATTGAATGAACTTTAAACTTATAACCCTGTATTTTTTCTACGTTTACCAGTTTGAACTTCTTTATATATTTATTGCACCATGCGGCTGCGAAATATTTCGAGAAAAATTAAATTTTTCGAAAAAGTAGAGAATGAAGCGTGGAAAAACACAATTATTTTTTTGAACGTTTTTGATTTTTGTGTACCTTTTACTTTTTTAAAAATAAAATAGTTCTGAATGTCGTTAACAGTAAGGTAAACGCATAAAAATTATGTGTACTAATTCAATGAATTTTGGAATGGAAATTTAACGCAATAAATTTCCATTTTTACTACACATATTTCAATATAATTAGGTAATTGATATGTATCAAAACGATAAATCATTTGAACTTTAAATAGCTTCAGGAATAATTTATTAATTAAAAAGTAAACGTTAAAAAGTATATGTTGTGTGCATCATATAATCTTTAGGTTTAAATTTGTACTATTTAGAACCCGGTTTGAACAGTGAATTGTTTCTTGAAAGATTTATTCTTGGTGTTCATAAGAAGAATATATATATATATATATATATATATATATATATATATACATACATACACTCTATCACAAAAAATACATAAACCCAGAAGGAAACGAGCTAGTATCACGAAACTTAACATGTGTGTAGTGCATGAGAAGATAAGCTAATGGTTACAAGTTCAGAACAACGGATTGTTTTATTAAGAAGATATGGCATGAAAAATTTTACAATTCAGTCGATAGTAAATCCATCTCTGGATGCTACACAAGCCGAAATACGGCGTGACATTGAATCAATAAAGTCACCTATGACCTTTTGCTAAAGATCATGCCATAATCTTTGCAACTGGGTGGTCATTTCACAAGTATTCCGGAATAGTTGGAATTGCCTTCCAAGCACGTCCCAGAAGGGCTCTATTGGTGAGAGTTCTAGTGACCTGTCAGGCCAAGGGAGTAGGTCATATCCTTAAGGATATTGTTGAGAGAATCGTGCAGTATGTGGACGAACGTTGTCTTGATAATAAATGGGAAATGGGTGACTTGACAGTATAGGCAACACAACTGGCATTAAAATCTCGTCCACGTAACTTCGCACAGTAAAAGTGAGTTGAAGGACGACTAGAGATGATTGTGTATCCCGTCAAATCGCTCCTTACACTGTCACACCATATGTAATCATCGTATGCCTCTCGACAACAAATGCGGATTGGTCTGTTAGTCTGGCCACCTCCACAATCGTATGCGTTGGTCATCAGCATGAGACTGAATCGGTATTCCTTGCTGAAGATCACACGAATCATGTCAGTAGGTCACACTCCAGTTTGTCAGAGGTCGGCAAAACTCCATTCGACACTGGCTATAATGGGGTCAGTGCTAGGCGTCTTAATGGTCGTCGGCTCTTTATACCTGTGTCACCCAATCGTTTTTGAATGGTTTCCCGTGATACCACCAGATATCAGGAAGATGGTAAAGGGCGTCGAACCGATTCTAGCTAGAATTTTGGTAAGGATGTGGCTACTCTTATGATTGAGCAATCATCACGCTCATTTGTGTTCCTGAGATGCCCTGACCCTTCACGACGGTAGACTATCTTTTCTGTGATCCATTGTTACCAATTCCGAGCAATTACCATGCCGCTCCGACTAATGTGGCTGCTGATACGCCTGTTTGAACGGCCTTCTTCTCTGAGGCCTACTATACGCCCTCCTCAAAGTTTGACAATTGTTCGTACTGTCGCCGCTTACGTCTTCGAGGCATCTCTAGTCACTATACTGTCAGTCTAAGTCTACATAGTTGTTTTAATAACCCTATAGCACGAGCAAATACGCTTTTAAACTCCCCCAACTGCATAACTTATATACACATAACGCGCTTACCCTTGTTTCATTGGCATCAAAAAATTTTGATCATTTACATATCACTTACATGACTACATTCTTGCCAAGTTTCGTGATAGTAGCTGGATTTCACCTGGACGAATAAATTTTCTTGTGACAGAGTGCATATAGAAAATATATATATATATGTGTGTGTATGTATATAAAATCATTCAAATCATTAAGCAAATTGAATATCCGAAAATTTGTGGCAATGTTAATATTGAGAAATGTTGTAAAGTTATAATATAAATTGATTGATAAATGATAATCACAGGGTGAGTAAAAAAAGTCGCTCAAAATTACTCTCAAATATTCAAAATAAAGGATAACTGAAACACATAGCTCAAAATCCATTAAAAATATTAATTGATACTATTTTGAAAATGTTCCATAAGAAATAAAATGAAAGAAAAATTTAACATCTCCTCTTAGGATTATAACGAACAATAATATAAATTTGTGAAATTTCTAAAAGGTATACGATCAGCAGGAATGGTAGATTTATTATTAAAGAATAATAAGATATAAGTCAAAGAAACTTGAAAATTGTCAAATAGATAGAGCAAAATCCCCAGAAGTTAAAAAAAGTTAGAAAATAAATTAAAAATCTAAATATGACCTACAAATAAAACTTGGCATATAAGGACAAAAAAAGCTAAATGGGTGTACGTTTCCAGAAACTGATTTAAATAATGTCTAAGATATATTAATTAAAATATAGTACAAAATTAAAACATTTCACTTATAAATTTATAACGAAAAAATCGTACGCTGCTTTCAAGAATCAATGCATAATTCACGAATATAGGACTTTAAACATTTCAAAAAGTAAAAAAGTAATTAAAAAAATCGTAACATTTAAAATAATCGTAGTATCTCAAGCATGACTTTCAGGAAATCTATTCGAATTTTCTTGCCTTATCAATCTATTAATTAATTGCTAAAATTTAAAAATAATTTATTAATTGCTCACGTGATCGCAAAATCTGCAATTTATGAATTAAAAACTAATTTTAATTATCAATTTTGCAAGCAATATCTTTGCCGAATTTTTTTACATCGTTGAAATTTATAAGTATCTTCGGTGTCATAAAAAATAGAGAAAATTTTTTTTTATCTTTAAGACGACTACAAACTATTGCATTCATTTGCGACCCGATTCTCGCCACACACCACCAATTAAACACAAAACCTAGCCCTACCAGTCCTCTCGTCCAAGATTAATGGGTCTCCATAGATTCCTTCTATCTCGCCAAATTACGCCTCTGAAAAACCAATTATTTCCTCGCCTTCATCTTGTGTTAGTAAATAAAATACGCAGTTATACAAAAGATCCGAAAAACTCGTCTCTGCCTTGTGTTTACCTTGCTCAATTAAAGGACAAGGAGGGTAGGATCTTCAAAGAGCTTGTTAAAAGGCAAGCATAATTCAGGATTTGGTGAGTTTCATTCGATTTCCTTGCTTTGCATACCTTTCTTCCCCATTTGGGGATTTTGCAGAGGTTACCGAGATTGAAAAAAAAAGAGGAATCGAGCAGCAAATAAGATACATCAAGAAGGGAAAATTTATTTGAGGGAAGAACTTTTCTCTATCCGCACGCAGCATTGTTATGAAATGCGTCCGAAGTCAAGAATATTCGTTTACATATCAAGAAAGGAAATAAAGCGGATAAAAGAAAATTTCCGTTTGGAAAGATCGGAAGTTATACGACTTCTTTTTGGCTTATGCAATATATATATATAGAACACGTATGTGATATTGTTTTCTGGTCTTATGATCAAACTAGAAAGTGTGCAAAACAATTGCATAGTTTTAATATGGGAAATAATTAAAATTTTTGTTGCATTAATCATATACTAAATTGCTGTAAATCTAAAAACGCAAAGCAAAAATAGCAGTTTAACGAGACAATATAAAAGAAGTAACTTTATACCTAAGGTCAGGACTTCATGACAGGTTGTACACTATCTTTAGTAGAGATTCGAATATCAAAAGTCTTCGCACAAAATACTGAACAAATATAAGAATAAATACAAGTGCTGCATATTGGAATAATAGGAAATGCTTTGCATTACATAGAAATTTGCTTTAAAGTTATTTCAATTCTACATTGAATATAGCTTATAGCTTGTTAAGGTGTATGTCATTTGTATCCTCTCGTTAAAATGTTATTTTCACTCTTTGACCGTAGTTCAAAATTGGGGTTGGATATTATATTCTAATCGGTTGAAAACGCAAGTTATTGGCAATACATTCCATTGTCTTGAAATACAGTCAAGAGGCGCGTATGAAATCTGAGGTGGTTTCCCATTTTCCACATCTACGCCAGGACAACCAATTCTACGAAGATTCTTCATAACCCTCATTTAAATTAATAGAAACGTCCTATCAAAAAATTAATCTTATATTCAGATAAAGTATAGTTTAAAATCTTAATATAAATTGTAACGTAAACGCAGCTTATGGGTTTTTCGACATTTAATGTAATTTTCCTTAAAACGTACGAAGTTGATATTGAATACTAAGCAACTGTATTTAAATTTTCTGAATCCCTTAAAATAGAAGAAAAGCCTTTAGTAGCGTAGAAATTAGAAATTTTTTTCCGTCTCAGAAATGATTTTTTCAGAAATGCTTATATCCCACGATAGGAGAACTCTCTGCCAGCAACACAACATAGATAAACATTCACAAAAGGAAAAAATGTTCCCTCCCCTTACCACTTGTGACAAATATCATTCACAATCTATTCATTCCTTTACTTGACAGAATATCACTACATAAAACAAATATCAGGAATCGCTGTCACAATATTGTTCATTGTCAATGTATATGATGAATTCGGACGATCCTCGTATGAATGATTCTTCTTGTCACTCTATCTCCTTGCTTGTCTCTCTATATACACAAATATTAACAGTTACTGCTTTATTTGAATTTCTATTCGATATACAGTCAAAGATCCACAGAACTGCATCATATAATGCTCGGATAATACTTCAGAACCATTGGCGCTGAATAAAATTGATGGTTCGTTCAAGAAATATGTTGTAGAAAATGCTATGACATGACTTTCCGCCAAAGATCAATGATTCTTTTCTTCATTGAATTTATATAGAAGCAATATATGAAGAGTTCTAATTTTTTTTACAATACCCTAAGTCTTGCACTGATTTCTTACTTGAAATATTATTTCTTATTTAAATGATTAAGTTTGACTAGCTTTATTGTTCTAATGTCGCATTATACAACTATAAGAAGGTATATTGACACTGTATTTTTAAATATGAACTAATGTCTTGTTTTTAAAAGTCCACAGTTAATTAAAGCTAATTATTTATCAATAATAGAAACAACTAAGGTTCTAGCTTATAATCCTCCAAATTTTAACTTGTGATGCTGCCCTTAGAATATTGAGGGGCAATCTGTTATAAGAACAGGCAAAAAATGTTTGGTATTATAATACACATATTAGACGCATAGACTAAAAAAAGTATGCTTTGAATTTTTTTTTTAAACTAATGAACTTAATACTAAATTTTGAATACTAATAAAATTTTTAATACTCTATATAAAGAGGGTGGGCATGATTCGTGGTATAATGGGAAGTAAGTTTACATAATGAAACTCATAATTTACCATTCTTATTTTAAAATATTAGGCATTTGGTAATAATTTCCTTTTTTTTTACATTTTATTAAACTAGAGTTTTGATCAATATATCGAATTTTTTTGTATTTTTTGTGAAAAAATATATTTAAAATATAACTTTTTAAAACCATCTATGTTTGGAAGCTATACTGTACGAAATACATTTTAATTTTAAATTAAAAACAAGAAGTAAATATGGTTACTTATAAATTATAATTTTAAAGAATTTTTTAGGAGTCACAATAGTTTTATAAAATTTTCTCAATTTTTTTGAAAAGCAATACTCAAAAACTTAATCAAGAGCTTTTACGAAATGTATTCACTTTCGATAATATTAGTTAGAAAAGCCTAAAAGAACATAATTTTATTTACTTATATCTATCATTAATAGACTGCTTTTTTGTTTTTAACGTGAAAAAAAATCTTGATGAAAATTTAAAACGTGTTTATACATTACCATACGATTATTTTTCTTTTACTATGATGATTTCCAAAATGTGTGTTAAATGTTCTTTATCTTAAGCAAAATAGTCCTTGGCTAACGGTTTTTCCAGAAAATTTCGAAAATAAATTATTTACATAAAGTTTTCAACTTAAATGTGTCTTCAGTTGTAGAAAAGTTAATATTATAAAAAAAACTCAAAACTTCTATTTAGTTGGTGAGAAAGAGATAGATGCCAAATAATTTTGAGGTCATCAATTTAAACACTATTGTAAAACAAAATTATTTTTTTCACTGTAACTATCGATTACTCTGGAAATGTTTAGTTATGGAATGACATTATATTAATGAATAACCCTTTTTTTTTCTCGTTATCTCAATACAAAAACCAATTTTTATTCAATTCAATTGATCTTCATTGCATCTGCCTTATAAAATTTTAAATATGAAATAACAAAGAAATTAGAGTAAAAATTTCTACAGATTTTCATGTACAAATAGCTATTGCTTTGAATTGCGAAAACATATTTTATCTAGGAAATTATATAAAAAGTTTTGAAATATTAAATAAAAATTTATTTCTACGATTATTTGTTCAGCTCACTGGGGTTTTTATTTCTCGAAGTTTTCTGAAAATGTAATAAAATCTACAATTTGTGTGTCTTAAAATTCAGCCATGAAGGAAAATTGAGTTGTATAGAGATAAAACAGAAAATATTGTAATTCTTAATTTATACCTATTTAAATACTTTTGTTTTCTCTTTCATAAGCATATTTTTTAACAGAAGTAACACTCCAAATATGTTTGCTTCATTTTAGGTAAATAAACTTATTTTATTGAATGAAATATGTACAAAAAAATTTAGTTGTGAACGAAAACATTTAATTTATCGTACCCATTCAGGTAATAATTTCGTTGCTATTGAACTGTATTTAACATGCAGTATATATAATTATTAAAAATGTCTATAAAATGTTACTTTCATGGCAAATTGTGCTGCAAGCATATTCAATACTAAAACTTTGTATCTGTTCGCAGCTCTTCTTTTCTATGTCCTACTTAACAGATAAACTATTAAAAACTTTAGATGTTGCTTAAGAATTTACACTCATGTCCATAAATTAAGGATAATGAAGTTCAGGCAAAGAAAGAGACAGAAGCAAAACAAATTTGACTTATTTGTAAAGTCTATTTATTAAACAAAAGGTAAAGAGCAAAAAAGATGCTATATGTTTGACATAATTAATAAAAATTGCGATTTTTACTCCCTGGAGCAAATTTCAAAAAAAAGAACCTATTTACAAAGAACAGTATAACATGGTTCGTATGATGGTTAATACGGAGTATGTCTCCCGGACGATGCAATACAGGCCTTATAACGCCTACGCATGCTGAGTATCAAAATTATCAATCTGATCTTGGGGAATATTACACCACTCATCAAGCAATGCCCTCCAAAGTTCCGGTAGACAGGTGGGAGGGGGTTGACGGGCTGCAATTCATCGGTCAAGCATATCCCACACATGCTCTATTGGATTCAAGTCCGGTGAGTATGCTGGCCAATCCATACGGGTGATATCCTCCGATTGAAGGCATTCGTCTACAATGTTTGCACGGTGAGGACGGGCGTTGTCATCCATAAACAGAAATTCAGCACCCATGGCGCCCCGTAACAAACGTACATGTTGTTTCAGAATGACATCCCGATAGATTTGGCACGTCATCGTTACACTCTGAACATGCAGGTCAGTTCTGGAACCAAGAATAATTCCTCCCCAAACGAGCCATCCTGCAATACCGTAATGGTGTCGTTTAATGGTGTTCTCTTGGTGGTAACGGGTACCTGGCGCGCTCCATATGAAAGTCCGGCGAGAATCAGACTGCAAACTAAACCTGGACTCGTCGGAAAACATCACACTAGACCACTGTTGCGGTGTCCACAATGCATGCTCTCTACTCCAGGTTAATCGCAGGCGACAGTGAATTGCGGTAAGGGGAACACATCTGACAGGCCTACGAGCATATAGACCAATGTGGCCTAAGCGTCTGTACACGGTCTACCTTGAAACTGTCGTACCGGTAGCTGAAGACAGCTGATGATCCAGGTCTGATGCTGTGCTCCGTCTGTTTCTTTTGGCAGTAACTGCCAAATACCGGTCCTCATTCGGCGTTGTAACTCGGGGGCGACCTGTGCTGTAACATCTGCTCACATTACCATCATCTTGGGATCGTTGCCAAAGCCTGGAGATGACATTCTGGGCGATTCCAAGTTCCTCGGATACTTCCAGCTGGGTACATCCACATTCCAGTCGTCCGATAACTCTACCACGTAAAAAATCATCCAAATCCTTCCTTCGTGCCATAACTGTGCGGTTATTGCACTGAAAGGCTTTTAAAGCGCTTGTGAACAATTTTACTTCTTTGCCCCGTTCCTTATATACCCCTCTCTTACACTCTTGTCATTGTGACGTACTATCCGCGCCATCTGGTGGTTTTCCTGTAATTGCATAATCTTCTTCAAGATATGTGCGATAATTCTACAGGTGAAAATTTTATTTTAGAGTTCAATTTCTGTGTGATTCTCAATTATCCTTAATTTATGGACATGAGTGTAAAATAAACTCCATACATGAATGATATCTAGAGCTGTGTTTCTCAATCTTTAATAACATCTAATGATCAAGAATCATTAAACATGCTATGAAAACTTGAATAACTTTCAATGAAGCACTGAAAAAAATTAATATAATTGACTTTACTAACAGTTCGAATAAAAAAAGTATTAAAATTCCTACCCATCCATAAGGATTCCTATAGATTAAAATTTTAATGAGTTATTCATAAGTTTTTAAAGTCAAAATTTTTTAAAAAATGTGTCTATGGAGCAGTAGCGCTATAATAATTAATTTCTTTTCACCTAAAAGTAAAAACAAACTCATTTTATTAGAGCATAAGGACAGCAAAATTAAATAAATTTCCAATACCTAAAAAAAGTGGGAGTGGAAGGAGTTGCAAAAATTAATCTTAGACAGTAGGTATACATCAAAAATTCTATTTTTATTCAAGTAATTTTTTATCCTATGTTAACAATTAATCTAATATTTCTTTTTAAAATCAATGTTTATTTTTTCCTAGTTACTGCAGACGTTTTTTAAACAAAAATGTATGGAAAATTTCTTTAGGACTTCACACAATTTCAGTTTTTCTGAAGCTTTAACCTTAATCATATTTCTTGAATTATAAACAAATAAAAGAAATATTATAGTTAATTGGCATTTTTAATTCATTGTTACAAGTCATAGCAAGAGAAAAAAAGTGTAAAAATTAATGAAAATAAGTTAATTACTAGTAGCGTTTTTTCAAATTATATATGTTAATTAGATATGTTTGAATAAAGCAATATTATTTTTCTTTTTCTAAATAATGCTTCGCAAATTTATTTGAAAATGTTATTAATATGTTTCTTACTCATATACAGGTGTGGATATTTTCAATGTTTCTATTCTAATTATTTTTAAACATCAAGTTGTTTGAAAAGCTTTAATTAATGCCATTCTAAAACTGCATATAAGGACTGATAATAATTATAGATCTTAAAATCCTGAACTGTGGTCACTACAAAAACACAAAATCTAATTTATTTATTGAATGATTGGTTGTTAACGTCACACTTCGAAACAATATGATAGTCTTTGGTGAATCACCTCTTAATGTTTAACCACAATCAGATACTGAAGTCAACTACTTGACAGGGATCCCACTCTACAAACTTGCCCGTAACTCCAATGCGAGGGCATTCAATTTGGTAAATAACGAGAGTTAGCCCCTCTGCATGGCGGGTCTTTGTTGATATTGAACTTACTAACTTAACCATTGGACTAGTATGGCTCCTTGAATTTCTGGAATAAGCACAGTAGTATTTGGTTTGTTTGTATATAATACTTCTATATTTGAACTCCTGTTGTGTATCATCTCTTCAGGCTTCTTCTGCTAACAAACAAATATATGTCCTGATACAGCACCACAGAGACCTCTTCTTCTCCAGAAAAAGAAACGAAGAACATAATACTAATTTTGTGATGGAAAATGTATTTATAGCTCCAAGTTTCAAAGGAATGAAAAATAAGTCTACCTATGAAAGATATGGAAGAAGATATATTTCAGAATAATAAAATACGAGTTTTTAGCTGCTGTATAATTGATATGTAGCATTGAATCCAGGCTTGGAGTATCACTGTTAGCCCCTGCGGTTGTATAAATGGATTGCAAAATTTCTTGTACGTGACTTGAGCTATACTTTTAATCTGAAAAAAAAAAATTTTGAAACCACCTTACTCTCCTTTCCAAGAAGTATGAAGAACCCAGGGTACCCTAGTGATCCTCCTCTATTTTCGACCCTCTTTCTTGTCATTCAATTCATTCTATCTTTCTCTTCCCATCTAGACCACAGATATTAAAACAAATGTTTGGAGCAGTATAGCCGAAATCGGCTCTTGCGCCAATAAACCCCAAAATCACTCACTCACCCAAGAAGTATGAAATTTTGAATCATGGCTATTAACTTTTTCCTGGTTTTCGTCTTTCCTAGATATTCAAATATTCAGATATATATATATATATATATATAGTACATACATGAAAAAAACATATATGAAAGGATGGAGTTCAATTTTCAAAATCAGTTTTTCTTATCTTCAGTAAACAAAATCAATTAACTGCAGTAAATGATTTCAAAATTCCAAGAATCAATCCCTTCAATTTTTTTAATCACCTTCCCTTAGCACTAACAAAACGTTCTGGTACATAATAAGCTTGAATTAAATTGTTATCTCAATTTTTCACATATATTATTATTCTATCAAACAAGCGACGATTATGAAATAAAAAAAACTATATTTTTCAGGCATTTTTCATATTCATGCACATATATCTTCTGAGAATATAATGAATAGACCTAACATTTGAATACTTCAATAATTCTAATTACTAACTGTTAAATATTAAGCAATTTATATATTATCAAAAATAACTTCGAAACTGTTTTTGATAGTCTGTCTATAGATATCTATTTTAAAAATCTCAAAGATGACACCTGTTCGCCACCGTATAGGGATTTTTGTGGGCACAAAAAGGGAAAAAATCATTACCTCGGCGAAAAATTTCACACTTGGGTCGAATAATTATAGGGTTGGAATAGCTTAAAGCCATAACTTGTGTGTGTGTGAGAGAGGATTCTTTTATGAATGAGAAGAATATATAGAGAGCAGCCGTATAATTATCGAGTTAAACTAACCGATAATTTTTTTATACGTGGATGTGGTTACTACATTCGCTAGGAAGTACACAAAAGAACATTATTTTTCTTTAATAATTCCTCATTGTCATGTTTTCGACGCGCTTTCGTGTATTGTTAAGAGTAATGCTCATAAACCTTAAGAGAGATCAGAACTTTATTTTTTACTCTGCTCTTTCGCGTAGCAACGGTTGATCGACTATGAATGCAAAGGCAACGACCAAAATTCCATTGGATCTCGGTTGGTTTTTCTTTCTTTTTAAATTTTAATTGACTCTACCATTACGTCAAAATGACGTGGATACTGTTATCGAAGGAGCCATTGATAAATTATCCATTGATCAATTATTTATCAATTACCATTGATAAATTATCTTCACGCTGGTGATGAAGAAAAGGGTTTGTTAGATGAAAACCTTCTATTTCATACAAGGGAAAAAAATACTAAGGATTTGATGGATGGATTTTATGTCAATGCAAAGGGTGCTACAACCTGCATTGCAATACCTCGTAGAAAGTATCGCTTTCCATCTGCTTTTTTTGTACTTTTAGTGACGAAATGAAAAGGAATTAGGCCACCGATTTGGAAAAAGAGGTCTTCATCACTCAGAACTTCTACGTCACCCGTCAAGTTATCTATTATGTACTTCCATAAAGAGAAACGTGTCATAAATGCCTTTCTAAAAATACCCTAGTAACATATTAGGCACTAAAACTTAGTTCTTTTACGAAGAAGTCTATTAACTAAGATCGAGTCTTTGTATGAATATTATATAATTAATTTTGGATAAAAAGTTATCACTGTTGATTGCATATTTTATATGTAAGGGTTACAATTTTAATTAAAATCATTAGAATTTAATTTTAGTTGAATTATAAATAACACTCAAGGCATAATTGCTCTTTCAGATATTGATGCATTTTAAACTTACATTAAGATATCAAATTCTGCTTGCATGAATAAGAAGTCGTTTGAGAAAAAATATACAGAGCTTAGGCTTAAAACTTTTTGATGAAATTGACAAATGAAAAGTGAGAAAAAGTACTACTTTATATTAATTGATATTAAATTTTAAGAGATATGATCAAAATAAAGTATGTACGAAATTTTAATCTATTATTAATAACGCGTATTTAATAAATATTTTTTATTAAAATGCTCCCTTTTGTGTTTCAGAATTTTATGATGTTATTCTGTGCAATAGATAAGGGCTTTTTTCTATTTCACCTAATACTATAGTTATTGATATTTTAGCTTTTAGAAGTTTGCTCAGAAGATAAGGCAGTACAATTTTTAAATACATCCATAACTTCCTTTTCGGCATGAAAAACACTTCATTTTCTAAAAACTTCTGTTGAATTTCCAAGTACTTAGATGAGTTAAAATTTTAACCCTTTCTAAAAAAAACGATAATAGATTAATCCGGCTTAAAATTTGGGAAATTTATTCTTTTAGTTTTTTTCTGTATGTTGTCTTTGTTTAGTAAGTATTTTTTAATTTCGTCTCTGAATAAAAATGAAGTTAATATTTAGATTTCGCAAACATTTTTTTCGCTTAAAAAAATCTAAAGCCATTGTTTTTTCTTCTGGGAAGTACTTAAAAATTGGTTTTAAATACTTAAAACGAATTTTAAAAAAAACCAGTGTTCCTAGAAACGAATCAATAAATCAATTTTTATCTTATGTGTCAGAAATCTTCTGAATAATTTTACGACATTATAGCATCATATGTTGGTTTTTCAATTCTTTCCTGTTCATACATCAAAATGAGCAAGGACAAACACATTTTTATTTAATGTTTTTTTAACCGAAAACAATTCCATACGCTATATTAATTATTTGACATGAAGTCTATACTTAACTAAATAGAGTATTTTCTTTCCATTAAAGCATTTTTCATCTTTTAAAATATTTTTTTAAATAATGAACTGTGACTGTCTCATAGAAGTTTCATGAAATACTGCTAAGATTTACCAAACGTATTTTTGTCACTATCAAAGTGTACTTATTTTGCAATGTAATTATATTAAAGTATTGTGAGATGTATGGTGGAAATCTTGATTCATCTAAGGTGCTAAGAATAAGAAAAGTTTGGATCTTAGAACAAAAATTCTTTAGCAAAGTGGACGATTCATATGCATAGTCTGTGAATTTAAATCAAGGCTGCTATTAATGTAGACAAATTTTTAGCATTTGTAAAGCTTTAAAAATATAACATTCTCGATTGGAATTTTCTGTTAGAAAATTAAACCATGCCCTTGATTTTCATCATATTTATATCCATAGCGCATACTACACACTAAAAACCTTTATTCAGTTCACAATTCTTCAACTGATATCCGTAATTGTAATACTTGATTCTTGTTCCCAAGGATGAGTATTCAATATTAAACCACCTGTGAAACCTGATAGATTATAGATTTTAGTACAATATCACAATATTTATAAGCAAATATATCATTGCATTAATAATATACTAACTGTAGCAAATGTAATCACAAATTGAAAGGTTAGTTAACAGATTCACATGGATTCATGGATTTACTTTGATAGTTAACCATTTTCAAAATGATATAAATAGCACATATTCTTCTGGTATTAAATATAGTGTGAGTTAATATTTTAAAGATGCTTTATAAACTTATACCAACTACATAGAATTTTTTAGCTCCATGTCTAATCTTCTCACCACTATCAAACCACTTATGGGTACCATCACATTGAATCTCAAGCCGCGAAGTAGAATATTTTTTCTCTCTCCCACTTTACCAATCAGAAGAGTTCTTAGGAAGTGCTTGATCTGAAGCTACTAAATTTTGGGGCTCCTGCTTCCATATAAAACCCAAGTTGGAATAAATTTCTAGCGTATTTGGGCAAAGCGGGGCTTCACTGTCTGTTCATGTCTTGGGAAAAATTGATATCCTCAGGAATCTGGGGGCCCGTCGAAAAAATTTAATGGGTAGAAATAGGTCAGTAATTTTTTCGTAAACCCTTCCGACAGTTTCTGCTATCTACTATCAATCAAAAGTGCATGATAAAAAATTCATCAGATGTGATAGTATATTTTTTAAATAGATTTCTTTTTGTATGTTGTTATAGCACTGTTAAAAAATTACACTTAAACACTACGATTATAATGAACGGATAATATTTAAGAGGTTTCATTATTTTTGTAGTCTGAATAATCAAAATTATTTCTTTTGTTCCATTTATTCTGGAATAAAATGAAAGTGAAAGACACATATGTAAGAAAAGTATTAAAATATTAAACTTCCAGCTTTGAATGGTGCAAGGTATTCTTTCTTTGTTTTCATACCATAACATTTGATCTAAAATTACCTTTTTATATTACAAATTATTACATATAAAGAAATTAAACCTTACATGATTAGTTCTATTTTTACTTGCTATTTCTTTTAGAATTAAGGATTAACAATTATTTTCTATTAACTTTTAAATGTACACGTACCGTGAAATAATATTAAGCTTCATCAAAATAAATCTATTTTAAAGTATCAACAAAATGATATTAAAAGTTTTATAGAAAATGTTTTAATTATTTTAGTTATTTATTTTTGATTTCAAAGTACCTGAAGAGAGAATTTATTTAGTTTTTCAATTCATGCGATGAAAGTGAATCAATAATAATTGTTCAAATATTGGATTTTTGTTGTTTGTTATTTTCTACCTTAAGCTGATAACTCTGTTTAAAAATATATTAATACAAAAATATTTACATTCATAAAAAAAACTTTTATTTTCCACAGGAAACCATATTACAAAAGTATTATAGCGCTTAAGTACCAGAGTACATGTTTACCCATATCTCAATATTCACTTCAAATGAACTCACAACTTTTCTTCTTTAAAAGTTGAATTGAAGATAATGTGATTTAAGAAAAGTCTTATATGTATTCATATTCTTGAATTTGTTTTATTTGTAGTATAACAAAAGGAAGTAATTCTTTAAAATTATAATAACAGCAGATCATTTCAGTACTTCAATGAGCTAAAACTAAAAATAGCATTAATAAAACTAGAGTTTAAAATATTCAGCATAAGAAATTAAAAACATTGAAATGATGTATAACAGCAATATTAATGCAATAATTATCGTTAATTAACATTTGAAGAATTTAGAAATAAATCATAGGCAACAAAACTCCAAAAAGAACCATAACTTGTTAAATTTATAAGACATTAAGTGTTATATTTTATTGAATAAATAAATAAATTAATAAGAGAGAGAGAGAAAGTTTATAAAAAACATTTTAGATTCAAAGGGGTATCTACTGGAGATTATTGTGAAATGCGCATTTTGAATAATGTTTGGTTGGTTTAGGTTAAAAGTATATTAATAACTATTTCTGAAATTTTAAACACCTTTCTGAAAATTTTAAAATCATAGCTATAATTATCTGAGAACATTATTTCCAACTCAATCAAATAACTAGAGAAAAAATCCATTGTTTCACAATATTGTTAAATGGGCTAAAAATTGTTGAAAATTTAAAAATTCTGTAATATTGGTCATTTAATTCATATTTATACATTAAATTAGTTATAACTGGTTAATTAATATAGAGAGAGATTGCCAAAAAAGTATTTATTTAAATACAAAAGTCAATAAATTTTTTATATTAGGAAATTGCAGTTATTGGATAATTTTATAAAAAAAAAAATATCGTTAGTCGTGTAAAATTTAAAACAAAAATCCTACGAATGAAAACCCTTATAATTTTTATACACTTCCCTTCTGTATGAAATACACTGATTTGTCTGCATTGAGATTCAAATTTTCGGTTGGGGCCGCAACGGAATCCATTTGTTCCCAAGAAGGAAAAAGAGAAATCTTCCTTTAATCGAATTCTCACCCAGACAATTCAATTATTTAAGATAATATGTTCCTTTTTTATTTACCGCACACACTGCCAAATGGTCAAGGCATATTTATCCCAAGGCAAAAATTTTCACGATTCAGTGGAACAATCAATTGCGTCAAGTATCGCCCTTTCAGAATTCCTCAGTTTCCCATTCCAATAAATATTGCCACAGTTTCGGGTTACCGATGCTCATTATTCTTTTTTTAATAGGATTTATATATTTTTAATAAGTAATATAAATAAATTATTAAAATAGCACACAATATTTACGTTTCAATCATTTTAATACATTAAGGATTGTTTGTTTCGTGTGTGTAATTGACTTGAGGTATATTTTTTGCCATCCGTCAAAGATTAAAGATTTATTCTGAATTTGGACCAGGGAAAAGGAATTTCTTTATAGAGCAATTGTTTTAAAAAATAGTTGCACCAAAACACATACACAAAAATCTCTCTCAGCCAAATGTATGGTTTTGAAAGGATTGTTAAAGAAACTCTGGAGATATAATTACTAATTTGTTGTCCAATCACTTTTCTGCTTGCTGTTGCATACATTAAAAACACATATACAAACAAACACTAGATCATAGTATAAAAAAACCTTTCATCCAATCTGGAAAATTCAAATTTCTCTTAACACACATACAAGTTTTTCTATTTCAATCCAAATTTTAAGATAGCTTATGTTCGGATTGTTCAAAATTTACAACTGTTTAATCATGAGTCGTTATTTTAGAAAAAAAATCAGCACTTTCATAAGCTTATACCCTTTATATATATTATCTTTACTTCCCCAAGTTTTTGTTTATTAAAATAAAAATAAAGTGGTTAACTCAGTTCTTTGCTTAAAAAATATAATCTGTATTCATAATGACTTAATGCAATCTTTTTTTATTCTATGTCAGAAATAGAGTTCATTGTTCATAAACAATATCATATAACACTGTTGAGAGGTGAAAAGTGAATGTTCAAAGTAGCTATATGTCCTTCATAGACGGTCTAAGAAGCTCATCACTCCCAACTAATGATGCGACAGTAAAAAAAATGGAGGATTTTATCCCATTAAACAAAATACAACCTTCCTAATAATTATCAGTGAGACTGCTTAGTTATGGTAGTGTGTGTGTGTGAAAAATTTTTTAAAAAGAATTGCGCATGTCAAAGATATCAGCGGACTAGGACTTACGATTACTGACTCCTTTTTAGAAGCAAACATAAGGCAAACCGTCAAGAGAAATGCGTAATCTTTTAGAGCAAAGTAAAGAGGATTTTCAAACGCCTGGATCTGCCAATATGATCCAGACACCAAAGTCATGAGTGAGGAGTAGAAGCACAGTGATCCCGGTCACCCTCTGGAAGTCCAAGGAACAGAATAGCTTTCTTAATATAGTACACTGGGAAAAGGTCAGACGATAACCAGTGTATTTTGCTGCACACAACTGAGCAAATTATGTGATATTCTGATAAATAATGTCACTGTATCATCATCAAAGATACCCGTTTTTTTGCCTATAATGCATCTCCTCACTCATCTCGAGGCATGATGTAGGAAACAAAGCGATATGGCTTTAAAATTTTCCCGCATCCACCCTATTTTCTTAATCACAGGAAATTATTTTTACTTCCAGAATTCCGATGCTCATTGAGTGCTGAGAAGTTTGATAACACAAATGACTCTTTTGTCGAGAGGTGTAAGAATGGTTTGTTGAGTTCCATGATAAAAAAAAATGTTGGGGGGGGGGGCATGTAAAAATAAGCACGGCGACTACATTGAGAAGCATTAAAAATAAACATAAATCTTCGTTGATTTAGTGTTTTAATTACAACTTCATAATACTACTCCTCGTATTCAGAAAATTCATGCAAATACAACAAGGTTAAAAAAATCAATATTTCGGTCGTTTTGGAGGTAATGTGTTTCCCCTTAATACTAATTGAATAGTTAAGGTAAGTCGGTACCCCCTATCCCGCTCATGTTAAATTGAGCATTTTTATGTGCCTTTTTCTCATAAAATATTAAATGTACAGACTTAAATTTTTTTCTGTATATTAATTAGACTTTTTTTTAAAACTGAAGTGAACTTTTTCAAATATATTGTTTAGTTTTTTCAAAAACTTTCATCGTAATGTATCACTATGAATTTTTTGAAAAATGTCATTTTTTTTTTCACGATAACTGACTTTTACAAAAATATTATTGGTATATTAATAAAAGTTCACTTCAGTATATATATTAACATATCAGTAATATACAGTGAAGATTGCAATTGCTTCCGTTGAATAGGTTCTGAGAAAATGGTACACGCATTTTTAAAAACACCGTTTTGAGATAATTGCATTTTTATTATAAAATGTCACTTCATCCAAAAAATTATGAATTACAATCTGTATTTGCACTATTTTTTTAAACATTAGCTTATTCTCAATAACTTCTAAGACTTTTTACTTATTTCTTTTACTTAGATTTCTCAGAAAATACATGTATAGCATTTTTCCCTTTTAATCTATCGAGATATTTTATAGCGTTTGCATCATTTTTCTCAAATTATGCATCAATTTTTGAAGAATTTTCTGTTCTGATACATTACTGTCCATCCAAGTTGACTATAAGTATCATAAATACCATGTAAAAATGTGTCAATACATGAAAATATGGCTTTGGTAATACACCATTATACGACATTTCGAAAAATTTCATTACTGTTTTATAAATTCACATGTAAACACAATTTCTTAAAGTATCAGAATTAAAAGGATTCTTAAAATATTACATAAATGGTACCCAAAACAACAACAAGAAAACTGATTTTATGTTTTTAAACATGAAATTTGTGTATTTTTTGTATGTAACAAGTTTTGTGCAACGAAAAAGGGCATTGCATTTTGGGATATATTTATGTACCTTTTACTAAGAATCTATTGAAAACAAAGCTTAAAAATTTATGTGTGCATTAAATTAACATTTATCTTTATACAGAAGTGAAATTTTTTTAAAAAATTTATCAGCCTGTTTAAAAATGTAATTTTTGCACAGTAGAATAATGAATTTTATAAAAAAAATTCCTTTTCTATGTTACGACATCTGCTTTTTATCTAAATGTCTGAGGAATATCTCAAAAATCTCACTTCAGTATATACAATATATATGAAATATAAAATAAAAAATTCCAGTTCATGCATACAATAAATTTATAGAAAAAAAAGACACAAATTAAGAAATATAATACATGAATATATGACATTTCGAAAAGTTTCACTAGTGCTTTGTATATTCACATGTAAACACAATTTCTTAAAGTATCAAGATTAAAAAGTTTCTTTAAATATTACATAAATGATATCCAAAACAAGAAAACTGCTTTTATGTTTTTAAACATGAACTCTATGTAATTTTATGTGGATAACAAGCTTTACAGGTAACGACAAAAATCATCCCGTATCATCACATATATATGTGTACTTTTTCTCAGAAACTGTTAAATATTAAGACTTCTGATTTAGTCTGAATATTAATTAGACTTTAATATTTATGCGGAAGTGAGATATTTCAAATATAATGTTAAGTTTTTTCAAAACCATGCAACATAAAAATATTACTATGAATTTCTTGAAAATTTTCATTTTTTTCTACGATAAATGCTTTATGTTAAATTATTTTGGGAAAATTTATAAAGGCACACTTCAGTGTACATGGTTATGTTCAGTGTACATATGAGTTATGCTTTACTGAAATTTTATGAGCATCCTTGCATTATTTTCTGAGAAAAAAAAACATAAATTTTTATAAACAAACTTTTTGAAAAATGCATTTTTAACATGAAATGTCACTTTATCACAAAAATTATGACTTCCAACATGTATTTGCCACATTTTATTCAACATTAGCATCAAGTCAATATATTTTAAGTAAAAAAAGCATCAAAAATGTTTTCAAATTGTCAGAAAATACATACATAACATTTTTCAGTTTTTGTTTAACGAGATATTTTGTAAAATTTACATCTATTATCACAAAATCGCTGTAAATTTTAGAAGAATTTGTAGCATTTATGTATTACAAATATCAAAGTAGAGCAAATATCATCATAAATATAATGGGAAAAAATTTATCTATATGGTTTTGGTGTGCATTTGAAAAAACATGATTTTACGTCATTTTGAAAGTTTTCATATGTGTTCTGTGTGTTCACATGCAAACATAAGTTTCTAAGACTTTTAAATTTCAAAAGTTTCTCTAAACTGTACACATGATTTCTTAAACAGCAAAAATAAAACTGTTTTTATGTTTTTAAACATGATATTTAGGTATTTTTATGTATTTAACCAGCTTCTTGCAACGACAAATGATATTACACATCTGAATTTTTGTATGTACAATTCATTCAGAAACTTTTGAATATTTAAGTTTAAAAACTTGTCTATACAGTTAAGTAACATTTATATTTATACTAAAGTGATATTTTTTTAAAAAAAATTAGTTTTTTTTAAAAACAGACTTATTTATCAACACTTAATTTATTCAAAGTTGTTTGTTTTTTGACACATGTGCTCTTAGCTAAATGTTTTTTTTTGTTGTAATATTTTCAAAATATCACTTCAGTATCCACAAGAATGCATAAGGAATATATAATGTAAATTTGCAGCTTTTTTTTCACATACAGTAAATTTAGAAAAATTTTATTTTTTTAAAAAGTAATTTTAAAATTATAAATTATGAAAATAGTAGTTTTGAAAAAAATCATATCTTGTGAAAGTAAATTGATAAATACAAATAAATAATACTTTAAAACTCCTGGAAACATGTTGTAACTCGAAATTCCGCCACCAAACTAATACAGTTAATCGAACAGTCAACTGTTATCTAAAGTTAATTGCGTTTGAATAAACAAAAAGAAGGCTTTGCAATTGTTTCAGGATATTTAAAAGGCAAATATCTGTCAAAAGGGGGCGTGGCCCACCAGTTGATAATTTTTTAAAGTCATTTTGACATAGTTCTAATTGAAAATATGGCATAAATGTTATATCCCTAGAAAGGTAATGAAATACAGATTTCAGAAATATCAAAAACTCAAAATAGGTCATTCCATGATTTCTACCCTACTGACCTCCCTTAAATATTCTATGAATCATAAATAAAATTTAAAAAAACATGAGCCTTCTTTTGTACTTTCTCTAATCAAGATGACTTGCCAATTGTAATAACAGGGACTTTTGACACTTAGTGTACAGCAAAGCAAGCATTCGTCCACTTTCTAAACAGGAAATACGAAACTGGCTTTCAGTAGAAATTAAAAATTAGATAATAAAATATTAATAAGTATAATCGAAAGAGAAAAAGGAGGAATTTGATGTAATGGGTTGCATTTGTCATTAAAATTGAAATTTTGAGTATTCAATTTAAAAATTGTTTTCCTCAATCCTTCATCGAACACAGTTTGTTCTTTTTGAATTATCGATAAAGAAACAATCATTAATATAATGTTGAAAAAAGCTTTAGGTTTCATTATCATGCTTTCTGACAATTATCTTTTAAAATTATAGACTCGTTTTTGGCTCGGGGATTACTTAAACGTTGTAGGAGTGGATAATTTTTCACGAAGTAGTAAAATGTGGTTTTCAATTAAGAAATTTTCAAATCATCCCTAGGATCTTTTCTTCGGGATCAAGTCTTATTAAAGGATTCAAATGCTGCATAAGACATAAAAACACAGCCAAAATATTTAAAAGCTGTGTTATGATGATTTTAATTATTAACAGTGCTTTATGAAGCCTGAAACATTTTATATAAAGTGATTAAATAAAAATAAACCACAGAAATCTGTTATATTAAATATGTTTATATTAAAGATATATATTTTTAAGAGCAAATATTTATTAATGTTAATTTCATTGCATAAACTTTAGAATAGTTATGCGCCATTTTTAAGATATCCTTCTTTATTAATATAGTTCCTTCAGTTTTTCAAGTCTGAAAATAAACAAGCTATACTTCTTGTATTTTAATTATATCAAGTATTTAACCATTATATAAATTCTTGAATTTCTTTTGCTACGTGCTTGATCGTGTTATCATTTTATTTTTCAGTATCTGCTCAATACACATCTCAGAAATTACCTTTCAAATCTCAATATAGTACATCTTAATAAAATTTTATTGCATTATCCTAAAGCTTTCTACGAAGAAATGAGACTAAATATGAATTGAACCATTTTTTAAAAGGAGAGCAAAGTATTTTCGCACTGTTACATAAAAAGTAGCTGGAGTGCAGTATTTGGTACACGTCCCTTGAGCTCCCCAATCCTATCTGCAGAAGATCAAGGATCCATTATTAGGGGTCCATTATCAAGATCACTATGACAGTCAATATAGTAGCTATGATGCTGTTAGAGCTTTAGGTAGAAGCGCCTAACTTGGTCTGTTAAGTGGATCTGCCAGGGCTGAGACAAATGGAAATGAGAATAGAGATTTTGTTTGTTCACTGTTACTTTGTTGCATTCTTAATCTTTAAAAAGTAATGCTGAAAGTCTGATAATTCAGGTTTTTTTAAGAAAAGAACATTGATAGCATTCGTACTTACGCACTTATACGGTGAAATTGGGAAAGAGCTACAAAGAACATGTTAAACTGTTTTCCTTAAATCTATCATATGAAGAAATAAAAGGTGCTGGAAAAAGAGCTACAAAATTGATATGAACGATTATGTAAATGTAGACAATAAAGCCATAAAATTACGAAGTGTTTTGAATTATAAATTTTCAAGATTTTTTGCTTGGTTTTCATTTAATGAATTACTTTCTTATACTAATGTATAAGTAATTTGTATTACTTTAATGTATTTTGATGTGTAACATCTTTCCTCTCGATTGCTGGAGATTTGTGGGAATGATTTCGTGAAAAGGGACGGAAATGCGTAACAGGAAGTTGGGGAAGCGCACGCAGTGAAGTTCTATTTTTTCTCCTTCATTCGGGATAGGCTCCCCCTCATCCCCCACCCCCTGCGGTCTCGGCCGTGGGATCTTTGTTTTTGTTTTTTCACTTTAGGATTAGAGAAGAAACTAAGTCCTTTAGGCAGAGATGTGGTTAGACAATGACGAACGTGTTTCGATACCTGACTTCGATTGCTGCGTACAATTTAAACGACCGGGCCACGGAGCAGCTGGTGTTGCGATCTATTGCAAACAGAACACCTCACATGTTGTGGCTCCTCATATGGATATTACTTATAGTCAAACAAGGGGGACTGGGTATTGTTAGTCAAGATATTGGGGACATATGTGCGGTAAATTGCTTATTTGAAAATGGACAAACAGTGATTTTGGTGGTCGTATACATTTCTCCGAATCAAACGGTTCAAAACATTAAAGATTTCCTGCATTTTTTACTTTTACCATATACCGAAAGTGGTTCTGCTCTTTTTTAAAAAAAAAACTATCACTCGCTTCCCATGATTTTGAGTGGTGATTTTAAAGTTAACTTCAGTTTGTTAGAAGCCGAGCCACTCATAGCTTTTTTGAATGATGAACTCAAGCTCGAAATGAACACAATTGAAATGTTCAGACAACTAACAATGGTACTGTTATGGATGCTATTTTTCAACTGTTTTTAAATACTTTGAAAACACAAGTATATGTGTCATATTTTATTTATCATAAATTATGATTACCTCTGTTCCCCAAATTGAACAAGAATAATTATTTTTGATAAAAAATTGCATTACTCCTTGTGTTAATTAAATAAAATTTTCATTAAAGATATAATTATTCCATAGAAAATTATTTCCAATCCTACTCGATTCATTTTTTTTCAGGATTTATGTTGCTATTGCGAATTGACCACGATAACATGTCAGATGTTACACATCGTATACGACTACTGTAAGGCTTGTTTCTTTTTTTTTATAATTTAACGAATCTATTCATGTATCTCTCTCTATGTATTCTTCTCCACTCTTATTCTTTTCTTAATTTAGCGACGAAAAGAAACTTTTTGGGAATTATCTTTAATTATTTGTTATGCCAAATTTATATTTCAGTAAAATGCGTTTCGAACTTTGAATTATGTATGCAGGATGAAAAAATTATATCTATAATTCATTCAAACTTTTACATATTAAACAATAAAAAATTTGTATAGAATGCTAATTTCATGGAATAAGGACTTATTTCTGAAAGTTATAAATCTAGAAAATCTGTCTAAATAAATTAAAATACGTTAAAACACAAGAAATCGTTTTTTTTTTTTAAAAAATTACTTGTGAATGCTTTGAAACTTAAAACATGCATTACGCTTTACTTGCTTTCTTGTTAGCTGAAAGTGAAACAAAAATTCAAGTGCATTACTATTTAAACCTAGTGATCTAGAATATTTGTAAAGATAGTTTATAAAAAATTTGCAATATTTTTATCACAAAGATGTTTTAAAAAATTGCCATTATTTAACTTTCTGTCCATTTTTTATATTACAAAAATAACAGTTTCGAGAAGCACTTTTAGAAGAGTTAAGAAAATCCAAAACAATATGGTAAGTGAAATATTTCAATATAGGCACTTTTTATAAGTTATGAATAAAAAATATTTTCTTAAGTTATCAATAACATAGTTTATTTTATAAATTAATCTTTTTTTAAAACCACGCATGGTTTTCATGAAAATTATTCCTATGTAGAAGTTAAACACTTCTCAATTCCCGTGATTTGGATTTCCTTCCAGTATCTCCCCCAAATAATTGAAGCTCTGCTACTTTCCAAGCTGGGGGCTCTCTTTCAAACTTTATCACTTCTTGCTAAAGTTCCTCTCATCCTTCTAACAAAACTTCCCAGGTTTTTAGAATGAAACCCATCAAAATAGTGGCTAACATATCATCCCAGCTGTTCGAGCCCCTTAATCCTGATCCATTTCCTGGTGAACCATCTCATATACACTAAAAAAAGTAAATAAGTATAAAGTAACCAAAAGTCAAGCCCAAGATTGGGATTTCTTTCAAGGTACTGTAGGTATATACTTGTAAGCGAAACAGCAACTAACTGAAAAAGTTAGGATCAACTTTTATTACCTGGACCTTTGCCATGAGTTTGGTTTTTATATCTGCCAGAAGTGATGTTCTTGAACTAGCGTTTTCTTATGTATAAAACTATACCTAGAGACGTTTAAGTTGCGTTCTGCCGTGATTTTATAGATGTTGGAAGTCTAAAAGCTTAAAAAATAAATGAAAATGCTATTAAAATTTTGTTTTTGAAACATATAGTAGTGTTGTATTGTTCAGCTTTTTCCAAGCATCCACGAAGCATATTTTTGACATGAAATTATAAGTAGTATGTTTTACTAGAAAAAAATATTTATCATAAAATATTCTATCGTATATTTTCTCCACCATATTTCATAGATTTGAACAAATTATGTGCATGTACATTACCTATATATGCCAAACTATTATTTAAATTACATGTTTTAAATGAAAATCAATATACATTTAAATAAAGTGCACAACATCAGAAAGGCATTATTTTCTTTTATAAATTCCCTATGCATGCCAAAACAATTTTTAAACAAATAATGTATTCTTATTTTCTTTTTTAATATTAGCAATATAATGATGATAACTGTTTCCGTAGATGATGCAATTAAAATAATAAGGATAAAAAAATTAACTGTTACAATCAATTATTTTACGAAAACTATCATATGCGTTGTTTACTTAAGATCACAAATTTCATTTTCACTTTTAAGTGATTCCTTAAACTTAAGAAAAATATACACAGACTAATTGGGCTTTATCAATGCCTTTGCATACTTTTATCAGTTGACGTACATACATATGAGCATAGAAAATTCAGTGATAAAATTCATTTTAAGATGCATTCATCAAATAGGATGGGGAGATGCAAATATGTTATCTTTAATTAATCAAATTGAATTTATATTAGAAGGAAAAATACAAGTTAAAAAAATATTATTATATTGTATACGTGTACAAGTGATTTTGTTTGTGAAAAATTAAGTAAAATAAATTGAAATGTTTTCTGTAAAAATACTGAATGTAAATCTCAAAATGAAAAAAAAATGGATTTAGAATGGTTTTTTATTAACATTTATATAAGAAATTTGTGTAAAGTACTTGTCTGAAGCTCAATTATACTATAAACAAAATATTATTTTATTATATTTAAACAAAAAGTTCAAATTTTCCTCTTTATTTAAATATTTACCAACTATTAAAATTTGAATCGTCATATTTTCATGCTTACTGTGAGTACTTCAGAAACCATGTTATCTGTAATCCTTTTTTTTTTCATTATTTGATCATATCTTTTCACGTCGTAAATACCTTTACAAAGAGTTTAAATTAAAGGGGTTTTTTTTATTAATTTTAACAATAGCATATTTAAGAATGAGCTATTTAGTCAGTCTAATATAATATCAAACTTTTTTTATAAAATTAATTTATTTGCATTATTACGTCTGAATAAACAGACAGATTTATTACGGTGATTAGAATATGTATTACATTTACATTTAATATGAGTTACATTCAGAATATTCAATTTTAGTTTTAGATTTATCCGATGCATCTTGTAATTTATATTATGTGATAGTTGGATCAATTTACAAATCCTTTCTGAAGATTTAATTTATAATTATTATTTATTTAATTACTTTCATATCACTTTGATTGATGGAAAATTACATTTAAATGAACTTTAAGAGTGGTAGAAAGAGTGGCTCTGAATTTAAGAGAAAACATCACATCAGAGACAAATATACTTGAGTGAAGTATGAATTTTCGCACAAAAGTAATCATTAATGTTAGAAATCCTTATACTTTTTTCTTAACCCAAATTGATGATTGAGGTTTATTTTCTTATATAAGTTATATTTATATATATATAAGGTTTTTTAAGAGGAGCAAATTCTAACTGAAATTTGATTAGTAAAAAAAAAAATATTTTGTTGAATTTTGAATATACCCCGGGGTAAATTTATTGATGAGTTACATTAAAAAATTTTCAGGCAAGTATAATTTTTATTATAAAACCTTGAATTTAATCTAATTTACATTCAAGGACTGGGGTGAAAATGAGCAGATGTAATGTATGAATACATGTATTGAAAAAAAACTCTTACGGTATCACAAGAATTCAATACTTTTCTTCTTTAGGAAATTAAACTAAAAATTCAAATAAAAGAAAAGGGAATTTCAATAACGCATTGGTCCCCCCCCCTATACAATGGGGCACATTTTTGTCGATGGCTGGAGGAAACACACATTTTTAATTAGATATAAAATGTTTTGTTTTACTTTTTCATCGAACTGTTTTAACTCTATCTGACTTGGTGGGTGTGCTCCACCCAAATCTGCTTCATTTTATGTTTTAAATTGTATTTTTATATTTAATTTGATATTTTATTTTCTACTTCAGAAACTGTGTTTATCTAAAAATGTGAATATTTTTAAGGAATTTTATTATTTCAATAATTGATTGGCGCAGTTTAGCCGAAATCAGCCCTTGCACCATTAAACCCTACATTCACTGACTCGCCCACTTAACGTTTTTAAAACTGATGTATATATTCAAATCTGTACCACCATCTCTTCCCTTAGAATCAGTTGTAGTCTTGAAAAACAAACCTTTTTTTCCCCTTATTTAAATTTCTTGACTAAATTATTTTTTGCCATTCGTGTGTCCCTCGGATTATTGTAAATTTATTGATGTGTCCCAAGGATTATTGTGGATTTATTAAAATGACCCTCGAGCGTTTAAAAGTTGAAGACCCTTATTCTAGCAGCATCAGCATTTTTCAAGGCCATTTCATTCATCCCAGTGCCAGCCACCTAAATGAATCGAACAAATAATGTCTTCAAGATATTTCTAAGCCTCTTGGATATCGTTAATGAAATTACTAACAACATTCATAGATCAACAATCATTCAAATAACACACATTCCAAACACCGTAAATTTGATTTTTGTACATTCTCTCTAATTTCTGACTGTCCTTTTTTCATATAAGTTTTTTAAAGTACATGATAATCATTCATATAAGTAATAAAATTTAATGTTGCTTCCATTTTTAATAGAGAGCTTCGAAAAATTCTATTTACCATAACTTTTGGAGGCCAATGTACATTCAGCTTTGCACTGAATTTAGCAGTTGGAAAAAAAAATTGTTCATTAATTTAAAAATCGGATCATTCACTTCCTTTAAGTTTGAAGATTTTAATGTGAAAGCAAACATTAACGTGGTCTGAATAAATAGAGAACAACTGTTACCGGCAGAAATTCCCAAATTTGTTGCTGTATAGAATCATTATATTTTTGCTGAATGCCACAATTTCATTAAAATACAATCCACACAATTTATTTCTTACTTATACATAAGATAACATAAGGAGAGAGAGAGCATGTAAGCCAAATGTAGTTCTTTTTTTCAACTTAAATTTCGAATATTATAAGATTTGGTGTTCTATAAATTTAACTCTTATTTTGATTTCATGCTTTAATTATTATTAAGTCCATTATGTTATTAATTTACATTCACAATAAAAGTTCATATAAAGAGAACTTCGAGGCAACGCAAATGAAAAAGTTTACTTTATTATGTTTTGCTTTAATAATTGCTTCAATTAATAACTTGTGTAACATTTTTGTGCAGCCATCCTAATATAATTAGAATTATCTAAATAATTAATGCAGAATCGTTTAGTTCTTAAAGATAAATTATTTTATATGTATTTGAATAAAAAAAGTATATTATATTTTCAGCTTTTGTTATGAAATAAAAATTGTCTAAGTGATAAATAATAAAGCTAATTTTTCATCTTTGTTTTTCAAAATATTCAAAATAAGAAGGATCCGGACTAAATGAATATATATATATAATTTAAATGAATTAATTATATGAGTGAAAAAGAAATATTGAGAAGATTTCTTTCATAAAATATTTTATAATTTCCCTTTATAGCCTTTAATGTAGTTAAAAATGTATTAAACTAAATGACTAAGATAATATTTTTATGTTTAATAATTGTATGTGTTTAATGAAAGAAGTTTGTAATTGGATTTGTATTTTTAGAGAATTTACTTCTTAACTTCATGTAAAATCTGTACATTAATTGTTAAATTCAAATGTTTTCATACATGGATGCATTAAATAAACGGTATAGCCTATTATTTTTTCAGTTATAATTATCATAAGGATAATAATTTAAACTATTCAAAATTGATAAGTGTGTACTTGTTATTTTTTGTTCACATGCAATTAAGAAATGTAATTGAATTTTATTTTAAAAATAATATAAATGATTAAAGCAAGTTTTGTACTTATGAACATCAGTCAGAAAAAAACAACTGACATATTTCTTTTTTGTATACATATTTTTTCGATTTAAAATTAATATTAATTATTCAATGAGACAATAATATAATGTGAAAATATTTATAGGTGGGTTTTTTAGGATATGTTTGGCAATAAAATATATCTTGTTTTCATTTTTTCACTTTTCTTTTTCGCTCTTTCTACTTAAACTGATTACATTTAATTATCATTTACAAACATTTATTTAAATATCACTTACTTTATGGAAGCTGATTGTTTTATATTTTGTTTTCAATCATGTCTTGATTTGACTTTTGGTTACTCTCACATTCTAGAACACAAAGACTATCAGAGACGGACTTCGTATTTTGGAATCACAGTCAAGTGACAAGAATGACATCTGAGCTTCCATGCCAACTTATGGTGAGCCACGGCAGATTTAACGTGCATCAAGCTCTCTACATGGAGGGTCTTAAATGACATCAGTAATCGAATGAAAGACTCGCCGACCACAAAATTGAGACCGTAACTTAGAGACCTATCACGGTCACTGCATTCAAAAATATCCACTCGTTTATTAATTGTTATTTTTTTTTATTTTTAAAATTGTTTATAAGGCTCAACTTAGTTGCTAAATGCCTCTTAAAATTCATTTCTAATACAAGTTGATTTCTAGAGAATAATCAACAATTTTTCAATATCTAGCGGATCAAAATTTTAAAAAAAAGAAGGAAAGAAAAAAGCAGAAAAGATCAATACATTTTATTTACTTCTTCTAAAATAACTCTAATCTCTTTTATTTCTAAACTAACTGATTTTAATTCGTTTTCTGTGTTTGCTAATACTAAGGGTTTTGGCAACTTATAAAAAAAAAAGGGCAAAATAAAAAGCTTAAAATAAACCCCATTATTTGCCACTATTTTGGACAATACGAGTAATTGAAATTAAAGACTGCTTTAGAAGCAATCCAATTAAAGACAAATGGAATTAAGGGCTCCTAGAAGTGTCCCCACAAAAGAAAACATGGGATAAACAACTACGTAGTAAATTGAAAACTGGTGATTTTAATAGAAGGAAAGGCAAATTAACAAGGATTTATAAACCTTTGCTAAGGAGAGTATTTGCTTCTTTTTTTTTCTTTGTGGCCGAGGTAACCGAGGGGCAATGGTCACGAAACTAGAGATCAGCGTTATTTCTAAGGAGTTGTGGGTTTGAATTCTATTGCCCTTGAAGACCAGCCCTGTAGAGGAATGACGTACGGTAAATCTGTTTTGGCTTAAAATCCTCGCGTTGGCATGGCGTGGAAGTTTAAAAAGTAGGGTTATAGATTTTAAGTATTGTTCTCGTTACTTAACCGAGGCTCAAAATTATTGGGTCCGTTACCAATAGCATTCGTGTAGCTTCAAAAAGCAACGTTAGTTGACAATCAAACCAAATTTTCCATATTTGCTTATGTAGATAGCATCTCCCCCTCCCTCCCCTAATAAAGGTATATTATTAAAATTAAGTGAATTGTAAAAATATTATTTGTATATCAAAAATATCACTTTCTGTAAGTAAATATAAATTATTTCATTTTTGAAAATTTACTTGTTTTCAGTGTGAATTATTTTGTGTAGAAAATATCATATCTCTGAATTTTTCTTCTACGTCGAACATACAATTTATATACATACTAACGATTATAATTTTGAAGTTCAAAAATTGTTAGAAATGAGTTCGTATAAAACTTCAAACAAATTATATCCTTTTTTTAAAACTGTAAGTTTCAATTAGTTAAAATATTTATTTCTGACACCTTATTTCTTTATTAAATTTTATTCATTTCTAGCCATATACGTCTAATGGCAGTAATATCTTGGTAAAAAGACAAGAATAATGAAAATAACAAAGCTAATATACATGCATGAAATTGATTAAATTTGTAAATTTTATAATACCATTAATATTATTTGTTTATTTAATATATTTTAAATAAAAATGTTTATTAAATAAAGATTTAGAATGTGCACAATGCCTTATTTTATTTTCAAACAGAGATATTCTTTTCTTAAAATGTTCTTTTTTCTTTAATATTTTATATTAATAAGATAATTGCTCTACAATTTTTAGAGCCTTTCAATATAAAATTCAAGTTATTTACATTTATTCTGAAAAGATTTTTTTTGTGTTAAAAAATTAATATGCCAATCATAATTACTTTTCTTAATATCAAATATGATTTCTTTGTGAAAAATGTAATACATTTTCAATAAAAATGTCTCAAGTTAGTTGTTGACAAACTATTTGCGTCTAATTAATATAATTTCTCTCATCAGTTTATATGATAAACTATTAATTTGATTGAGCGCATGAAGAAAAATTAGTAAAATTTAAATTAAATAGTGTAATGTCAGTGAAATGTGTAATTGTCTGCCTGAATATGTAAAAAGGAGGACTCGAAAATATAATTATGATTCAAAAGGAGATATTTTGCGGTTGCGTTTCCCCTTCAAAGTTTTCAACTTTAATTTGTCTCAAATACAAATTTTCTCGAGAGATATACATGGCATCCAATTCGATACAGATGTCGTCTAGCCAATGGTGACACGTCTGATATTTCATCCTGACTTTTCTGCCTTGCATGCATGTCTTTCATACATATGTGCATCCATTTATTTTCATTTAAATTCCTATCACTTTTCTTTTGAAATATTATTTTGACTATTGGGGAAAAAAATGGTTTTTTTTCTTTAATGTCATTTTGTAAGATTTGTGATCGATGAGAATTCAGAGACAGCACTAGATATTTACCCCTGATATTATAGTCTTAGTTATAATGCAGGCATACATACATATATATATTTTGCATAAGTAAGTAACTGTTAATTACCCATATAACGGGATATAATCGTAACTTTATCTCTTTCAAATTAAAAGCTCTGCGCATTTAAATAATTATCTTTCGAACACATTATCCAATTATCTGCACCAATCAGAAGAGGCGTGTTCGGAAGTCATGTGAATTTTTGAACTTTCGTTTGCCGTTTTGTATTTAAACTCCCGTCTTCAGGGAAAATTGATCGGCCACTACTTGTATGTATAATTTTCCGATAAACTGTTGTTCCTCGTCTTGTGTAAATATACTTGTGTTGTGTGAGTGTATGCATGTTATTTACGTGAAGTGTCTTCTACTGAAAATAATATAACTCATTTTTTTATACAGCCTCTCCTCAGTTAACCTTCAATGATGCACTAAAATAGAGTAAATTTATTCTGGATCTTCTACTGAGCCAATCTCGCTCTTAAGCGGTTAATAATTTCAGAACCGTCACTTATTGTTTTGCTAACATCCAATAACGCTTCTTGACATGTCATATCCCTCAATTTTTTCAATTATCTACGTTTTAGGCTAAATTGAAGTAATATGTGTTTGTATATATCACGTTTTCTTCACGAGGCGTGGATCTCATTTTAAACTATATCTAAAAGTAGCTCCAGCGATTAGTTAATATAAATTCGCATGAAAACCCGTTATAGATTTACAATGGATAAAATTGTTTCCTACACACATTTTGCCAAACTTAACTAGGACTACCTGCCTTGTTTTCTCATGATTCTTAAACCAATTGTAACTTTGCAGCCCCGTGGACAGGGGCGTTTATGTAAACAGCAAACGCAACTGATGCAATGTCTTTGTTCGCCTTCGTCAAAAGGCAATAGCAGTTTAGAACTTCTAAGCATTAAATATCCACAGCACCTTTTAAGGTATGGTTTATTTCGCAATCCGTACTTGACAACATGAAAGTCAGTGTAAAGCAAAATATTTTTAAAATAAAAATAGCTAAATTCTCATTTTTCAAACCACAAGGTACAGTAAAACATTTGGATGCACTGATGAGATATTTTCTTGTTCTAAATTATTGCTTATAAGACCATAGTAATGATCACTGCTATTTTTTTGGAGAATCTTACTGAATGTGAAATTCATTTCGAGTTTACATCTCACCCCCACTGGCTAAATGAAGTTTCCATATTCAAGTACGGTCTCGTCATATAGTTGTAGTGTGGAGTGGTGCCTAATGGTGTGTAGCAGATGAATATGAAGTTACATTAATGAATTAATTCCCTTTTTACTTAAAGTATTCATAGTTATTAAAAATTGCTTTTAATGAGAATACATTGCGAGCATTTTGAGATACAAGAACTGTTATCAGACGATTAAAGGGCATTACTTTAGCATAATTTTCCATGAACATAGCAAAGCAACGATTCACAGAATTTTTCAGCTGAGCACTGTTACGGAATTTCACACAGTTTATTCCCGAAATATTGTCTTCTAATCTGTTATGATAAAAACTCTTTCGAATTGATGAACATTGCTTTAAAGAGGTCCATTCAATTGGTGAGTGTGATCATTTAAAAAAGAAGTGTGTTCATATTCTTTTGCAAGAAATTGTACAAACAATCTTTGCAATAATAATAACTGAAAAAACAGTAAAATTACCCTTACTGAATTCATTTTAATGATCTTTTCTAAGCTTTTTACTTTACCACGTTGTTGGTATGTACAAGTACAAAAAGAGCAATGAAAGGGAATAATTGGGATAAAATTCAGTAGGAAAAACAGCTAGTTTTCAGTAGAAGTACAATTAAAACAGATGCTAAATAAACCTATATAAATCTAGTTTTATGAAATAAACTCGATCGATGAAAATGTGAATTTTAGTAATTAGTAACAAAATTAGAATTACAAAAAATAAGAATTTTATGTATAAATACATTATGTAACTGCAATGCTTATGATAAAAAATAACATGAACGATTCATAAATAGTATTGAAATATGTTTTGGGAATTGTTTATCTGACGCAGTATCTTTTTTCTACGCATTTTTTCATTCTAGTAAACGAAAAGATTTCGAAGAAATATTGCATTAGATAACCTTGCATTAAAGTGTCTTTTGAATAAGATTAATGGTAATATTCTTAAAATTAATAGTGGGAATTCTTCCAGATTCTCATCCAAAAAATCCATTAGCACACAAAAGGCTTTGAAAGTAATTTTATAATAGTTTTGAAAGACCATTGGAAAAATACATTTGATTCATTTTCAAGTTTTTTTTTTCATTTTTTACTATAGAAACATAAATTTTTCTATTTGTAAAAAAAATTGATTTTAGCTACAAGATGTGAAACAAAATATATCGAAAGGGTTACATTTATTGTAACTTGCATCTGAGTATTTGAATTTTTTGGTGCTCATATTTGCAATTTTTTTTATTATGACTATGATGTCTGTATTAGAAAGTAAATAAGATTGAAAAGGTAATCCATATGATTTAATAATTCGTTTCTTATTTTATAAATGCATGTGTAGTTCAACAGTTATTTGTACCAGACACTATTCATTTGCCATATGAGACTTATATAACATACAACTCATTAAGTGGTTAGCGACGCTGACTGTTGTGCCGTAGGGCCTAGGTTTGAATCTCGGAAAAGAAATTGATGTTTCTAAAACTATAGTGCCTTTGCCGTAGGGGGGGGGAGGGAGGTACTCTAAAGAGCCGTTGAGCTGCAAGTCCTCTCGTGAGATTGGTGAAAGGGGAAGAGAGGTGAAAGGCCCCTGGCCAAATCCAGGGTTTTCTCCTTCAAAATTGGGGTGGAACCGAACCAAACAGCTCCGTCATCTGCATGGTGTTCAAAGCTACTGCTAACGACAGGCGTATATTTAGCCCTTTACTACGAGGAATTTCATGGGTCTCGATCTGACATCATCAAACAGGTGGAATTAGAAACAACAACAACAACACAACTTATAAAATCTCTTGCCATTCTCCTAATTTTTTCTCTGAGTAAATTTAATTTAGGTTTGTTTGCAAAAAACCATTTTCATCACGAACAAAATATTTTTTTAAAATTGAATTTTATTATCAAATGTTCTATTAAATTAAGATTGTAAAACATAATAAAATATTTGAGGAGATCAATAAAGTCTAGACTATTGCGGAACTCTTTAATTAAGTTTACTTTAGCACCATAGTTGTAATTAAAACATAAATTAAATGTTCAAAAACATTATTCGAATTAAGTTTAGCAATATAAAAGTTTTTATCTATAAAAACACTTACAGTAGGCGTGATGAAACGGCACTTCTTCAAAGGCGACAGCGAGATCAGTTCCAATTAAACAGTTACTGTCATTGCAATAAGATTAAACATTTGTTTTCATTAACACCAACGGATGCAAAAGGTTTTACTTTTTTTGTTTGCATTTATACGAGGAATAATAAATATTACTTACTATATAAGAGATAACCAAAGTATTTTATTCTATAAACAACAATAAAAATGATTTTTATATAAAATAATGACAATACTACTTCGAAAGGTAACTATTCTGTAAATATAAAACGCTTTGCAAATTAGTTGCTAACATAAATTAATTATATATTAATTATATGAATTAATTATAGGGGAGAGATAAAAAAGTGAAATAAAATTTTATAATTATCAAAAATACAAATGTTTGTGTTTTATCAGTGACTCTTAAGACAGCTTAGAATATTTAAATACACGAATTTCTAAGCCAGCTGAAAGAATAAACATTCTACAAACTTCAAGATTTCGCTTTTTTTTCTCGAATTTGTTTAATGGTTAATAAGGTTGTGAAGAACGTTTAACATGCTTCGCAGATAAATCGATAATAAATAAGTAATCATAAATAAAAATTGGAGAGCATCGATGTGTTTAATCTTATTCAAATGAATCATATTGCATATTAATGTATGAAAACATTTTCTGAAAATAAAGAAACGTTACAATTTAATTTTTCTAATGGATCGTTTCCTTTAGAATTTCTAAAAATGATTACAGAGAAATACAAGGGACAGAATAAATAAGCATGACTCTGGTAAGATCATCAATATCAACAGAATTTTCTATTGCAACTATTCAGCAACTGGCGAAAAGCGCTTGTATCAACCAGTGAATGAAGGACTTTAGGAATGCATTCTGCAGAGAGACAATTAAACATGCATTTGGCTGAGCATTCCTATCACCCAATTGATGAATTTTCATTCAAAACTCTCATTTTAAAACATGAATAATAACTAACTACATTACTCGGCGTTCGCGTCGAACTCAATGTTGTTCAGGCCCTTGTAGTTTTCACCGAAGACTCACGCTCAAATCAGTTTCATTCGTCCCTGGTATTTAATACAGACTCGAATATCGAATAATAATGTACTAGTCGGTTTGAATATGGAAGGAACCCTCTAAATAATTTGGCAGCAGTGACTTATTAGTAGGATGAACAGCTTCTGTCTAGTGCGAAAATTTGCTATTCAAATGTGGTTGTATTTGCACATGAATGCAAAAGTTATCCTAGAAGAGAGTTAGCTTTAACATCATAACGCTGTTGTATCTCGTGGTTAGTTGATTTATTCGCGATGTGATTATACAAACAAGGTTGCTCTCCACAAATCGATACAAAATCGAGTGTGGGATGTTTTTAGCACAATTGTATTTGAAAGCAGAGGAATTTGAAATGATTATGATACAATGAATTAATAAAACGATCTTTATTTTAAAATCAAGTCGAAGAATAAGATATATAACCTCTAGATTAAATCTTTTTTTGTTGTTAAATTTTAAGTTAGTTGTAAAAGAAAAAAACATTTCTGTGTTTTATCTTGATAAGTCTAAATGGCAAATGATACGAATTCTGTATATGCAGGTATGCTAGAAGAAATATTTTTTCTTCCATACACAATAAAATTATTTTCAACTCTTTGTTTATAAGTAAATATATTGATATTTTTGTTCAATCAAATTTTAGGAGTCCGAAATTGATGGAAAGTACTTCGTGTTGTAGAAGTCATACTAAAATTGGGTGTTGTTTGAACAAAAAATTTATTATTGCTTTATTTCATTTATTTATTATTTATTTATATATTCATTTGTTTTTTTAATTTTTATTGAAATTTTTAAATAAACTTAAACAATTTAACTTTTTAAGGAATTTGGGAGAATTCGAAGCGTTTTCTAATATCAATGAAATCTATGAATGTTTGTTTATTCTGTGGTTTTTAATATTATTTCATTAAAACAACAAGTAAATAAACAGTAGCAAACAATCAAGAAGAATAGTTAAAATTAATTTTAAAAAACTATGTTTCTTCAGAAATTATTCATCAAATTTTAAAAATACACGGAGATTTGATTGAAAATCTTAGGTAACAAATCTTAGTCAATAAACTTAGTTTGCGATCTTATTTTTATATAAGACTTTATATAGGTTCACGTAAAAGCTTTCTTTAATTTTAAGAGTATATATATGCAAATGTATGTCCCATTTTTCAGCTATTTATCAACGGTTTTTAATTAAAAATTAATTTTTCAAGCCCATCATCCATGAAAAAACGTTTCTCCGAACAATTAATTTTTAGAGGTAAGGAAAAGTGGTTGTTTTAGGGAGAGAGAAAAAAATGTATTATTTCTTCCAATTAGCATACTGTAATAAAAACACTTGTTAAATTTAATGACTAATAAGGGGAGGGGGGTTGACTGTTAGTCATTATAATGTGTAATTACTAGTCCATGCATGAAAGATTTTAATACAAGTAATATAGAATATTTTGTAAATGTTTCATAATAGCATTTAATGTAAAACATTTTGAAAAGAGATTAATTGCTTCATATTGAATATTTCTAAGTCTTTTATTATAAATTTTGAAAATATATGATTCTTTGCATTATTCTTTATTTCCGACTTCGTATCGGAATCATGAATGACATATCACAAAATTATATTTTTATATATGCATCCCCGAAAAGTAAGAGCAATCAATTCAATGAAATAATAAATTAGATTTTTTAGAAAAAAAATCACATTTTTTTTGCTGAAGTTACTGCTTCACACCTGTAAATCAGTACTATGCATCTACTAGCAAAAGAACATAAAAATTACATTTCTGACTCTAAAGATAAAAGCTTAAAACATCTAGAGCTCTTAAAAATTTTAAAAATTAGTTTAATGATGTAAAACTATTTTAATGTTCACATGTTAAGGTGCGTATAATAAGCATAAACTTATCAGTTTGTTTTAATGTGAATAACAGTCTCAGTGATGGAGGTTTTTGGAGGGCCTCTCCCATGTTTTTAACATGCCAATGTAATTTAGAATAAAATGCAATAAAAATACTACATTATGAAATTCCTTAATGTTAGTGAAATAGATAAAACTGCAAAGTTCAGTATATTTCTGGTTGCAACAAATTTTTAAACTTAAATTTAAAGGCAAGTAAACCTTTTAAAATAAATTTTTGTTTATTTATTTGGGTGGTTTCCTTTTTTGGGGATGTAAAAGTGTTTAAATTAATTTTTGTATTGGTTCTCCCTGGCAACATTTGCCATATGCAAAAAATATTCCAATTTCTCTGAAATATTTTGCATATACAAACAATGAAAAACATCCATAAATATTTCGTATGACACTGATATTGTTTTTAATGTTATATAGTTTTAAATTATATGCCAGGCCCTTAAAAACTTAGTTGGTCCATAGTTTTCCCATCACTTTTCTACGCCAAAAATGTGATATAGTTTAAAGGTATCACACAGTTGGTTATATTAAGATTTCTAAAAGAAGCATTGGTTGTTTAGAGAATCAATTATTGGAAAATAGAGGCTTTTGAAATTCAGTCCTGTTGACGGTTGCTTTATAAAGTAATTTGAATTTCTGAATTATATCTAAATGAATCTCAAAGATTGCAATTAACAATTAGCAGAAATTTGGAAACCGAGGTACACAGGATAAGATTTAGACTTGTATTGAGCTATAAATAGAAGCCATTGTTAGTAATTCGCAGGGAATCTCTAGTGTCAAACAAATTAAAGTAAAATAATCCAATTATTGATTTCTAATTATTTAAGAAGTATGACTTACAACTCTTCTGTGGATGGTATTTTTTTTATTAATGTTGATGGGAATCTCTCTCAAAACGTAGACTATTGGTAACAAATATTGTAAGTTACTAGAAGTAAATATACTGTAGTTCACTACAGTCATATGAAAACGACAACAAGAAAAATGGTTACTTCTTTTTTTTTCTTTATTTCTAAGCTCCACTACAGGAAACTATAGGAGCTTAGTTCTCTTTAATATAAAGCAGGCCTCAGTATTTCATGCGGCGTGTCTTTATTGGAGATTAGGACTCAAATCTAGGGCTCAACTTCACTGCTCAAAAATCTCTCAACTATGACGACTCAGTAATACGTCCTGTGTAGACGAGATAAGCTTCTTTTATTTTCTGAAAACTCCTCCCCTATAAGCTGCAACAACTATGTAAATCTAATATTAAAATGGTATGTTTCCGAATGAAGACTCTTCATTTGTTCTTACATAAGTTTAGTAAATATCATAAAACTGTTAGTAGTAAATTTTCTAAAAATTGCAGAAAAGCCATTTCAATTTTTTAAACATAACTTGTTCCAAACTACAATGCATGCTTAAGAATATGCTGAAAAATTGAGATAATTACCAAATTGGTTTTAACCTCTATAGGGCATTTTTAATAGCAAAATTAAGTTTACACATTTTTTGGATTGAGATTGTTTTATAAAAAAGAAATTAGTATAGCTTATTACTTAAAATTAATTTGATTTTTAAGACTATTTTTTGTGTATGTTTTCCCCAACACCCACTGAGAGTTATCCACAGATAGGACTTCTTATGTTTTGAATTTCTTTTTATAACGCATTAAATGGTATTTTAAAACATAGTTTGAAAATACTACGATATACAAAAAGAGTAATAAATTAAATATATTTTTTATTCAAAAATTTATGAATTTATACATATTACATTCCACGAAATTTCAGAAAATAGAGATCAACACATAGTGAGACATTGCAGCTATACAAACGTATCTTGCTCTTATTTGCTTTAGTAAAACACAAACGGAACAATCTATATGTTTTTCTTTTGTAAAGTTGGCATATGTTCACGAACTGGGGTCAATCCTAATTCATCTGGAACAGTCTTCTTGCTACTGAGGAATTTTGCATGTCGTTCTTTGCCTTTACAACTTGAAAACTCAGAAATCAGTTGACATGCTAGCAAAACAAATCATAGGTTGGAAAATAACTTTCCATTGTAAATTAAAGATTAATAAAGTTGGTGGGAAGTATACTCCCCACGGCTTTATAAAGAGTTAAATAAACTCTGTAGTTTAAGTTAGTTAATGCAATTATAAGTCAGAAGTACAATGAATGTTGAATTCTATAGATTGTATTTTCATTTCTCACACAAAGCGACTTACACCATCTTACTCTGTGAGCATTTAATTATTAACGTTTATGTTATACAGCAACATGAGAGCTATTAGAGACAGACCTCATAATTTTAAACCCCTGTCAAGGGAAGAGGGTGGCATATCGGAGGGGGTGCACTCTTTCTTAACTTCCAACCACAACAGCAACTTGAAGACTTTAAGCCACTACAGATTTAACGTACATCGATCCTTTTATACGGTTGGTTTTTTTGAGGTAGTAGCTCTCGAACTTATGACACGTCGGCTACATGTCACTGGCTACCATCGCCACATCACCTCCCTCAAATAAAAATTATAACAATTGGTAATCCTTTAAATTTATTAAGTAATTTTCAAAATGAATTAAAATCTATATAATATTACCTTAAAAGAATACAAATTCTTTCTTTCCTTATTTATTTCCATCCCCCGTTAAGTCAATGTTATGTATCTTGTAAAGAAATACTAAATAAGAAATAGTTTTTTAAAATATTGAAGGGAATTAAATTCATGGACAAAACTTCAGTACACGTATGTCAACACGTAAACGTATTCGGAAAATTTCTAATTCTTTATTTAAATAAATTACGTAATCTATCTAAGTCAATTTCTAGAAATAACAATTTATTATTTTTTTTTCAGGATATGAAAAATCTGACTTAACTTCTGCATCAGGCAAGAACTAGGAATTAAAAGTGCTATTCCCGATTCTCAACATTCAACTCGGTCTCATAATCAAATAAAATTTAGCATTCTTTTCCCAAAGCAAATTCTCTTTCTATTCGTTCCCACATTGGGTAAGCCAATGCCATGCATCTATCTGCAAAAGGGCAAAAAAGAGAGTTAAGATGCGACTGAGAACAGAACAGAAGGCTGAAGAGCAAAGAAAAAAAAGAAAGACCAGAGTCGGATTATATGGATTTCTGCTCCCTTAACCAGACATGTGTCTCCATAGGAGATAGACAGCCACGGCGTTTAGCTTTTTCGGGATTTGTAGCAATTATATATCAAGCCCGAAAGGGAAAAGATCTGGTACCAGAAAAAAATCAGGATCAGCCCTGACACTAAGTATTATCAAGAAGAGTTATAGCTGATTTGTTGAAGTGTAACTAAAGAATAAATGTGAAAAAAGTAATCCGTGAAAAAGGTTTTTCACTATCGAACTTTCGATACATTATTCTTCATTTGGGAAATGGTATTTGTTGTGGTTATGTTTGTCTAATTAATTTGGTTTGGGGAGAGAAAGGAGATGTGTGTGTGTGCGTGGGATGATTTCACGAATTAAGGCAGTGAAAGAGAAGTAAATGTAAAATATATTGGAGGATTTATTGAGGTGTGTGTGTTTGTAAAATGCAATGGATCGAAGAAATCGGACATGTAGTTTCATAATACAAGAAAAGGAATTTTTGATCATTAGGGATGTAAAGCATATAAAAATATCGCTTTAATACTTTTAACAGAGCCTTTGAAAAATAGAACTTGGATCTTGTTTTGAAAAAAATTCCTTCTCTGTTAAATTGAACATTTTTTCTTGGCTATTAAATTATTAGACAGCTACAATATAATCAGCATGAACATTATACAAATTAGTGTAAAATTATTCTTAAATTGAGTCAAAGATAACTACTACATTAATTAATGAAATACTTTTGTAAGTTCATTTTTAAACAAAATTAAGTAATTTTTATTTCAGAATATTTTGTAATAAACGTTAGTTTAGGTATATCGTGCCTTTCATAAATTAAATTTTTTCTAAGTAATACAGTTTATATATAGAGTACTATATTTTAATACAAATCAATTTATCTCAGGGATTTTTAAAATCTGAATTTGAATAAAACTATATATTTACTTTAACTTGCACTTAGCCATTTTTTAAAATTTAAAAAAAATTGTCATTTTGTACGTAAAAAAAAGAAACAATCCACATTCACCGACGATATGCACATGATTTTGTGAAGCAGTTTCATCTCAAAAACACTTAGCTACTTTTATCTCTTCTTAAATTCAAATTTAAATAGCGTGAAAATTGTAAAACAGTACATCACCAACCTCATTTTAGCAATTTTCTGGATAGTTAATTTCTAGAATATAACATTTTAGAAATACTGAAACTCTAAACGTGGTTTTAACAACTTGATTACATACATTGTAAAAAGCCATGTGTGTGATTTTGGAGCATATATGAGTAAACTATTCGACACAGAAAATGTAGCACCATGAAAGAGTGGGTAGAATGAGATAAAATTGTTCCTAGACAAATAATGCATATGCAAATAAGTGATTTTATTACAGGAAGGTACTTTTAATTTAGAGATGAAAATGTAGGAGATCAGTAAGATGTTAAGACCAACACTCACGCTGATGCCAGCAGCAGTGAAATTATCCAAACAAAAATAATTTGTTTCGTCATAGTGCATAATTATGTATGACAATTATGCATTTATTTATTTTCTAAAACCTGTACCTATTTATTTTCTCATTTTTTTAAATTTATGTTATCAAAAATTTAATCATTTGATTTTTTTAAAAATATTTTCTGGTACGAAACTATGGACCATTTCAGAATATATTTAAAACCCTTCCCCTGAAAACTAAATAATTAATTTTTAATACATAAGCTTATTTTTGCAGAAATTTAAAAATTTGTATTTAAAATTAAAGTTCCCATGTGTACAAAGTCCAGACTAAAAGTAATAAAACCTAGCAACTGTATCTACGCCAAAAAACAAGGGAATTAAAATACGGAGAAGTCAGACAGAATAAACTCTCTTAGGACATTCTCTAATGGGTTTCTTTATAATTTAAATGTATGAAGTTGAACAACACATTAAACTATGTAAAAATACGTGTCTAAGAATGTTTACTCAGTAATTTTATAACTAGCATTCTAGGAAACATTTAGTTTTCATTTAATCTCCATTTAAGCGATTGCTTGGTTTTTACTACTTAACATTATAAAAAATCATTCAAGAAATGTACTTTTCAAAGTACTTCTACTTTACCCATATTTTTAACTAGATGCTTAGATAAGTACTTATCATTGCAATAATGTTGAAGTATTTATTTGTTCATACAAGTCGATTGAAAATAAATTAGTATTTTTTTTTATATTTATATCCTCTAATGATATTTCAAAACTACTCCTGAACTTAAAATTAGTATTAAAAAATAAGTTTTCAATTACGCGTTATAAAGTCCTTGTACTGATAAAACTAAAATACTTTCAAAATTGGCATGCAGTTTTTGTTATTTTTTCTGAAAAAAAAAGATATTTTTAGAGTTGAAAAATTATATATATAATTATTTATCTTCCAATTCAGTTATATGTTGAATATATATATATGTATCACGATAGGGCTATCTTGATCATTTTGCAAAAAAGAAAGAGGAAAAAGGTGAAGAATCTATTTACTTTAAAAATAGTTATTTTTTAAACCTGATGGAAAAATAAACAGATAGTGAAAAATTGAAAATGAATATCACTTAATATTTTATCTTCTTCATTTGATGAATGCCGAAGAGTTATTGCAGAACATGAACATAAATTGATGTCACATTGCATATGCATTATGAAAACAATTAATCATTAATTGAAATTAAAAAACTCATAAGATCTACTTATGCAAAGGCAAAACATTGTAAGAATTTTGGAAACATCCTTTTATACTTAGAAAATAAATTTTGAAAATATCAAATGCAAATTACATTTAAATAAGGAAGTCTTTATAATGCATACACCTGCTTATGAGTTTTCGAAGAAAGAAATCATTTGGTTATTATAAAAACTGCTTTTCCATTATACCAAAACACACTCGTTTTTAAATAGAGAATAAGGACAGTAATTATTAAAATATTTATTCTCTCAACAAATATGGTAATACAAAAGAAAATACGTTTGAAAGAATTTTTGAAATATTTTTTATTTCTAATGTCTTAATTTAAATTAACGAATATATATCGTCGTACCGTGTTATTCATCAAGACACACACTGTGGTAAATTACTTAAGAGTAGTTATTAATATAAATGAGAACACGATCAATAAACTCGCCATTATTTTTGGAGGAGAACGATATAAGACAAAACTAATTTCTCAAAACATATGTTGTTCATGAAATAAGTAAGAAAAGGTCGGATTTTTCGAAAAAATGAAGATTTGTATGAATAATGTTCCTATAAAAGACTGCTTTCTATTCGCGAAATGTATAGCTAATGTTTAGTTTGGGTGGGGAAAGGCTACGGCAACAACAGAGCCATTTTTTTTACTTTCCTATTTTTGAGCGCGCATATTTTACTTTATCGAAAGTTCTCTGTATTGCGAATTTATGCTCATGGTTATTTTGAGAAAATCGTTTTGAGGAGCACGGCGAGGAACTCATGAATAAGGTATTATTCTTCGACAGTTTACGCTAGCTCACGGCCTTTCTTCTCCAAACATTCAAATCTTTGGAGAGAAAATTTACAAATATTCAAATATTTTCCCATGCTAGAATAACCGAAATAAGATGTTTATGGAGCATATGTTTCAGTTTCGGCAAATGCAGTTACAAAATGAGGAAGATTTTAATTGCAAATTAGTCGACAAATAAATACACGATTCACTTGGGACCGAGCTTTGAAATCCGTGGTTATATCAGGTGAAAAATATGAATTTTAGATACGTGTACTAGGGAAATCAAATAAATTCAACTGCCCTTTCCTCTTTACCAGATTAATATTTTTTAAAGTATTGTTACAAAGGTAATTTGATTTTCAAGATTTTGTGAGTGCAAACAAAGTAGTTTGTATGAAAGAGTATAGAAAAATTACCATGCAACACAAAACTCTTTTCAAATTAATTGTAACTTAATTATAATGAATCGATTTATTAAATATTTCGTTAGAAGAATTTAAAAGATATATCGTATTTCAACCATTTACGAAACATTTTTCTTGAAATGTAAATTATTTCTAAAATAAATGTAAGTTATTTAATTTTAATATTGTGTGCAGTTATCATAAGAGAACTAAAAATGGGAAATTTAATTAGAATTTGAATTAATGAGTATTAAATTTGAAATGAAGAATGGTACATAGTTTTACTTGCAACATAAGGCATCATACTTCGAGTACATGTAATAAAACGGCAATACGTATAATTTACTTACAAATCTAATCCAATGTACTTTAATAAACTCATCATTCCTCAAAAACATAAATCTTATTTTAATCGAAAATAATTTATTTTATAAATGTTTTTACGTGTTATTATATCACAAATCTTGAAATCATTATAATACTAAAAAAAATGAATATCCAGACTAGACAGAGAGGCGATATCTTTAATTCTATTACTATTCTAGATTTCGAAACAGTTAAGTTTTTGCTTAGATAAAATTTAATTAAAATTGCTCGAATTAATTAATAAATTGAACGAAACAATATAGATTTGTAAATATCTCTCAGAAATAGCACCAATTTTGTTTTAAATTATCGGGAAAAAATGGAAGAACTTATTTGATAGTTTTCAATAAAAAGAATTGAAAAGATTCGAAAAAATAGCAAGGATTGTGAATTTCTTAAGGATGTTCTAGATTAGAAGAATTATTTTATTCAAAAAGTTCTTGAAATTTCCTATATTAAAAGATGAATCTTTCAGAAAAATTCGGTTGGAATAATTGCCTATAAATGTTTTTCAAGGAATGATATGCAATTTAAGTTTCTTGAGCAGATTTTGGTATTTTTTGTCTGGAATTTTCAAAGCCCTTATAACTAGTTTTATTGAGTCATTAAGCTTCCTTTCTGTATTTCTCAAAATAGTCTGAACTGTTGAAAGGAAGAAGATATATAAAACTAATACGTATTGACGTCATTTTATGGAAAATCAGACTGGAATAAAAAAAATTTGAAAGTCAAAATAGAGATCATTATGTATAGCAATGCTTACGTTATCACCTAAGATTTAACTTTGAAATAGGAGTTACCACCAATAATTTATATTATTTTTTTTCTCTTACAGTAATTAATACATTTCAGAAATTTAAAATTGAGAAAATGTTAATGGAATTCGGGAAACTGATAAAAAATTCCCTAACGATTTTTAGTAAAATTAAAGTTAGAAATTTAATTTCAAATGAAAATAACGATCATGTTACAATTTCAATCAATTCATCTAGAATAATAAAATTGAGAAAAATTTAATAGAATTGGGAAAGCTGATAAAAATGTCCAAATGATTTTTAGTAAAATAAAACTTAGAATTAGTTAAATTTCAAATGATAATAACGATCATGTAGCACTTTCAATTAGTTCACCTGAAAGGAAAATATATAATTTAAAATACAGTTTCTGGGAGAAAAAAATGTATTTTTGACTTGTTACGTTTTATTCAAATAGCGATAATTCAAATTTTGTTTGAAAAATTGAAATTTTTTTTTCTGTGATAATCTGTGTAAGCTGTCATATGTTTTATCCTCGAATAGAAACATTTCATAAAATATCTGGCTGATTTTGAAAGATGAAACGCTAAACATTAGTGATTTTTAAATATATATTTTGCATAAGGGGGTTATAAAAACGTTATTTTCTTTAGAAATATATTCCAAGAGAAAAACATTCAAAATGAAATTTTTATTAAATAAAAATTGTATTGTTTTTATCAGCTAATAGATTCTCAAGGATATGCTGTTGATAAAAAGCATAATTTTAAGCAGTTGTCAGATGAAAATAACCTCCACCGTCTCATTTTCAGATCTTTCACAGTAAACCCAGACCCAGCTGAAATCAATGCGCAGTTCTCAACATTACATTATTCTTCCCAAGTTACAAACGGTTTATCAACAATCTTTTGCACTGTAATATTTATACACAAATTAAATTTGCAAAATTATAGTTTAAAAACCTTGTTGATGACTCATAGATTTTCAGTTAATAAATTGATGAATTAATTTCAATGTTTTCGATGCATTTATTTAGGGTTATCGTCTTTCAGCTGTGAAAAATAGCTGGTGTAAAGTAGTAACATTTTAACAAAGAACATTAAAATCTTTCATGTACATAAGTTTACTTTGAACTGTCTACTTAAATACAAAATCGAACAAAAATCCTTACTTTTACAGTAATTTCTATTAATGGTTAGTTTTGATATTCTCTCTTGTACTAGCATGCGTTACAATTATGAAAATCATTACATGATATACGTTTTTACAGAAAATAGTCAGCTTTTCTTTTGATTGATTACATGCAATGTTTTGTAATGATGGTTTTCTAAAGGAGAAAGAACATTCTGATAATCAAAATTCACATGCTTTGATTTTGTATAACTTGACACGTGTTTGCTTTGTGGGAGAAAATGTAAAACATTAAGTTGAAAAGAATATGTGGTGTATTTAAATGCAACCAGTTAAAGACTAATAACTGTAACAGAACGGAAGCATTTCGTATATAAAGGCCACTCCAACTATTAGAATATATGTAATGAATCTGTAGATATAAGTGTTTCGTACTATTGCGTGTAAGTAATATGCATAGAATTATTTTGAAACCCTTAAACATAATATAATATCTTCTTAATATTTCTCAATTACTTTTGGGAGCATTCCTTTCAGAGAATTACTTCAATTCTATCCCATGTTTAATATTTTAAGTGAACGCAATGCATTTATTTACAGAAATATTAAATAATTTTGTATGTGTTTTAAGTGAAATTATTTAAAAAGAGCATCAACCTATTAAGTCCACTATTTGTAGAAACCTAGATGTTTGCTATTGGTGATGGACCTCATAATTTTGAACCACGATCAGGTGACAAGGATCATACCTGAGCTAGAATCCCCATCTTTCAATTTCCGCACTACGTCAAAGGGAGGGCTTTGAGCCTACGCAAATTTAACGTGCATCAATCCCTCTACACCATGGGTCTTCTGTGGTACTAGGTTTTGAACTCACAACTCGACCACGCCATTTACGATTTCGTGACCATGAACATTTGGTTACTACGAGCACTAAATTGTTTCACATTTTCACTTTTAAATTTATTGATACAAATTCGTTCAATAAGTTTTTTTAAAAAAAGATTGTTATATATATATTAGCTGTTCTTTTTGTGCATTTAATAATTCAAGAATGTGTGGCTTTGCTTGTATGAATACTTATACAGAGACTCTACTTTTTAAAAATTCAAAATGCCTTCCATAAAAGCAAGGGGGGTTCCCTAATACAAAATATTATTCTAAGGGGCGATTATTGAAAGAAACGAAAACGAAATTTTTGTGAGAAAAAAGTAATTATTGAAGCAAAGAGTTATTGTAGGGAGATATAAAGTTCCCATAAATCTAACATGATGACAAAAATCTCAAAAAGCGAAGTGTGAAAATTTGGTAAACAGGGGTATCTATACAATTGTAATAATCATCTTCTAAGAATAGAGAGAGAAAAGAGAGAGAGAACCCTACAATATCCGTTTCTTAAATGCGCATAAAACATTTCTTTAGATTTTTTTTCACTTAAATGAAAGCTACTTATATACTTTTAGAATAAATTCTCAGCATTAATCTCCGCTAAATTTAGCATAAAATAGTTTTAAAAATTCCATAAAGTACAGTTAAGATTTTTCCATACTTTTAATATCACACATATACCAAAAAACCCATACTAAAGTAACTGATTTATAGATACATGACCACATATGACGTTCGGAATGCAAAGTGAAAGAAAAAAAAAAGAGTTGCGAATAAATATTTTCGACTTGAAATGTGTTCAGTAAGTGTAATTATTCTTCAATAAAACATGCGGTATCAAAGATGCACTGTAAGTTTATTTTTTTCTCTTAATTTTGTCAGGTATAAAAATATTCAAAAGTTTAATTATTTACTTTTCCATGAACAGTTGCAGAATCTTAATTAAGAATTTTCTTTGCTCTTAGCGTTCGTCTAATGGAAAAAGACTTTTTAATAAGTTTATTTGAAAAAAAAAGTTTAGCTTTAATTGAAATTCTTCTTAAGTATTAACTTTTCGAATATTTCCCACATACTCATAAGAAATAGCAATTTTACTTTTTCGAAATTTTATTTATTTTTTTTTTTAGTTTTCTTTGACGCAAAATCTGGAAGAAGTAACATAAATAAATTTTTAAAAAAATTAATGGAACTCTTCCTTTCAAGACATGCATTGATATGAGTTTTTTTTTCCTTTGAAAAGATTCTAAGAATTTTCAAAATGGAACAATATTTATTATTTCTTGTTCTCTTGTTGCTTTAGATTTTTTTAACTATATGTTTTCTTCTTTTAATAATATTCCGCTTTACCTTTAAAAAAAGATTTATGTTTAAATGAACATTTCGATACATTTCAGCGCAGTAAATTAAAAGCTGCAAAAAAAAATATTAATTTGTAAGAGATTTAAAATAGAAAAACGAAAGGAATTTATTTTGTTTCAAAGGCGAATTTTCATTAGATATTACATGCATTCATATTCAATGCTTCAAAGATTTTTTTTTTAAATCATGAAATGCAACAAGAAATAAAAAAAAAAGTAAAAACATTCCAGTTATAATTAGAATACTTAAAGAAAAATTGTATGTAACGAATTACTGAGAATTTTGAATGCTTTATTTTTTAAAAATACCTGTACATAAAACTTTATATAAATCGTACAAGAACTGTTACAATTCTGAGACATTTCATTACAAAAATACATGGTAGTTAAATCTGAGATCTCAAGATAAAAACTATGTTACATCTAATTTTTATTTCAAAATCAAGTCATTGATAATAATTTATTATTAAGTTATAACAATGTTTACTTTAAAAAATTTGAGTTAATCCGCTAATAACAGAAAATATTTCACAGTAAATTTTAATGAGTTTTTATATTTGAAAGGATATTGCGTAATTAATTTATTCGCATAATTCAGCATTTTACATTTAAATAAAACACTTAAAATGTTTTACACAAGCTTGTTCTTATATACGTTTTTCAAGAAGTACATTTTGATACAATAAATTACAATCAGTTTTAATTGATTGAATCAAATAAACAATCTTTTGAAGAAATAAATGAATGAATTTTTGAATAAACTTGCGTAAGTGTAAAAATTTACATTAACTGACCTTCTGTGAGGACTGACAATTACAATAAAATGAACATATTTTTGTATTACCTAAGTTGAACTTATATAAATATACTATATAAGTATATTTAATCAACGCGTAAGAGATATATATTTATTCAATGTGTGCAAGATGCTTATGTGAACCATATATTGCTAAAAATTATTGTTAGGCTATTCGTTTCATTATTTATGTGATTACTAATTTTAAATTTATATATATATATATATATATATATATATATATCAAACATGTCTTTTAAATTTTATAATTATTTTATTTTATTTAATGTACTGTTCAAATTAACCAAATGTTTCATAGATTACAGTGAATTAAATTAAATACTGTACCCAAAAGTATTTTATTTTACCTCTTTGTGAACTGACTGCATATAAATATATATCTTATAATCCTATATATATATATATATATATACCGTGCGTATAACAAGCACTTTTAGCACAAAAAATACAATAAAGATTAACGAGAGCACGTTTCTATGCCCGATGTAAAAATGGTAGCTGTAAAAAAATATTAGCATAAAAAAGTTCTATGTGTACATGTATCTTAATATTGCTTATTTAAAAGAAATGACATACCTTTTGAACTCTCATTATTGGATAACATGAAAAACTCGTTGTAGTTTTCTCTTCCGTTGGATCTCCATACATAGAATCAAATTCTGTTTCATTTTCACCCTAACTATTACTCTGATCCATAAATAAATAGTCTTCCTCCGTTCCAACTACATTCTTTACTACATTTTTAAAATAACCTTTTAATTAGATCAGATTTAACTTCATGCGTTGCTGTTATTATTCATCCACATACTATTTTTTGACTACAAAAGATAATAGGATCTCTCAATCACATTTCAGGCTACTTTAAAAAAAAAGAATTGTGCTTTATACGACGAATATATCGAAAGCTTCAAAAATACAATTTAAAAACACAAGGTGAGCGTTTTACGCTGGAAAATATTGTAAATGAATTCAGCTCGTAACACTTCTTACGTTTTTAAGCAATCTTAAGTAAAATTGTAGAATATTTTTATTATTTTTTTAGAATTTTAAGATATAATTTTGAATAGATTATCAGTTTGTAAGACCTAGTAAGTAAATTTATTCGCGTCCTCAAATCACCATATCCAGATTATAAGATTGTTCTGTTCTGAACAATTTAAGACCAAAACTAAAAATATGAATTCTCTATATAATACGGTGTTAATTTAGTGTTATATCACTATTTAAGGTAATATCAACGTTGGTTCATTTAGATATAAACACGTACATAATAGTTCTAATTTTCTGTTTAATATGTAATGTTAGTTATATATATCGAGCAATACTATCGATACACATATTACTACAGAACATAATACTTTATCTATATTCTGCATCAGCAGCAAGCAGCTTAATCTGTAATAAGCTAGCTTGAACTTGGGGATTCATAGGTTAATAATGAAGCAGGTGTCACTGAAAATCATGTAATTGGATGTAATTATTCAAGCCTTATCTCTAGTCAGTATAGGAAGCTTTTAATAAGGCTTGCTCCATTGTTTCTCAGTGTGTCACTCATGCTTAATATTCATGCGGACGGCAATGCTCCGGTAGCTTTTCTCAGTCTCTGTGCAGATCATTTGTAACACCTCCTCAACAATGGACGGATCATTCGTAAGATTTCCATGCTCTTTGTGAATTTAGTATGAGTATGTAAGAGTAATGCTACAGCCCTCTCCCATGATACCAGTAGGATGTAAAATGAAGGACTATTCGTTTATTCTCTGTATGTTTCTGAGCTGCAGAAACATTCAGTGAATAGTATATAAACAATTATATTATAATAGTTTGTATGCAATTAAAACTTTATGTAGTACATTAAAGTAATAATAATAATCTTAAATTTTTATGTAATTTATTCCCTCCTAGGAAAGATTTATTTCTTATATACATAGATAAAATCATTACCATCTATATTACAATGAAATCACTGTATTACATATGTGCAAGGTAAATTATTAATTTAGTTATTCAACAATAATTCGATTATGGTATCTGTTTCTATTTCTTATCAATGCAATGAAATCGTTTAATAACAGCTTTGCTTCTACAAAGTATTTCATATTTAAAGACCCTTGAATGGGAAATTTCTAAAGTTATACATATGATATTTTATTAAAACTTTTCTTATTTATTTATTTTTCTACTTAATTTTATATCAAAAAGTTGAGCCCGATTTAATAAAGAATTCAAAAGATCAGCTAATTTAGTTATAAATAAATAATTTTTTTAACCCGTTCAGGTCCATGATCATACATATGTGATCACGTGTTTCTGTTTCCAAAGCTCACAGTATCATATATACCATAGGTTCTCAACGTGGGCGATAACGCTCCCTTGTGAGCGTTTGAGGCTTTCAGGGGGGCGTTAAAGACCCAGTGAAAGTTAGGGGGCGTTGAGATGGCAATGAGGGTCTTGAGCAAATTAACTAAAAAAAAAAAAAAAAACTAAAATAACACGCTGTTATGTTCTAGCAAAAGTAAACTTTGATACTGTTTGCCTTATGTTGATTGTATGTATTTAAATCATTTCTGTATCAAATGTACGAAAATTCACATATTTCAGTAGTTCGAGAAGTGGATGAAAACTTAAAAGATTACATCCAGACCTACATTAAATTGAATGATTTAGTGCATTTGAATTTCTCTGTAGTGCACGTGTTGTCTTTATCTGTGAGCAGTATGAAACATGTTTCTTCCATTGCGTATATTATCCAAGAAACATAAATATGTTAACCAGGAATTAACATGTGATTCTTTAAAAGCTGAAACTGTCAATTTATATTTATTTTGAAAGCAATAGTGTATTTTATGAATTACTTCGTATCATCAAAACCCTTACCTGTCTTTACAACGGGTAAGCAAAAACTTTTTTCCACTCTTTTAAAATGAAGAAATTCAGTAGCGTTTCAATTCCAACAATATCCTATTTGGACTAAAATATATAATATTACACATTTAAATATATTCGTGGCAATAACTATTTCAGATTCGCAAGTAAAAGAATTGGAGCTTAAAAAAATTAAATTAAAAAATATATTCTATTAGTAAAATAGAATATTTAAAAAAAATTTAACTCTTGTTTTCACCATGTATTATGTACACTCTTATTTCTCTAGTGTGGATGGGGGCAGTATTGAAATATTCAATAGAAAAGGGGAAGATATCGAAATATTTTCTAGAGAAAAGGGGCGCCAGTTCAAAAAAGGTTGGGAACCTATGATATATACTATAAATATAATTGTGCCTTCCCTGCTCTGTTTCACAAAACTTTGAGCCTCAATGTGTGCTTTCGGCTACAAGTTTTTTAAAATTATATATATATATATATATATATATATATATATATCCGTGATATTTATTAATGCAAACAGCTAAATTGTTGTTGTTTATGAATGTAAACAACTACAACTACATGAATGTAAACAACAAATGCTCAGATTTTTCGAGAAAATTGGGCATTTAAGGGTTCATAATTTATTGCGCTCTGAATTTGTGTTTATATTTTGACTCCGTTGGAAAGCTTATTAGTTTATTTTATGTGTGGCCCATATTTACACAAAAATAATTTTAATGCTCTAAGACATTTAAAAAGCAGACCTTCCTAAAACAAATGGGATGACTAATTTTTAACGAAAAAGAAAATGTTTGTTTTTACTGACACATTTTAAATGCAGAAAGAAAAAACGATTTTTTCCCGCTGTTATTGCATTTCGAATTGCCATAACCACACGAACAGAAAACTAATGTGATACTAAGAAAGAAAGACGTTTATAAGGATTAATTATAAACATTTAAAAAAACATTAAATTAACTTTTATTTAAAAGATTTGTATCAGTTCATGCCACAACATGTTTATGTGAGATTAAATTTATCGTTTGATGTTTCAAGATAGTATTTTGTAAGTTTTGCACCTATTTTATTTTATCATCATGGCGAAAAGAATGAAAATAGTACTTTTTTTATTAAAATGAAAATATTTTTCTTAAAATTCGCAATTGTTTTTTCCAATATAGCGAAAAATTTTGTACTGTATATTCATATATTATCAATGATGGTAAAATAAAAATGTTAGCGTATTTGATTGCCTTTAAGATTTTATATGAATTTTTAAAGGAAATTAGGCTTAGCATTGAAATTAGCCCCCAGTGCGTGCGTATACTCTCAGAACGTGTGGGCCAGGGAAAACACATCTTTCTAATTTCGACGGTCCTGAAGAGTGTTCAATTCTTACATTGTTTTATTTTAGTTATGATTTGCAGCTATATTTTGCAAATAAGTACTATGGTTGTTGCAGGAGATAATTTCATTAGAGATAAATAATTAAACCTAGCTATCGAAAATCACAAATCTAGTCCTATACAATCTCGTCATAAAAACATGGTAGCCAAATGGGCCTCTACATCTCCGGCGTCGTGAGTCCTATTGAAAAACCACCACATAGAGAGATTGAGGTACGTTAAATCTTACAGATTCAAAGTCCTCACGTTAGCGTGGTGTGGACGTTTTAAAGAGTGGGGTGATAGTTCAGATGTCGGCTTCGTCACTTGAACTAGGTTCACAACTGCATGATTTGTCGAAAATGTACGTTAGTACACAATCATATTAAATCTGATTTCTCACAGTTCGGTTATTTTTATAGCATAGTGAAATACGTTTAACGCGAAATCGCTTCAGACGAAATATCAATCAACACGAAATGATACAACGGTCCCGAAAATCTACTACGTATTTTCATGCAAATTTTTTTCTCATAAAACGAAGCCCTCATGAGCCCACAACTCATTCATCATCTCATAGCAAGTGTTATAAATCGCTGTGCAGCGTGCCTGGCTGTCCAGAGAAGTGACCACACGCCTTATTTAACTGCAGCATCAGTATTTTATTTAATGTTTTCTTTCATTTTTTCCTTAAAGTGTGAATCCTTGCTATGCTCAGTTTTCTTTCAAACTGCTACTTTGGATAATAAAATTATGTATTATCATTCTTTTGATTTGCTTCCTTATTTTATAACCATTTTACATTCCCATATCACCTATCTCGCCATTCTGATTTACAGTTCCTTCTTTATTCACATAATTATAAATTATTCTTAACTTTTGGAAACCAGTGTATATATGTATAATGTACTCTAATAAACTTAATTTTGTTGAATATATTGTTTTTTCTTTTGCAATATCCTTTAACACGAAATTCTTTTACACAAGAAAAAAATATTTCAGTCCTCTTAGTTTCGTGTTAAACGATTTTCACTGTAATATCAAAGAGATAAAAGAGAGCCACTAACTTTGTCATAGTATATTTTAGAAATTATAAAATTAACGTTATTTAACTTGTTGTATAAACACTCAAAAGTTTAGTAAATAAAAATGTAATACCATGTTATGAGCCAAATTACATTCCATTCATAGAAGGTACATTTTAGCAAAGTTCCGTAATTGATCTTAGAAATACTTGCTACACCGACATGTTTCAAATATTCATGTTAGATTTGTGAAAATGGCTTCTTTTAAATATTTCCCACCTCAATTATCTAATGCAAATTACTTTTCCAATTTCTTTTAACTAGTTTCATTGAAATGAGTTAAAATGTTGCTTAAATTAATTATCAGTTTCTTTGGCAATTATTAAAACCACATTTTTTTTAGATCTTCATTGAATGGGAAAATTGAACTTTTTTTTTTTTTAGTTATCTATATAAAATTGATCAAAGACGTTTTGAATGGTTTTCAGTTTGGTTACTCCCATTTCCATTTCCTTTATTTCCTATTTCTTCTTTTCTTCTTTTTAGCTAAAATGAACTTTGTTAGGAAAACTAAACTTTATCTATAAGAAAATTGTAAAATCATGATAAAATCAAGGCATTGAAATCTAATTATTTTTTCTTATTTCAGATTTATAAGTTCTTGAAATCTGATAAGATGTTTTTTATTTACCTGACTATTAATACATTTTTTGCTATTTATCTTGTAAATAAAATTTTTACATTTTCAGTTGGAAACTGCATGGTGTGAATAAGGTTACCATGTATTCATTTGAAAGCTTTGTTGATTTTTAGTTTCAAGTATTCAGGTTTTTAATTCATGAACAAGAAATTAGTAATTTACTTCTGTTGCTTCATTATTTTTTTACTTTATTCAAAGGCGGAAAACCTATTTAAAAAAAAAATAGAAGGAAAAACCTATAGGACGAAGAGAGATTATTCGATAAAATGCTTAACGTAAAATATAGAGGTTTCCACCATTTTAAAGCATATTTTGGGGGTATAAACCTTTTTCATCAATGCGTACATTACTGAAGAGATTTTTGAAGTAACATTATTTTTTATATACCGTTAAAATGAGCATTTAATTGCCTTTATCTCAGAAGCTAAAGATAGCAATAGTCATTTGATACAAACATTCAATTTTTAAAAAATATTGTAGTGAGTTGAATAATTTGACGACTTAACACCGCTAAAGATTTGAACGAAGGTTACTCTATGAAGATGAGGTTCTGAACACGATCCAACAATAGGAGTGTCATGTGAACTACGCTTGTTGGGTATTCAATTCTCCTAACTGCTATACCCACCAAGTAAGAACTTGCAAATACATTTGAACTTAACGAGTAGCAGCTCTTATTAATCCATAGGTCTATCTTAGAAGAATCTAGACTGAAAACAGTGAATGCACTCGAAGATCGCAATCAATGAAGCTCTCAACTTAGCTACTGCATTTGAAGATAATTAAGTGTTACTGAACTTGTTTGTTTTTATTTTCAATTTTGTCAAATTTTTTCCCACACAAATAATGTAATTTAGCAATTTTTCTGTTATCCTGAATACATTTAAAGTATGTTAACTTTTGCCTTTAACTACTGTAGAGGAATTTTTTGTCGTGTAACTATTAATTTATTACGAAAGAGCCGGTAGTTCTTTATAAATTAATAAATATTTAAAGTAAACACTCAAATAAGTTAAATCCAGTATTTGAATTTCACATTTTAGTTACATCTTAATTTTATTTTACGTTAAATAAATGCAAATAAATGTATTCCTCAGAAAAATTTGATTTTTTGTAAGGTTTTTATAACGAAAATATTTTTTAAAAAATATTCTCTATATTAGAATGTTTTTTTTTGAATTAATAGAGGCGCAAGGTATAAGAATTTACTTTCAAAATATTTAAAATTTCAAAACAACGTTTACTCTATGACAGTGCTTCGCAAACTTTCAACATTTGCGACCCAATTTTCGATCGTAATTTTCACTGCCCCCCTATACAATAACAATGTATTGAATGCAATAGTAATGTACTTTGATGTTAAAGCTACAGTTACAATATGGCTTTAATTATCAACAGAACAAATTATCAACTTAAGTATTAAATTTTGTACACGGAAGTCGCTAGTAATTAATAAACCTGTTTTTAATTTAGTATTGATAAATTAATTATCAAATACATTATACAGTACTGATACATTTATTTATATGTATATCAGTGTATTATGTGTATTTTATTTTTCAATATGTCAGAATGTATTTTTTGTTTTGCTTCCGTTCGGAAAATTTATAATCATTTTAAATCTTTTATTTTCGACTTTTCAAAATGTTCGAGCCCTCACGTAGGTCTGTGAAGCCTTCCAAAGGGTGCACGCCCCACAGTTTGAGAGAGCCGCGTTCCTATAAACATTCTGAATTCAAAATGCATCATTGTAACATATTTTGAGCATAAAATTTTCCGGTACTACTCTAGTTTTTGGCATGTCATAGATCTATACGCTACTTTACATTTTTTTTTCTTTTCAGAACAACCTAGATCAATGTTTAAAGGATCCAACTTTTCATCAATTTCATAAAAATCTGACAAATTTCCCCTATATATTCAATTTCTTTTTGAGTGAGGCAAATGGAATGTTTCGTTTTTTTTTTTGTGGCAAAGCAATTAAAACAAAGATAGCTCAGGTAATTCACAAAAAAATCTGAGTAATGCTAACAATGTGCATTTTCACTGTCTCTCAAACAAACTCAGAACCAGCTCGATGTGTCAGATCACGGCGCTGAAAAGGACGAATTTAAAATCTCGTTTCAGGATCTTTTTGACCACTTAACAAGAGTTAAAGGTTTCAATTTTAAAGCGTTCATTAATTAAACTCATTCAGAAAGCTAAAGACGGAGTGGTAAAATGCCAAAAATAAATGGACAAATACTACTTTGATTGACACTAAATTGAAAGCAAGTAAGTAGTTTTTTATGTTTATTCATGAAATAAAACAAAAAATTACAGATAGAGATAAAAAAATATTGAATTTTCATAAATTATAAGATGACGTCATATTTGCTTCTTTAAAAAAAGGATGTTTAAATGCAAAACAAACAACATAAACCAACATTAGTATTATGGTATATGAGCACCTCTCACCTACACAGTGTGTGATCATGCTTGTTACGAGGTGATCAACCACCGCAGAGTTTAATATCTTATCTTTGAGGTGTAGGGCAAATCTGGGCTCATCTGTGAACATAACATTGCCCCAATTAGACACATTCCAATTCACATATTGGAGGCACCACTTTCTGAATTGGACGGATAAAGGAACAAAAACTCATGGTACCCGGGAGTACAGACCATTCAAAAGTAGCCTTCACCAATGACCGCACGTGTGGTGGTCGATCTTAGATTCCGCTTAGTTACAACAGCAAGATATCTATCTTCCGAGAGACCGTATCCCTTGGACGACCGGCTACAGGTCTTCGGACAACTGTTTGGCTGGTTTGGAAATGTTTGCATAACCATGAAAAGACGGAATGATGAACGCTGAAGACTGTCCTGCTTCAATGTACCCGGCCATCCCGCTAGGACTCAGAATCTTCTATTGATCTTCTAGAAGCTATAGAAGCACGTCTAGCTTGAAAATGAATAGTACGTATGCTTTAAACACCTTTCATCAGAACTTACATAAGTAACTCCTGAAACCCTTCACAGTGCCGGATTCTTATACTACTGTCTGGTTTGCATACTTCTCAACGCGAAAACGTGATTGGCTGTTACCTAACATAACTGCATACACTTCCTTCTACCTTTGCAGTAGCTTTTTGTGGCCACGGTAGCCTAGTGGTGAACAAAATGGACTCTTGGCCATGAGTTCGAGCCCAGTACCACTGAAGACCCGCCGTGTAGGGGCGTGGTACACGTTAAATTTGTCGAGAGCTCGAACGTCCTCCCTTTGGTGTGGTAATTAGAAGAGGGGGTGCCAGCTCAGGTGTCATCCTCTTCATTTGACCATGGTTCAAAATTATGAGGTCCATCGTCAAAAGCCCTTGTGTAGCTGAACAGTGCGATGTAAATATTCACTCACTCGCAGCAACTTCTTTAATTCTGATTGGCTTACGGAAATTAAAAATTTCCTCTCCATGCTTAACTTTTGGAAGTGAGTGTAAATCATTTTTTCTTCAAAATTATAAGTATTGTAATAATTAAGGTAATGATTACGAAGAATCTATCTTATGTCATATCATCTATATTAGCGTCGCACCAATAAGTAACACGAGGGCTATTTGAGACGGACCTCCTAATTTAGGCCTTCTCAAGTGACGACTCAAGCCTCCCCCTATCCTAACTACCACACCAAAGAAAGGAGATTGAGTCACAACAGATTTAACATGCATCGGTCTCCTCAAAAAAACGGGCCTTCCCCGGCACCAGGAGTCGATATCGCGACACTCCGGCCACGAGTTTAGACCATAACTACTAGGTTACCGTGGCTACATATCTTAACTAAATAAAAAGATACAAGTGTTATAAAGTTTTATTACAAGTTATAAAGGTTAGTAATTTGCATTGTTGTGGACATTTTGTTTTTATTAAAAAAAAACACAGTTTAAAAAATAACTAATCTTAGTTACTAACAAAGCAAATAACTTTGTGAAACAAATTTATTCATATATATTTTTTAAAAACCATCCTTAAACCTTTTTGACATTAAAACATAGCAGTAATAGTTTGTGTTCATTAAAATAAGTAATTCTTTGGTTAGTTTAAATTATTGTTTACACGGTACCTTTTTTTTTTATCACTCACACGCAAAAGTGTTTAAGTTATTACTGAAACTCTCAGTAATTATTCAACAAAGTAATTCTAATTCAAAATTCCAGCACTCATTTATCTCAGTTATTTTTTCCACCCATTTATTACGGAAAATAAATGTCACTACATAAAACAGAATGCATTACCCGTTTGATAAAAAGTATTTCCTCTAAGTTATACACAGACATCTTAACTCAGAATAATATTTTCTACAGTTCAGAGCGTGGTGTGGGTTAAAATGGGAAAATGCTCTTTGAAAGTGAAAAGTCGGTGTTTTGGGACTCTCAATGATTTATTCTCCTTAAAATACTCTCGAAAATTAATCATACGCGTGAAAGCAATTTCTTGAGAAAAAGCATCACAAAGGTAGATAAACAATTCAGAAAATTGAGATGGAAGTCACCGAAAGTGTAAAAAAGTATCGGAAAAAGTTAAAAAAAGAACAACAAACGTTCATATAGTAGCATTTGATCTAATAATAGTCCTCCCTAGGAAGCAATTACCTCAAAGTCCCTGAAATTGCTACTCCGATAATAACGGTCAGATTTGCATGGGGGAGGGGGACTTTTTGTGCTTGCTAAATTGTTTCATTCAAAGCAACCAAGAGAAAAAGAGCTAATTTGAATATAATGAAGAAAGCAAAAAAAAAAAAAAAAGAGGGAGAGGAGTGAATGGTATCTTATAAAAGGGATAAAATGTAGGGATTTTTTTTTTCTTTGCTTTCCTTTTTCATCGCTTAAGGAACACAGAGCAAGGTCGCTAAAAATTTACCGTGACTTAATTGGATGTAAGAGTTTTAAGCATTTAGCAGTTTAGTAAGTTTCGGAAGCGCAATTTTGTTCACTGGAGGGAAAAAAAGTCAAATATATATCAAAGGGTCATTTTTTACAACATGTGCGTTATTACATTTGACATTTAGGGGTGGAGCTTAAAATTGCCGAAAAGCAGCGGAAAAAATATTTGACTCAAAAATAAATAAAAAAATGGTTTGTATTTTACGAAATACAATTTTAACTAAGTATACTGTCTTCACTGTCTTTTGATGTGACTACTTCTTTAATTTTCTGCTAGACAGTCTTTTAATTTTATGTTATTGAATACTTTTGTTCTAAAATTATATGTCTCAAACTCCAGTAAGTGTCAGTTAATGAAAGAAACCAAATAAAAGGAATCTATATATATAGAGTTGATAAATAAGATCAAAAACAAAAAATGGAGTTAACTTTATAACAAGCAATTGCCTGTAACATTTCTATATAAGTTATCTAATTATAATTTTTATTACTTCTGTTGTGGAACTTTAATTATTTTACATATTGCTCTTAAAGAGTGTGATTAAAGTAATTAGCAACAAATTTGAAAAAAATATGGGCATAATATATAATATACAAATGCACGTGTCTGCATAAAGATATGTATAATTTTTCTTTAGTGCCAGTGAATTAATTTTTCTGTATGATGTCTCATTATAAGGGGTGTAGTGTGTTTCTATTACATCTTTTTACAGAGATATATGATTTATAAAAATAACTTCCTTTATATGCTACATCAAATAATAATTATTATTATGCTTATAACATAAGTGAAAAAGGTATTTGTTGTAATGACACGCTTCAATGGTAGACTATGTTATTTTTGTTGACTCCCAAATTTATTAATTGACCTACATGTAAAATAATTTACTGACATCAAAATATCTAATGGAACATACTCTTACATCGATTCCTAGCCCTTAGATGCTTCAATCACGTACTGTAGAGTGTTTATTAACATCATACTATAAAGCAAGACGAAGACTATTGGCTACGGATCTCGTAATTTTGAGCCTCGGTCACGTGACGACGATGACATCTGAGCTGGTACCTTCTTTTCAAACAACCACACCATGCCAATGGAAGGACTTTGAGTTTTGACTGATTTAACGTGAATCGGCCTCTCTATACGGAGGGTATTCCATGACACTAGGGCTTGAACACATGACACGCCGACCACGAGTTCGTGATCATGACCTGGATGCTACCAAGACCATCTATAACGTACGATTAGATAAACATGAAGGCCAATAGCCCTATTTAATGATTTGAGGTGTAAAACAATTATTTCGTTAAACTTAGGGTTAGTATTTTTGGATTAATCTTGTTCTGCAATGATACAAAAAACAACTCTCTAAAGGAAATAGGACACAACACCTAAATTGCAAACAATAAGTAACTCTCAGTTTTATTTTGTGTATAGTCTAGATGTTAGTGTTAATGCTTTGGTTATTTGCACTCTTTCTTAACTTTTTCCATCAAGACCTTTGAGACAAAAAATTACATACAAAGAACAATTTTTTTGCCAATACAAATGCTTGAACTTTTGTTCACTTCTAGCCAATGGTATTTTCTTAAAAAGAATTTGTATTGAGCTCAAATTAAACCAATTCTTAGTTACGAAATTGCTCTAACGAGAAACATATGTTTCTTTTTAAAAAATTTAAAGTTGAGATTTTTTAAGTACTTAAAGTACGTTTATCGTTTTTATTTCGAGATGGATTCAGTTTTTTTTTCTTTATAGATAAAAAAATAGCACTATATTTTTTTGATTACTTAATTTAAGTTAATTATACAAATAACAATTTTTAACATCATAGCAATTTAAGTTAAAGAATTTTTTTTTAAATACATACGTTGGTAAAAATTGTTTTTACAAGACACATGAGTTTGAAAGAGAATTTTTACAATGAGTAGATGATTAGTTAGTTTTCTCTTTCTTCAGTTTCAATTTTAATGAAAGTAACTTAAAAATTCTTTACTATTGGATGATGCACATTTTTTTAAAAAATTAAGTAAGCAATGGTTTTTAATGCAAGTTAAGAAACGAATTCTATTGAGAAGAAAAAACAATTGTAAGCGAGCAAAAAATAGTGTTGAAAGAATTTGTAAGTAAAACATTTTGAAATAAAGATTAAAAATCTTGAGGAAAACATTATAAATCATTTCGAAGTAAAAACTTTTATTATACATCGGTGAATAATTTTATTTGAAAAAATTGAAACCTATTTTAGGGATAGATTATTTTATTAATTTGCGAAGAAAAAATAGAATGCACAATATGTATCTTTTAATTAATGAGGTACATTGAAATATTTTTTCTGCTCATTTATTAAATTTAAGTAATGTTTATTTTTCATAATTTGATAGGTGTATCATTACTAGATCTTGATATTCTATATTATGTCCAATAGCATATTAGATATCGTTTCTCATTTCTATAGAAAGAAACATATACTAATTTTGTAACTGTCTGAGACTTGTCTTATATATAATGGAAAGATAATATAGTTCTATTGCATTTCATCCCGAATGTCTGGTGAAAATGAATGCAGAGTAATTTCTAGCAGACATGTTTCCTGAAATTCTATATATAGCTATTTCTTTAGTGAATATAACGATGCGCGAGTTTAATTCCTTCAAAAAATAGTACATTTTAACTTTATTTTCTATGTAGTATTTATTTATACTTTTAATTGTGCCTTAATATTAATTAATTGAAAATAAAATTATTAGTGGGATTTATTATATTTTATTTTGACTAAAAGATGATCGTGCATCACTGTGTGTCACTTTGCGTCTTTAAACTATTTAATTAGTAATTATACTTCAGTTTAATCTTTATCTAAGGAATCATTTTCCTTCCTTATGTTATTATGGCGACTGGATTTAATACGTCGAGACTGGTTAATGATATTACTTTTGATTTTGTGATTATAAATTGGTGGAGGAAATAAAAGCCCCATCAGATTTCTTTTGCATCGGTTTAGTCACAGTAATGAATATTAATATTTGATTTAATTGTTAAAATTTGCTTATTTTCCAACTGATATAATTCCAAAATATGATTATGACTAATGCACTTTGTGAAATAGATATTTTAAAAGAGAGGAATGAAACAAATAATTTCTGAATAATATAATTTTATTTCAATATCAATGACATTTTGGTACAAAAATCAAGAGACGGTTTTTTTATATCACAAATGTGTTCTAAATCGGTACAAAAATACTGTAGCATCCTCAAAAGGTAAGAATATAAGAAAATGAAAAAAAAACTTTACAAAAAAGAAATGCAATTGGAATCAAAAGTTAACTTTATTGAAAAATTAGCTTGGAACACTATTGGATAAAAGACCGAAGCGTGTTCAGATTTCCAGTAGCTGGAAAAAGTTCCACTCTTTGTTAAGGTGATATGATCCTCTTAACTTTTGTGATTGATTTTTATCGTCTATTCTTATACGTATACAAAGTTGTCAATGAACTATTTAGGCATTGTTACCCATTCCTGTTGCAGTGAAGTCTCAACCAAAAGTTTGGTTTGTCATTCTTGTAGAGGAACTGATTTCCAATAGTATTTCTAAAAGGACTCACATGAGGGAGGAATCTCTTTGATACAAAACGGACAGTAGTGACTGAACCTCCTTGAAAGATGTGAAAGTCAGTTACCAAGAGTACCTCCCCAAACGAGTCTGTGCATACGGTTAGAAGCTAGTCAAACTAAATCATCAGACCTTATCCATTAAAGCAAGGGTGGCCAACCTTTTTGGGCAGAGTTCCACTATCTAATAAAAAAATTATGCTTGCCACTTTCACATCCCCCCATGCCATGTTTCCAACAAACAAGAAACATGAAAAGGTGAAAAACAGTTACTTTTAGGCTTACTATAGAATTTTTAAGCGAATATCAAATTTTAAATGCATGTCTGAGTAGAGGAAATTTAAAAATAATATAATAAATAAGACAAAAAGTACAGTTTTACTGCTAATAAACTTTTTGGTTTAAATCAGTCAGGTAAAGTATACAATGAAAATGAGTAACGAAACATTTAATTCTAAATAATTATTAAACTGTGACTGCTTTCTTAATTTGGTTTTTGAATTTGAAGTCATCCTTATGGATTAGTATTTGAAGATGTCAACAAAATTAGGTTGCCTTAGGTGTGTATCATTTAAGTTTGAGTGATATTTTGATTGTATTACGTTCATAAAAGAAGCAATTTGTTCACAAACATGTTGATCAAAACTTACAACAATATCAGAAAGCCGAATCGTGTAAATTTGGAAAATTGCTTGTTGGTCCAACTTTCTAAAATTCCATATAATTTTATATTACAATTTTTATTGATTGAGTTGAATGTATTAAAAATAAATTTTGATGTTTTTTTTCCGTCTGAGACAACTACATTTTAAAAAAATTATAAAAAATTGGCATTTATTGCCTTTTAAATTCTTTTAATTTTTCAATAGGCCTTCGCGTGCCACTATTACAACTCAACCGTGCCACAGTGTTGCACGCGTGCCGCGGGTTGGCCAACCCTGCATTAAAGTATTCAAACCCTTTGCTGATTTCTAGAGTTCCTTAACTTCTGGAACCCCAAGAAACTGAACTGAGAAAATATTAATGACACTCACACCGTACTAGTCATCGTGCAATTAGACCATCAGTGTGCAGCCTTTTTGGTAAAATGCGATATTGGTTGTCCTGTAGTGATTTATCCCGCTTTGTAACGTCCCGTTGGCTACTTAGTAAGTCGTTCATTCTGCGACGCCGCGCCGTTGCTCATGGACGACCACTACTGAACCTTCAGACAAGTGTTCCTGCATTTTGAAATGCTCTCCAAATTCGGGAAACGATATTTTGAGTAATTATGAAATTCTCAGCCTCACTCTTTATACTCTCTCTTCGACCTTCCTCTATCTTTCCAAATATTCGACTTCGGAAAAGGTAATCCAGATGTCGTGTATAGGATGTTCTGTTGGATATTCCATTCGAAAGCAGCAACTCGACTACGTTTATATATAAACTGATATACACCGTGTAATATAGCTTCACAAAAATGCTGAAGTGCTATGTATTTTAATGACACTAGCCTCGTATATTATGCTGCATATATATGTATTGTATTGCCTATCGTACCTGTCAGTAATCGATTACCATCCTGATTGGTTTTTTACTCCGTCCTATCTGTTCGTTCCACTGATGCAATAATTTCTCAGGTTCATCTTTAATTTTTGTACACTAATATAGTATTGATAATGAAGTAAATTGGTTCAGATAAAAATTCTTTCTTAATCTGATAGTCAATCTTGAATTATTTATTAAATTATATATAAATATTAACTTCCTACCAATATCTATGAATATATCATAAAATTCATTAAAAAAGAGATTTTTATTCGGAGCTTTCCATTAACAAATAGATTTATAAAGGACATTTGCTATTATTTACAAATTTCACTATTTTTGTAATTTTTAAATATTATTTAAAATACTTTTTGTTAGTTCATGCTAGGAATCTAGACAGCTTTAAGAAAACCGATCAAAATTAGATAGTAATCCTTTTAGCTGTAAATGATAAAAATCATTGTTCTTCAAATATCATTAGAATTGCATTTTGGAGCAGAATCTCGCGTTATCTTATCATTGAACCCAATCCAGTTTTCAGTACTATTATTAAAACATTTTGACTGAAAAACGTAATTAATAATTTTGACAGAAACATAATTAAGTATAAGCATTTGTCCATTTCCTCTGTATTATTTCGTTTCGGCAAAGCTATAAGTACATCGAATATTAAATAAATTCAGAACACATAGAATTATATATTTTTTCAAAAATCCCGCAGAACTGCGTTAGTGAAATAGAGCATAATTAAAATGGACCGAGATAAAGCTGGAGAAAATTCCTTTCTTTAATTAGTCTTATTTTTAAGAATTAAATCGCTTTCATGCATGACTAAATTGCCATCCATCCGGTAAAGTGGTTAGTAATATTGACTGATATGCTGTAGGGCTCGGGTCTGAATCCCGGTGAATTCATGGATGTAGTTCTTTTGTGGCATGGGAGTACTTTAAATAGCCGTCAAGCCACAAATCCTCTTGTGAGGTTGGTGGAAGAGGAATAGAGGTGCAAAGCCCCAGACCACCTCCTTGGTGTATCCGTCAAAATTGGAGTATAACCGAGCACAATAGTACGGTTACCTGTATGGTGCTCAAAGTTACGGCTAATGACAGGCGTACATCTAGCCCTCTGCCGCGGTGAATTTCATAGGCTTCGATCTGACATTGTAAGACAGGTGGCATTAGCACCAACACTAAACTTTTTTTCTGCCGATCTTAATTTTTTTAATCCATTTTAAAATTTATAATTTTTGAATTCATTGGATATAGGATTATTTTGTTAATTTGATCAATTTAGAAATTTCTTCAATCAATTTAATTCTCATATGATGCAGATGACATCTGAGCTGTTAACAGCCCCTTGTAAATTCAAGGTTAAATTACAAAAAGACTCTGAAGCCCAGATTTTTGTAATCTGCAACACACCGAAATTTTAGAGGTGATTGAGTAAATATTAATGTCACACTATTCAGCTACTCTAGGGCTTTTGGTGACGGACTTAGTAATTTTGAACCTTGGCCAACTGGCGAGGACGACATTTGAGCTGGCACCCCCCTTTTCCTAAATTCCAAACCAACGGGAGGACGTTTGAGTTTCGACAAATTTAACGTGCATCCCCCCCCCCTACATACGTCGGGTCTTCAGCAGTACTAGAAATTCTAAATGAATTAGGATTAAAATCTGCGGATTCGCTTGAGCATTACCAGGCATAGAAATCGTAACTATTACCAATACACTGTGGTAGGGCGAATCCAAATAGTATATAATAGATGTGTGAGTGTGTTTAATATTTTATATAATATATAACATCACTTATATGCACACTTATTACTTTCGTATCATGTAACATATAGAGATGTGCGTACAATAAAAATCGTATAATACAATTATACACCTAAAGGTCATTCTCTCTCGGTTTTTTTTTTCTTGTTTGTAACTCATTTATTTTTATAAGTAATAGTTGTAAACGAGAAACAAGTATGAATTTTTTTTTTGTTTAAATGTATTTTTCGGTTATAATTAAAATGTGGACACATTTTTTGCTTATTTGTAAGGTAAGAATGCTCCTGTGAGATCTAAATCAAAATAGGAGGAAAATTATTAAATTCGGGCAAAATTTTTAATAAATATAAAATCCCCTAGCAAAGTAAAAATCCTATAAGCACAAGTTATTACAATGTTTCAAAAACTAAAGTAGGAAACACGCAATATTTGGAACTATTTTTAAGCAGTTTATGAAAACATAATCTGAAATATATACATTCTAACATTTTTTGTGGATTATTTGAAAATAAATGGCATTTCAACATCATTTTTTTAACAAAAGCAATAAGTCGCTTCATCTTCAAATACCATAAAACAAACTTTGGTTGACATTTATTAAAAACACAAGAACAATGATTTTTACTTTATTTATTACGAGTAATACTTTATTCAAAAGCTTTCGAATAACCAAAGATAACACAATGAGGTAAAACTCCAAGACACACAATATAAAAACGCCATTCATATCTCTTAAATTTTGATAAAGTTTTTTCCAAGATATTGCAATTTCAGTTCTCTCCAAACCAATAAAAAATTAATCATGGTGCACGAACTTATCAGAAAAAGCGGAAAAGACATTGTTTCGGAAAATAATCTCAGCATCAGTAAGTGATCGTAGCAACGAATACTTTTTATTCAAAACCTTTTTTCACGCTAGGATAAATCTACAGCTAGGTCGGAACTTATAACTACTTTGTGTTACATATAAAAAGCACAGACAGACACAGTCACTCGAAAAATTATTGAATTCTGTGCTGTGTTTACTTCGGTTTCAAAAGAGGGATTTTTTAGTTTTATTGTTCTTTACAATCTGCTTAGAAATAGAAGTGTAAGAAGAATTTTATTAGGAATGAAAAATCCTAGATATTACTGGCATCAAATTTAATATAAGAATTCCCGAGCCAAGCGAATCCTATTCGAATTTGTCGCTTTAACATGTCGGTGTTATTTTATGCAGATACAAGTTCGGCAGATCGACGATGTGTGAACTGTGAAACCTGTCCAACCATGAAGACATTTTTCCGTGACGCTTGTTTCTTTGATTTTCAATTACTACACATACAAGCGAATTGTTCGTAATTTCGAAGGGTCGTCGCGTTGTCTGATAGGTATCTGGATTTTCCTTTTTTGCCTTAGCTCACACGACTCAAATGTATAATTAAAAACCAATACTAAATATATTCAAAAAATGATATAACATTTTTTTTGAAAAAAAAATGGGAATTTAAGTGGTCGATATCCCATGGAGATCATCAAACATTTGGGGTTGATTCCCATATTAGTTTTTAATTTCTGAAAGAAACGTATTTAAGAGAAAATTTATCACTGAATAGACAAAAATGTATGTATACAGTCGGACCTTTAAATAACGAAGTCGCTAAATGAAGAAAAAAGGTTCGTTATATAGAGGTTCATCTTTGAAAATACTTTATAAACCACATAAAACAAATTTTAAATTCACAAGCACTATATGTTAAAAAAGAAGTAATTATTCACATCGTTTGTAAATTAATATCTGTTTATTCTATATATCTATATATCTTACCCATTAAAAAGAAAATGAAAGAAAAACTGCGAGGAAAACAAGGGTAAAGAACATAGAGGAATATACTGTATTTCCAATCTTAAGAAAATAATTTTATATTAAAATTAATGAATTTTAAGGATATTTTCTAATTAAAGCATGCAAGTGATATTCCTTCTTTATAAATAGACATTCTTAACATACATTATCACATGCGTCCTTAAGTTTAATTGCTCAAAAAATCTGTTAATTTTGTTTGAAAAAATTCTTTGTTTCATAATACGCCCAACATCTTTGCAATGCACCAAAAATCCCTTCATGCATATTTTCCCGTGTCTTTTCATAAATTTTTCTAGCCATCCATTGCTACCAAGAAATGGGTCGCGTCCGAATGCCTTGGGAAATTGAAGAGCTTTCTCTATTATGAAAGGTCCAGAGATCGGAACATTTTTATCTCGCTTCGTGTGTATCCATTTCAGAACTGCCTCGTCGACATCTTCACAGACACAAGTTTTTAAACGTTTTGAAGAAGAATTTGATGGATCATAATTTTCTAACTCGTCTCAGTTTTTCATAATAGTTGATAAGCTGTTTGGTGGAATACCAAATTTTAAAGAAATATTTTTTTTTCTTGATACCTTTATCCACTTCCTGAAGAATTAAACCTTTTTGTTTGATGATTAACCAATACGTTTTGAAGTTTTCAAGCTACAAGAGAAACGAAGTTTCCAATACGACTAATCAGCACAACAAATGAATGGAGACTAGTTCAAGGGCACGGGGATACGAGACAACTCCACTGAGAGTATAAGGGATATCGAAGGTGTTTTTAGTGAGCTGGACCGCGGGAGTTAAAGGTTGCACTATTCAAGAAACCATTGCAATATAACCAGTTCAAGATTTATGACCATCATAAAATCTGTTGAACGAGAGAATAACATGAAATGACCAGAAATACTTTAAAAATTGCGAGAAAAACATTTAATCACAAGAAAAAAGTTTGTTATATAGAAAATGCACTCCGCTACCGGGAGGTTATTTTACGAAAAAAATCGTGAAATGTTCTTGTTACCAGGGAAAGTTCGCAGTATAGAGGTTCGTAGTATAAATAGTATAAAGTTTTGATTGTATATATATAGTATAATAAAATAATGAGTGAGAAAATTGTATTACCTACAAGGCCAAAAAAAAAAAGAAAGACATTGGAATCCAAAAAACATAACAATTGAAGATACAAAAAGGGTCTTTGGACTAAAATGGGGAAACCTATTAGGATTTCTAAAGATGTCACTGAATTAAGCCAGTGAATTAGGGTTTTGCTGCTTTATGGTACCCCACTCCGTACAGCGAAAATTTTCGACATAATAGAAAAAACAGAGCCATGTTGAAAAATTAGCCCTAGTTCTATCTCACGTGGATGAAACACTAGACAGTAAAATAAAATGAAAGCATCAAGAGAGAACAATAAAGTTTCTCTCATAGTGAAGAATATTAAGAAAAAAAAGTTTTTGGAAAAATTAGGATAAAAACTTACATGAAAAATGTTAAACATAAGGATAAAATGAAGTCAGAAAACGTGCACAAAATGACGTTTTAAAATTGAAGTGTTAACTCAAAGAAGCAAAAATTAGTGGCACCACCTAGATAGTGTTTTTGTAATTAAACTAAGCATACGATATCGTAATGAAAATAATAATCTAAATTGAAAATAAAAGGAGTTAATATAACATAGAAATATATTTAAAAAATGAATTCACTTGGATACTTGTATTCCAACTAATTATTGCAGAATATTTTTATAATAATCTTGTTTTAATACATTATCAGTAACTAATTCATTGTTTCTTTTTATAAAATTTAAGGTAATATTTCTAAATATAGATAGATGTCGGTTACTACACCAAAATGGCATTTTTATAATGTTAAAAATTTACTTATAAGCAAATTATTCTTAACGTTTATTTGAACGTCCAAAAAGTTTGCAGACTCATTATTGTTTTTTGTTTTTAATAATTTCAAATATTGGGGATAATAATTAAATCTAGGGACAAAATCTACAAAAATACTTAAAATTATTAGGTCAACAATGTATCTAAAAAAGTAACAAGATTCGTAACTAATGCTATCATTTTCTTAAAAGTGCAAATAAATATTGGCTAAACAATTACTAGTAGACCCACCTTGTTGTAGTCCTTTAATTTGCTTATAATAAGAGTTATTATGAAAAAAATATAAGTTTCATTTAATTTTAACTGAATAATAGAAAAATATTTATCGTATTTTGTTAATTTGTGCTAATAATATTCGTTACAGGCTATTTTAGGGATCATAATCATGTCTCCTATATCTATGGAGTTAAATAAATCTTCAAAATCATGAGTATGAACAGAAATAATTTTTTTTACCTTGCATGTTCTTCATAAAGTCCATACTATTCTTAACAAAAATAGAGTTATCAATTGTGTCTAATGTGAATTGAATACTATTTTCTAGCTTCTTGCCTGGATATGTAATATAAGTTTTAAATCCATTCATTATAGTTCTAAGTTTAATAGGATTTTTATGAAATTTGGAATTAGGAAAATATGAGGGAAATTAAAATCAGAAATGCGTAAATCTAGATTTTTCTTATAAAAAGCAGAAATTAAATTAAAAATTTCTCTATTGCTTGAATTAGATATTTTAAAAACAGTATTATTTTGAAAATGTTTGTTTAGCATATTAGCATAAAGCCACTTGCAAATAATTGCCTAATTAATCGGAAGTTTATAAACGTAAGCGATGACTAAGTTCTTTTTTAGTTCTGCAATCTGATGCTTAATAGTTTTGTAAATTATATCGCTATCAGTTTTATAGTTAATGTTCAGTAATTCAATTAAAATTTTGCATTTAAATCCATTGAAAGAGCTACAATAGGAAAACTATATTTAATTGCTTTTTTTTGTAATAATATCTTTAGAAATTTGTTTTTAATAGCATTATTATTATTAGAGATCATATATATAAATATATATATATATATAATCTCTAATAATAATAATAATAACATAATATAATATATCTATGTTTATATATATATATATATATATATATAAACTTAGTTTCAAGTCTAGCCAACGTTGAGCTACATCCTTCTCGACTGAGAAGAAAAATAGTATTATATAAGAATAAGTTAGTTCAGTGCACACCACAAACTTTCAATATTCACGATCCAATATCGAATCCTAATTTTCCTCGAGCCCCTCCATACAATAACAATGGATTGAATTCCATAATACTGTACTTTGACGTTAAAGCTACAACACAACTTTAACCTCTTAAGTTCCACCGGCGTTAAACGTCTCTTTCAGCCGAAGCATTAATTTCCCTGGACGTATCTATACATCTTTCCGAAGCGCGATCTTCTCTACGCATTGCTATATGCCGAAGGCCTTGGAATGCAAGAGAAGGACCTTGACAGTGTTTGCGAAGAATTAACTTATTTCTGAGAAGGATTTACTTTTTATTTATTCCTTTTCATCCTCCCCCCAATGCATCACATATACGAGCGGAACGCCTACGTGGTATTCGGGAGCGAATCACAACTTTTAATCGACAGTTAAGAGATAAATTATAAACCATACAAATTATCAAGATAAGTGTTAAATTTTGTATAAAATTTTATATAAGACAAGCCCTTGGGGTCACTGGTAACTATTAAACTTGTTTTTAACTTAGTATTGTTAAATTTATTATAAAATACTTCGTGCAATACTGATGCATTTATAAGTATATTACATCAGTGCAAATGTGTATTTTGTATTTTATTATGTCAGAATGCATTTTGTTTGTTTACTTTCAGTAAATTAGTAATTTTTTAAACTCATCTTCTGTTTTTGATTTTTAAATTGGCTCGCGCCCCCTTCTAGAGTTATTACCGTCCCCTGGGGGGCGTGTCTCGCAGTTTGAGAGAAACGCTGAGTTATTTTATAAAAAAAACTGTAATATCATAATACTAAATAAGTTAATGTATTTTAGGGTTCAACATGTCATGAGAAGATTAGTAATGTCGTGTTGGTATAAGTTCTTTTGCATAAAATTTAATAAATTTAAACTGGTTATTTTGCGAAAAAATATTCTACTTATTCTCGGGGAAACACTAAATAAAAAAAAAAAATTGAAGCCAATTGAAAAACACAGAAGAAATAATTGTTATGCCTTTTTTTGTACTTTCGATAAAACGCAGCAGACTTTTCGTTGCTGATAAATATATTGACTCGAAACTGAATGGTCTATTATTATTCTTCTCGCATTTTTTTGCTAGGGTCAGTAAACCAACCCTATTTTACGCAATCGGAGGGTACGAATCTTACAACTGATCAATCATTATTTGAACTATAACAGTCAAACAAAAAGAAGTCTAAGAGAAGATAAAAATAAATTTAAAAAAAAGAAGTATTAAAGAAAATCAACGGGAAGAAAAAATAAAAGTGTCATCAAATCGCTAAGCACTCTTTCAATCAAACATTTCAACACTGCATTTATCAATTTAGGTGATTCTTCTTTTTTTATGAAACAGTCGAGAGTAGTACAAAATGAAATCTAAACAGCAACAAGAATTTTTTGCTGAATCATTGGATAATCATGCCCTTTCTTATTTACTATCCCATCGGCGTATTTTGTTTTCCTCTTTATATCTTTTGGTGATCTGATTATAAAGGGGCATGACTAATCCAACATTTTCTGTGTCATTGATTGATCAGTTAGCAGTATGTTTATATATATATATATTTACACACACACACACATATATATATATTTATATATATTGCTTTCATTAGATATATATGTATGTGAGCGTAGTTGCTTTTTGTACCGGGGTTTGTATACAACATCGAAATATTTGACAGTCTTTAACGGAAATAACTTGTCTTTGGTAAGTCACCCTATTAAATATTAAAAATAAATTTGGCATCCTCTCTTGGGGTATATTTTTTATTTATCAGTTATTAATTTAAACATGTTGAAAAATGATGTAAGTTGTCTTTGATAGAGAAATAAATACATTATGAATACTATTTTTATTGGATATATGTTAGCGTTATATGAGTTATTGATTATAAACTGTTGTTTCTATGCCGAAAAAAGGTTATATGCACCCAATACAAAGTTTTCCTCTCTTTTAGGACTGATGCAGCTATGAATAGTGGGAAGTTAAGATACTGGAATTTATCAATTAGATATAGCATTCTTGTTATTGAAATTGATTTGAAAATGTATCACCTCCACTCACTGCACACAGTAGTCCAAGAACAACATTTATAGAGACATATCAAATCAAAAAGAGATAATAACATTAAAATTTAGAAGACTAATTATATTAATTATAAAAAGGAAATTTTGAAAATAATGAATATATTATTGTTTCGAAAATCATTACAATAAAATTGAGAAATTACTCGAAATACAGACAATTACCTGAACGCATTTAAAATTATTATTTGCAGAAATGTCCCTTAAAACCACATGATTATATATATATATATATATATATATACTTATAGTATATGCTCAAATATATAGTTAATATTCTCTACTATAGAAACAGGAATATATATATATATATATATATATATATATGTATATATACATATGAAGTAATTTTTAAAATTTTTTTATTCATCTCAAAGTAGCCTCACACTTACGAAAATACTACACAAAAGTCTAAGCGGTATTCCATGTTCGCAAAGTGGCAGGAATTCGAAATTTCAGATAATGAGTTAACCATTAGTTGATTACTTGATTCGCCTGTTACATTAGATAGATGCATAGTTAACTAACAATCTATTCAATTCAGAGAGCCACATAGTTAATTTATTCCATGTCCGATTTGAGCTTTAGGTCCTGAACTTATTGACAGTGCGTAGTTTAATCAACAAGAATTAGGGTGTTCGAAGGGCATCGAAAATGAATTAGCATACGTGGGATCAGGGGTGCATTTGACGGCATTCATTTGTTTAAGGGGTTGTAAGAAAAAGAAAAAGATTATAAAATGGAAAGCTTTTGCAAACATGTGTTTTTTTTCTCTAATGTTTTTCTCAACACAACGGGGCTTGATTAAAAATACTTTTGGCTGAAGGATGGAATATTAGGTGTAGTTAGTACTGGATATATTTTCCAGTAGAGATTATTTAAGAAATTTATTGCATGCCTTAAAAAGGAAATAAATTTTATTTTATAAGCTTATTTTGTTTACATTTTTATTGAAGCTTCAACATACTGATTATTCGGCAAATAATTATTTTATTCCGTTTTAGAAAATTTTTCTCAGTTGTGTAAAGGTGTTTGCTTAAAATAAAATAAAATTTAAACACAGCATTTTATCATTTATGAAACTATATGCAACAACAAAACAACTATTTTTATATTATATTTATATTTAATTACCTAGGTTGCCCAGGTTTCTTTGGTTACTGAAGGTTTCCAAGCAATTCCTTCCTGCTAAATGCACGGTTTTCACAATTTTTCAAATATGGCTTCAGAAAGTGAAATATCTTAAGTTAGATCCTCCTTACTTGAATTTGGTCCAAAGCTATCAAGAGTTTGTCGTCATCTGCCCTTATGTTGTTTTATTCATCGTGAATAAAACCAAACCTAATATTATAAGCATTAAGGAAGACACATACACTTTCAAGCACTTTTTACAAAAGTACTTCATTGCACATTTAGCAGTAGTCTACAATAAAAAAGGGAGCATTATTGAGGAGAAATTGTTAGGGGATTCAACGTTCCTCGATTCACTGTGTCGAAGTGTGAAAAGAATATATAACTTCAGAAATACCTGCTATCATAGACAATGCAGCGGCCAACTGCGTCTACCTAATGACCATAACCAGTGACGTCTGCGCATTGTTATCAGACAAACATTGCTGCATCAAATACCTGTAATAATCAATGTGGGATACGCAACATACATGTTTGTGATAACTCTGTAGCAAAACTTCATGTAGGGGGTATGGTAGCTGAGAATCGAATCGAATGTCTTTACATACGACACTCTAAATGCTGCTGTGTCTTCATGGGGAATTTGTACAAAGCAACTGGAACTGATTGGTCAGATGGACTAGGGTTTCAGTTGGTAAGAAGAGATAGAGCAACTTTCAAATTTGTAGTAGAGGCCACGAACCCAAGTTGTCAACAAGGCATTCTACAATCTAGAAGAGGCTTTATAATGGAGTAGGGGCTGTATTTTACAAAACTATATCCTCTGGTCAAAATGACTGAAAATAGTTACATTTACCTAATGGGAGACTATTTGCAGTCATTCGTAGATTTCATGTACCTAAACAACGGTGGAATTTCTCAAGATTACAATATTGTCATGCTAAAGGGAGAAAACAATACTATTGGAGGATTCATTGGCTTGAGAAATATTTTAGACAGTTTCACCGAAGGATCAATACCGAACATAACTTACATGGAATTTATATGGAACTTGATTTAAAGGTGAGTTTGTGCTCAAAAACCTGCACCGGAAAAACTTTCTCAATTCAACTACTAACAGCTGTGGGGGTGGCATAGCCAAACACTTCTTCGGGGAACTTCCAAGGGCTTGTTCAGTCAACGCCACGTTACTGCATTTTGTCGGGTAAAAAGAAATCCATCATGATGGTAGGATGTATGCTATGACTTTACCTACAAATGTTATATATGTATGAATATAAATCAGTACTTCTCCAACTTTCAATATTCGCGACCCAATATTCAATCCCAATTATCATCGCACCTCCCTCCATACAATAACAATGTATTGAATTCTATAATGTGGTACTTTGACGCCAACGCTACATCACGACTTGAACGTCTCGCTCGGGGCTCGTTGTTATCTCTCTGCGTAAAATGCCCCGGACTTATATATATTTCTTTCCACGTTTTTTTCTGTTCACTGCTATCCGTAAAATTATTCCGAAGGCTTTGGGATGTAATAAAATGACCTTAACAGTGTATTTGCGAAGGATTTACTTATTTGAAAGGATTTTCTTATTTATTCACTTTCTCCCGCCCTCCCCTCCAACACACCACATACACGTGCATAAATGCAAAATGGTTGCATTTTGGATCGAATCGTATAACTTTTAAATCCAGTTGAGGGCTTAATTATAAGCCGTACAAATTATTAAAGTAAGTGTTAATTTTTTGCAGAAAAATATATATATGACAAGACCGTGTCGTTAATGGTAATTATTAAACTTGTTCTTAATTTAGTATTGCTAAATAAATTATAAAATACATTGTACAGCTCTGATACATTTAGAAGTGTATTCTATCAGTGTAAATGTTTTTTTTTATTTTTCATTATATCAGAATATAGTTTGTTTACTTTCAATGAATGAATAATTTTTTAAATAATCTTTTGTTTTCGACTTTTCAATATGCTCGAGCCTCCTCCTAGGTTTATCACGTCCCACTGTTTGAGAAGCACTGGTATAAATACATACACATATATACATGTATATACATACGTATGTATGTGTATAATGCATCTTAAAAGTACAACAACTATTTTGTAATAAAAAGCTAAACACTCCTTTTATTCTAATAATTTAATAATTATGCAGTGAATTATTGCTCTTTAGAAATATAAAGCAAGAAATTCTGTTTCAATTATTTTTTGAAACCATAGAATTTAAGAATTTTCAAAAAGGCCCATGTCAAAATTTAAGCGCAACACTGATTTCCTGAATATTTTGCAAAATGATTTGAATGGTTGTGTTTACAAAGAATTGCTAAATTTATAAGGATAGTGAGTTATTGCTTTTGCTGTAATACAAATTGACAAAATTGAAAAAACTATTATAGGAGTAAAATAGTAAAATTCTGGAGTATTAGAAATAAACTCAAGTCCCTTGTTAAAGTCATATAGCAATATTAAATTGATGGAAACAGAAGGTTTTATCAAATTTTGGCAAGCTGATATATATATGTATGTGCTGTGTATGATTGTGTGTGTGGTATGTGTACACACACACACACACACACATACATATATATAACTATCAAGAAAATCGGACCACACACAACGTTTGTAATTAGTAAAGTAAAATGTCAATATTTTTTTCAAATTATTTATGCAAATGTCAAGAATAAAATGTAAAGCACAAGGACTCACAGTGGATAACTCGAATCAAACTAAAAATGAATTAGATGTTGCAAACACTCCTGTGTTTACATCTCAATATGTTTTGAACTACTTCGAGTCAAGTCTTGTCATCAAACTCTTCAATGCCAAACAGCTCCCAGTATAGTGTTTTTGTTTATAAAAATATTAGCACATTTTAATAAAGGATAGTCAATGAAATGGTTAAAATTTCTGGTCGTTGTGAAAAACATATCTTAATGATTATTTGATAAAAGTGGCGTTTTTGTATCCGAAAGCTTCACCTAACTTAAAAAGTTAGAAATGGAGGAGTGGGAATTGAGAAGAGAGATTTACTTTTGTGGTTAAACATAGATAAAATCCTACGCGTGGATAGAGATCAGTGTTTATAGTTTTTGTTGAGGAAGCACTTCGAGAAAACATTTCAATACGAAGATATATTCAAATTTCCCCAGAATGTTATGCATTCATCTTTATCCAACCACAGTAGGAACCGTATTTTAAGTTCTAAAAATAGAAAATGAAAAATTATCCTTCTACGTGAACTTACTTATGCATGCGTTAGTTGCACCGATGTCTTTTGTTTCTTCTATTTTTTTGAAAATTCCAACCAGAAAAACTAAAGACGTTGCACTGAAACGGAACATAAACTTTCTTAACTGCTCGCTGCAAAAGTTAAGGAAAAGAAACAGTCGTTAAAACAGCAGGGAAAAAAAAGTGTCCCAGACGTGAATGATTCATTCTTCAAACAAGCCATAGACTCCTCATTAACATATTCAAAGTGTTTCTAGAATTGATTTTACTTCCACTTTTATTTGCTCGCTGTTTTTGTTGTTTGCTTTTTCTTGAATCTACCGATTCACATCATGCTGTTTTCGTTGCAGGTAAAAGTGGCATGATTCGATTCATGATTAAAACGTGGAAAGTGTAGTTTCCAGTGATCGATAAAACGGATTTGTTTGTTGTACTCAAATATTTTCTGCACTAGTTGTTTGGAAATTTTGTTACGTTTTAATTATATTGTTTTACACATTATCCAAATAAAATTACAAACGTTAACGTGTAAAGTCGTGTCTTCCAAGAGCTTTTGCATCTTCACTATGTATTGTTTTTGTTCTGGTTCTTATGAATCGTGTTTTCTATGCTCGTATTTTTACGGCTTGATACATTGGAATAATGCAGTATGAAGCGTAAATTGTCAGCTCAAATGCAACTTACTTATGTAAATGAACAAAACATATCTTAATAATAATAATAATAAAGGAAAAAGTAATTAAAAATTATAATTTTGTTGAACTTACATTTATAGATTGTGCCCACTAATTAAACTGATAAACAAATGACTTTTTAAATCAATAGTTTTCTATGAATTATCAAAATCTTTTTCAATCCCCTTAATATATATATATATAACTCTCTCTCACAGTAGTGCAACAGCCCATGAGGGTGAAGGCCTTCTGCACCCATTTCAGTGTTCGTGACCTTTGGCATTGAGGTGCATGAACAGTTGTTCAGGTCAGGTGGTCAGTCTGACGTGAAACCCCCAGTGTTTAGTTCCGAAGCAAGCTTCGTACTCGTTTATCGACTCACTGAAGAAGTAAAAGGTAGAGACGACCTTGCCAGCCCAGGGTTTGAACTCCGGGTCTGTGACATGGAAGCCCAAAACGCTACCACTCAGCCACTGGGCTTCACAATTACCTCAAACTGCCTTTATTAAGGGAGTTCAGCCGTGTGATGGGTTCAAAAAATTTTAAAAAAATATTCCCCCATAAATTTAACATGTATAGAATACGGTGGTAAAGTGATTTTTCAAAATTCGAAGTAGTTATAAAGAAGCAAGTGTTAGAAGAGCAGCTGTACGGAGCGCTGAGTTGCCAATCCAAGGCTGGGTCTATTGTGTACTGTCGGCTTGATACAATTGACCCTTCTGTGCAAATATACTTTCATACAAGTTTGTAAAGATTTAAAAGGAAATATCTATACTTATTGAATATTTCATCGAACTTGTTTTAGTCTTCGCTTCCAGGCATCGCCGATTGAGGGTAAGTTAAGATTTTCATTGTTTTAATCGGACTAGAAACTTTTTAAACGCGTTTTTCTCAAAAATGTGTTTATAAAGTTTTCCTCCATCATATCTCAAGAACGGTTTGACCGAATGATTTCAAATTTATAGGGTAGACTCAGGACATATATATGCACCAAATGGATTGCGATCGTTCCAAATTTCAAAATATTTTAATTTTTTGTAACAAAAACAAACAAAAAAAACATAAAATGCAGAACTTTTTCTTCAGAGGTCTAGCAAAAACCCAATTTTTGATATTTCCTACTGAGTATAGTCCATTCTGTGCATTTAAGCTAATAGATTAAAACTCCGTTAATTTCTTTTTTATTTCAGATAAGCCAATCAACCGAAATCGTGGAGGAAGTGAGCGTCCATTTTTTCGAGGCGGGTATGTTCAGAGCTCTATAGCTCACGATCTATTGGATAATTTTGACTAAACAGTTATATACATACTCTTAAAATGCATATAAATAAATGTTAAAAAAACTTATAGTTCTCTCCTTTTACTGGTCGTCAAAAAGAATTCTCTAAAAATGCTTAAAAAACAGACGGTTGCATGGGTGAACCCCCTTAAGAAAGCATAAATGTTAAAATTGTTGAATTATTTTCAGTAATTCACCTCAAAAATATATTCAATGGTGATCAATAATTAAACTTTATTAATTTCTAGAATTCTACATATTTTTGAATTTTCTCATACCCATCCTACTTGTTATTTGTTGACTGAGGTAGCCAAGTGGCCATAGTTGTGAAGTCGTAGCGAACGTTGCTTTTGTTGAGTCGTTGGTTAGAATTGTTGATGCAGTTGAAATTTTACCGAGTGGAAGAGCTGATGCACGTTCAATCTAATCAGACATCCTCACGTTGGTGTGGTGTAGAAATATAGAAATTGTAGTTCTAGTTTAGCTGGCACTTTCGTCATTTGACTGTGGTTTAAAATTGCAAGAACATTCGTCAATAGTCCTCCTGCTGCTTTAGTGTGACCTTAATAAAAACAATCAATCAAACTGTTTACTTGTATTGTTGTCAATCAACTTTCTAAGTAGTTACACGTATAAGAACTTAGAATCTAGTTTAAATAATGTAATTATAATTTAAAAATTTATTTAATTTGACCAGTATACACAAAAAGAGTCTGATTTGATAAAAAAAGAATTTCCATCATTCCGAATTTGTTTTTAAACAGTTAAAAATATTTATTTTTTATTTCCGATAACGAAACTGATATGTAACCACTTGATAAAAGATATATGTTTCAAGGGACTCTTTTTAAGAAATACACAGTCGAGGAAAAATACCAACACCAAGTAAAAATTATTGTAAAGTAATGAAATTTGGACAATACAATTGCCTAGTTAACATGTTTAATTGATTAAATTTTCAAGATCCCAGAGTAATTTAAGCTAAAAAAATGCATTTCAAATGTGAAATGCTGTTACCTTAATAGCCGGTGTAACCTCCAGAATTTCGAATGCAAGTCTTCAAGCGTTTGGTCAAGCGTCATACAGGTGCCAAATGTCACTTTGTGGTATGAAGCTCTATGTTTGTTGTACTTGTGTCAATACTGGGAAGGTCAATGCTGTCTGTGGATGATGTTGGAGTTGTCGTCCAATGATATACCATACGCGCTCAATTGGGGACATATCTGGTGATCTCTTGAATGTTGTTCATGAATGGAAGCACTATAGGTTGAATTACCAGACTGACGTACAAATTTGCAGTTAGTGTGTTTGGAATAACCACGAGAGTGCTCCTGCTGTCCTAGGAAATTGCTCCTCAGACCACGACTCCAGGTGTAGGTTTAGTGTGTCTGGGCCGCAGACAGTTTGGCTGCAGGCGTTGCCCTGGTCTGCTTCTGACCAATTTGAATCGACGTCATTTTTCAGATGTATAAACACGCCTACCATATTTCGTTTACATAACATAAGTCTTTGTTGGTGTTGGGATTTTTTGTTTCAGTTAGAGTATATATTACATATATTGATTAAGAAATCCATTATATATTAAGTATAAGTGAATTCACGAAAAAATAATTTTTTGTGGGAACTATAGTGTTGAAAATAATGTTTTGTACATAAAAACGTACAAGTTATAAAAGTCCACCATTAAAATTTTTCTTTTACTTCTGGATGGCAATTATTCTCCCTACAATCCCTAATGTTGGGGTAATAAATAATAATATATTATATAATATATGTGTTCTAAGATTTTTGAGTTGATAGATAATATATTCTAAGATATTTTTTTTTATTAATGTCTCATCTTGAAGATGCACAGGGGCTATTGGCGTTGGGCCTTGTAATGTTGAGCCTTGGTCAAATGACGAAGATGACAACTGAGCTAGGACTTCACTCTCCTAACTTCCCCACCACTTCATCGTTAGGATTTTGTGTCTCGATTGAGTTCATGTGCATTAGTTCCTTTACTTGGTAGGTCATCTGTTGCTGTAAGAGTAATTAAAATTGAACAATACAAAAAAATATGGTTTCACATAAGATATATAAGATTCTGTTAGCCAGCAATCGTAATATAACAATGTATATTTTGTAAAACTACGTTAATTTATTTTCTATTAGTAGGAATAAATTTTAAGGTAGATGCAAATTTTAATGCTTAAAATCATGCTATTTAAATCATATTTTAATTTCCCACTTTATTCAATCAAATTTGTATAGTTTCTTTCTTTACCATCAAACAAATCAGTAAGACCTAAATCCCCACTTTTTTATTTTTAAGCTTTAACTTAGGAATGATCGGTATTTTATAAGGCAATCTAAATCTTAAATTATTTATTTAAGCTAGAAAATCTTACTAATCATTTTAAGTAACAAAATTAAAGCTATTTTTTGAATGGTTTGGAATTCTTTTTTTTCCAATTGAAGTAAAGTATAAATAATTTGCTTTTTAATTGAAAATGTTTTTTCTAGTATAGATACCTTTTATGTTTCACACACACACTTGCAAATAAAAATAAACACATATTCTCAAAGTATCATAAAATAAGAAGAATTAACTACTTATTTTAAGGAAAAGACTTTTAATTTGAAAATATTTTTTCTGTATTTATTTTCCTTTATTGATAGGAACTAATCACCTATTCAAAATCCCGAAAAAATCATACACATGTTGAAATTATCTCAACTTCCATCATGTCAATATGAATATGAATTAGTTAATATTCTTAAACCAATGCATTATTAATATAACACATCCACCTTCACAATTAAGACTAGAACCACTGTGATTCTCAGTTAGAACTATCCACCTATGATTTTAAACAACATTTGGAGGTTTGAAATATAGTCAAATTATGCGGGACAATATTACCCTGACCTGTAGAGGTCGCTTACAGAATACCTATGAGGTTAGATTCGCTCTAGGTGGCTCGCGGAATTTACGACTTAGAACATGAAAGAGGTCACCATGGTCGGGTGGGACTGTTCAGGTACCTACCAATGAAACTCTATTGCTTGATTTCTTGTTTAATTTATCCCTCCCCCTCTAAGTTCTTGAGTTTTCGACGTTAGAAGAAACATTGTTTGGTATTGTTGTACATGTTCACAGGGTCAGGGAGTCAGCGGAACATACGAAGAGCCAATGAACTTGGCCAATAGATCATCTCTCATAATCACAGCTTAGGGTGGTAGAAGCAGAATCACTTACTAAGGGGCGCAAAAAATGTTGTGGGTTTTATAAAAAACTTGCTGACAACACAACAGGAGGGACTTTACAAATTGAAATGGAAGTGCTATGTCTCTAATCTGACTTGAAAGCTGAAGAAGAATGGCAGTCTCACTTATCTTGATGGTTGCTAAAAATAAAAACAAAATAAATAATTACAAACGTGAAGAAAAACAGATGGTTTTGACAAGATTGAAGAAGAATGGTAAAATTTGCTTTAACATGTGAATATCATTTCAAGAAAAAGACTTGTTTAAACTTAGAGTTCCGAATGCAATTAATTGGTTAAAGAGAAATAAAAGTCATATAAGTTAATTCAGTGCAAATTAGCAACACTGAGAATTTTTCTCAAGGGAAAGCTTGTATAATTTTTAGAAGAATATTTTAGGCAAGTGTATCATGCACAGTGTGTCAAGTGTAGGCAAGTGGGACGTGCAAGTAAATGTAGACCACTGTTTATCGTTAAAGAATACTGCAAAATAATTAAAATATAATATTCAGGAAATACGCAAATCTAAATATGCGTAATTAAATATTTCATAGATTACAGATGGTGATGGCACTCACTAATTAACCATAGTTAATTAGTGAGGATAATACCTGCGTAAGGGCACCCATTCACCAAATTTCCATACCACGCTTATGTGAGGAATGTTAGCCTAGGCCTATAGACATATCTAACATTATTTAACACTAGGGAGTTTAAATGTCTCGATTGTAGACATAAGTATCTCTGAATGTTACTAGGATAATATGTTTTTCTTATAGTATATAGCTTTAATAACTATATGCGCACAGACATAAGAATTTTTTTAAAAAATAGTTTAGAATACTGAAATGGAACTTGCAGTGAAAACTATTACCTAAATATGTTATTGATTATCAATTTATGATAGTAATTTTTATGATAAGATCTCAGGTGAAACGATACTTGCCAAAAAAAAAAGCTTTTAAGTCTTTCACATTAACGCTCACGTGTTCGTTTGCGATTATAATAATTTAAAAGGTTAAAGTGGAATTCAGAACCAATTAACTTTCTTAAAAAGCTTTTAAAACACTGTAACTACTAGTTACTACAAACTTATTTTGCGAAAAATTATAGAGCTCAAGTAAATATGCTCAGCGCATGAACATAATAAAATATAACATAAAGCTACTCGCTTACTACACTTGGTTAAAAGAATATATTACGTAATTAAAGGCTTCCAAAGTGGAGTCGACATGTTTTGAAATTTTCAAATCGTGAGTCTAGGTTTGACTTAATAGCTTTTGAAAGAAAGTTGATAAAGGTAAAAATCAAAATAAATTATGGTTTCAAGGTATAAAATTATGAAGTAAAAACGTGAAATTTTTGTCTGGTCTTAAAATATCCCCCATAAGATTCATCCAGTGAATGAATATTTAAAATTTAGGGAAAAGACTGAATAATTATTGAGTTTCTCGAACACATTGGAGTTAAATGTAGAAGATACAGAACTTTCAAGGCATTTCTAACAAATGAAGTGTTCCGACAGTATTGATTGATTGGTTGGAACATTTGGAATATTGAACAACAAAAGCTATTTTTCCAATTCCTACCTCTGTTAAAATAAGGAAACAGGGCTTCACAAATGCAATATTAAATATAATAAATGAATGTAAAGTTAATGTTACTCTATTGGGGTAAATGTGTGTAATAGTTAATATAAATATGGTAAATTCCATTTCTCTATGGTTTTATGTATAGTTCAACAAAGACTGCTTAAAAATATTAATCTTATGTCACTATTACCCTATTCTAGAACTAATATCAGGAAAATATAGCTATTGAATTATGCCCAATTTAGAATAATTACCAAAATTAAAATAAACTTGAAAAAGATAAATAAAACTAAAACACCATTTTGTATATACATAATTTTTAAATAGTTTTTATATATATATATTTATGAATTCACACATTTGTTTTAAAAGTATAATACATTTGAATTCTAAACAATTATTATAAACCGTGTGTATAGAAAATGTACTAGAAAATGAAAGTTCATCTTTGATTAAAATCAATATAAGTTTTTATGTAATTATTTTCATTTACAAAATATGTAATTAATTTTAAGCATTGTTAAATGCTCTATCAAATTTATTGGTAAATATAAATTTGAATCTCGATAACTCAATATATTGTAGCAAAGAATGTGTGTTTCACACTTCCGTATCAGCAACTCTCAGGTTTTTATGTTAGAACATGTTCATATGGCCTGACTTTATGGAATAAACATATATTATAAAGAGAAATTGCACTTAAAATAGGGCGTGTTCAAAGATATATATTCCCATAAATTAGGCTCAGAAGTTTGTAACTGCTTTTTGTACTCGTGAAATTCTCAGTTCAGTAATTGCTCATGTTACACTATCCTAATCAAGAAGCGTTGTACGGAATAAAGACACTGCATGTGTTAAATGGAGACACTTCTCGAAGTCCTCTCATGGGGTAGTGTGGAAGAGAAGACAATGAAATGCCCAATCAGATATTCCCATTTTGTTTAACCGTACAACAGATTACAAGGTTAAACCATTAGTGTTGCTCTAGAATCACTGTTATGCAAATTAGACCAAAAATTTTATAGGAATCAGTACCTAAGCCCATCACTTGCGTGTCACGAAATTGGTAGATTTAACCTTCAGGATAATACTTAAAGCAGAATATATGTATATATATATATATTGGAAAAATATTTTACCCCATTTAATTTCAAGAAAAATAACTTCCAAACATTTCGTAAAAAAAATTATGATATAACACGAGAGTTTCATTTGAGAAAACTAAAAGTACAAACTTTTCTTTTTGCGTAATCTTTTTTAAATGTTACCATATTGCTCACCAACTAAATAAATATTTCATCTTTTTAATGAACATTTTTTTCAATGGAAAAATATTATGTTTAACATTACTACTTATTAATTGCTTAGGAATTAATTGAAGTGAGAGGTGAACTATATAATTGCTAGATTCTTCACCATTAACTCTCTTCCCATTTCTGAAAGGACCGTAATCTGAAACAAACCAACCATCCATTGCTTGACAAAGTGATACATGCAGAAAATATGAGATCATATTATTAATTAGGATTTATTTTATCATAATTAGCGTCAATTTAATTTACATACTCGGAACTAACCTGACTTATGGTATGTTTTTAAAGTAACAGGTATTCTTAAAAGTGAAACTTAAATGACTTTTCCTTTATTAAGTTTAGCCCTCGACTATTTGGTAGCATATATATATATATATATATATATATATATATATATATATATATATATATAAATGATCTTCTTTTCAAAGTAGAGAGAATTTTGCTACTTCTCCGTTTTTATTGCATGTACTGAACGCATTTTCTGTAGGATTAAACTCAAAAATCAACTAAAGAATTTCTTGAAATTTTCTTAGAGGTATACATTTTTTATCCAAATATTGAAAACAATTGAGCACATATTCTTAAGAACTTCAAAAACTTAAAAAAACACGACCACGTTTATTTACGCTGTGCATTTGAAAGTCATATAAATATTGTCTTTAAGAACTATAAGATAAATATTTAGCATAATATAATATACATACACAGTGTTGTGAAAATAACATCTGTATTTTAATATTGTATGCTACAAAACTTGCTGATCGTACTATGTAAGTATTCATATACGAAAGTTGTGGGAGATTTTAAAAACAAGCGTTTTGAAAAATATATTCAATATAGTCTTAGCATGAAACGAAGTGGTGAGTTCCAAATTTCAGAGTGGCGGATGCATAATGCCTTTCATATCGAAAAACCTCCCAATTCAGTTGCTTCCATAAAAATATAATTTTGTTATTATCATTATTATTGATAGTTTATATATATTTATTCATGTTATAGGGTCTATATACTTATCAAAAAAGATTGAATATTCAAAATTTATCTTTGACTTGTTTGTTCAAGCTTTGAATAATCAATATCAAAATAAATATATGTGGGGCATATTAACATAACTCTGCTCTATTAGATAAATATTGTAACAAGTTTTACTCATCTTGAATCTCTATACAGCAGACTTCTAATAACGGAATTCGATATACGGCTATAGATCTTTACAGGTGAGGTTACTCTGACCTTACTAACATTTCCATTATGCATATTAATTATTATTTTAGATTTTGTCTGTTTTTCTCTTGTCCTTTTTCTGTTCTCCCTTTTGCTCTTCATCTTTATTCCTTACGCTTCTGCTTAAATTTAAATGGTATATATATATATATATATATATATATATATATATATATATATATATATATATATAAAGGGGGTGCCACTGCATGCGCCCTGATGCGTAACTCAGCTTGCTTCGCAGGGAGGCGAGCAGCGATCCCCAGAGAGAGACCACGGAGAAGGGAGATGACGAGAAAAATTACGAACTTTCGAATTTTTTAGCCAATCAGTAACGACGCACTTTCAAACGTCTGAGTGTAGAATTTGTTTCGTCCCCTTTTTCTTTGTTACTATTAAAATAAACAACTTTTAGTAATTACTTGCTAACGAACCAACATCAACATAACATATGTATACATATGCTTATTTGCATACATTACAGTTCCTTATTAAGGGGAAGTGCTCACATAAAAATTGTATTAAAGTATCCTCAGAGATTTACTAAAGCAAATTCGAGTGAGAAACTGCTACAATACTACAGCACAATGCTATATTCCCTTCTTTATATATAAATTTTATAATTGGTTTTAAATAACTGAAGAAAATATATGCGGAAAAAATTATGTTTATACAATACTCTACATTTGTTAATTATATTAAAAATTGAAAAATAATATCACTTTTTATATCTATCATATTTATTTAAATAACTATATTTGTTCATGAGTTAATAAGTATTGTACTTAATTACGCACAGGGACCGCAAAAGAATTTAGTCAGTTAAGATGTTAAAATTAAAAATGACAATGGTTAGAGTTAAGCGGAGTTCATAGTTTCAAATGATTGTTACAGATGCGTCTAATTTAAGGGGAACAGCCATCTTCTACAACTAGATTTTATTCAAGGTCAATTATGGTTAAAAATTGTAAAATCCTTCGCCAATTTTTCTAGAGTTAAATTAAATCAGGACAGTTCTTTTTTACGATACGTAAATTAGAGAAAATTTACGGTAGAATAGCTAAACAACAGAAAGATAAAAATGTACAAGAATTTATTACTGCGATGAAAAAATATTTACTATTTTCTTATAAAAAAGCAGCAAAACATGTTTTTGGAACCCAAAAGTCCATCTCCTCCAGTCAAACTAACGAAAACCCAAAGTGTTGAAAAAATAAAATGGTTCCCATATAATTGTAGCAACCGAATATGTCGTTACGGGTAAATGTTACATTCCGAAAACGTGTCATAGCTTAGTGATATATACCTCACCCAAAATAATACAAAATTAATTTCAAAAAATCGTCCAGAAATTCCATACACTATGTATTAAATAAGGAAATTTTGATCACAAGTCTTGGAGTTCAAATTATTTCTTATAATCCATTTTCTCCCAATTTAACACTTCTCGTGATTCTTTTTGATTCGTTATTACCATGGATAAGTCACGTCTTTAGTAATTTGAGATTGATGATGAATCTGTCAGAGTGAATATCAAAGATTCATAAATGTGTTGCCAATGAAAGAGTGGAAAATCTATATTAATCTATATACAAATATATGGCCTCTAATATATGGAGAATACTTAGAAAGATGAAATAATAACTTTATTTTTAACTTGTGTATAAATTTTGTATAACTAAAATTTTTTTCAGTTCTGTTTGTATGTTTAATTGAAAATCTTTAAGAAACTAACTATCCTGATTGTTAAATTTTATGTATTTATACATATCTTTTAGTACACAAATTTTAAGTAATTCCATGCATTATACTTTAAAACTAAATCTTTCATATTTCTATGCTCATTCTTATCATTTCTTATCCTTTCCTTCATAAAAGAGAAAGTAATAGGTTGAATCAAACTCCACCATTTATTATTTAATTACCCCCAATGATTGGGTAAATCGATTGTGATTAGATCATTTCAGTACCTATCGCAGAAATGGTTGAGTTTTACCTGATTATGTTTCTTATAACGGATATATCTAACGAGTCATTATTTCTCACAACATATGGAAGAAACCTAATCTTCATCTGAAGAAATGTCGAGAATGTATCTTGATTCTTTTATTTTGCTTTGATCGTCTGAGCAGAAATGTAGGAGTGAGAGATAAACATTTATAGCTAGAAATATTTAAAAAAATTTAGACATGCGATATTTAGGTTATAAAATTTTTTATTTAAAAACAGCAGAAGGTTGCTTGCTGAGTCTTACAGCCCATTTTATGATAGGAACAGAACCAAAAATACGAGTTCTAATCTAAAATATAATTTATAAATACACTAGAAAACGTTAAAAGATAAATTTAAGGAATAACGAGTGACATGAAATTAGTTCTATGACATCTTTGCAACGTAATGAGCTCCATGTTTCTCACTGCCAGAATCATTGAAAAATTTACAGTTTGTTGTCACTCGCAGTGTAATAATCTTAAGTTTAGATGACAGAATAATTAGCTAGTAAATAATGGATTTAAATAATACAAAAAAGCTGAAAAAGCTAAATGTAACAAACATTAATCGTTAAAAAATTATATAAAAATAGGACGATCGTTTGGTTATTTATCGTAAAGGAATGAGTATAAAAGCATTGAATGAACTTTCAATCAATAGAATAATAGAATGAAATTTCTATCATATTAAAAATAAATTAAACGTCCAAAATTTACTAAATTTCTTCAAATGCTGAATTTTTATCTAACCTTAATATATCTGATAGCCCAGACCTTAATATTACCGAAATAATAATTGAAAGATTGTAGATTGAAATATTTCCACTAACATTTAGGGAAATCTATTTTATAAAATGTTTGATTGATTTGAGAACTTTGCCTTGTGTGAAGGAGCCATGATATATGCAGATTAGGTTTTCTATTTAAAGTGATCCGAAGGAAAAATGGTGAGGGTGTTGAGATTGTAAGTTAATGATGATGTAGAGACCATAATTTTAAAGAAAAGATTTTGAGGCTGTGTATGTAAAGAATTGATTTCGATGAATTGTTATGGAATTAGTACGTTATAACTTGTGTAGCCGCTTGTGAATGCTGTTCGGTCTTATTCTAATTTGAATTTTTATATGTTTTGGTCAAGATTTGTGGTTAATTTCTCTCCCATTGAGGGATTGACATTGAGTTATTATTATAATAATATAATAATTGAATACAAGTTAAGTTTAACTATCTCCCTTGACTATCCCCTCATCAAACTAATGTAAACTTTAGTTCATTTCACGGATTTTTTTCTAGTTTTTATGTAGTTTAGCATTAAATATCAAAGGACTTCTTATATAAAAAAATGTCAGGTATTAAAATATTGAATTAAACCTTTTTTCACAAAAAAATATAAGCAAATTTGCCATATCAACTGTTGCATATTTTTTAATAACGAATTACTCAGAATGATGTAACTTATACATTGATTTGTCTGTAATGAAATTAAACTACATATATTGTGTTTGCTATAAATATATAACTATGCTTTATAATATATAAAACAGTAAAAATATAACTTAGTAAGTACGCATAGATACAAATTACTCATTCTACTCTTTACTAGCTTACTCATTTTTTCTATTTCCTTTTGCTGAAAAGAAAGCAATCAACAATTTTATTTTTCGCATTCCCAGCAACGATGACAAAGTATATCATTTTTCTCTCTCTTTGTTAGCCTCGTATCTCAGTCAACTACCTCAAACTTTTAAAGCATTTTCATTCTACCTTTGCCTCTAGGGCCTTTACTCATTTTATCCAAACCTTTTAAATTTCTTTACACGTGAAATAAGCCCTTAGCTCAATTTCCTTTGCTTTGCAGTAACATTTTGTTTTAATTTCGGTTTGAGGAATCAATAACCCTAGGTTTTCTGTAGTAACGTAGATAGTTCAGTGTACGTCGAATCCTGCTTATTGCTCCTGTCACTGTAATGGTTTCTGTTGATTAATATAAAAGACCACACATAGGTTGAGATTTTTAAATTTAATACATCCAGTAGCAATTAAGTTGTTTATTGTTTGAAGTAGATATTTTTTTCTCATATTTAACCATCATTTTACTATCAAATATTTAGAAATCGTACTTGTTTTGATTTGTTTTAAAAAAATCCATACCTTAATGTATTACTCGACACTTGATAAAAGATTCAAAATATTTCAGAAACGTATGAAAATTATTTTAAAATATCATTTTAGAAAAAAGGTAAATCTGTTTTATTTAAACTGTTAGTATAATTTTTTTTATTAATGTAAAAAAGATTCCACCACAGTCATTGAAAAATTTAAACAATATAACAATATGTTTAATATATTGAAATGAATTAATGAAAAAATGAAAAAATTTACTAACCTTTCAAAATAATACTAATAATTCCTGAGTTCCGAATATTTGCTCATTATCTCGTTAATTACTCATAAGTAAAGGGAAAAAAATGCGCAGTTGTTTCGTGAAAAATAGTTAATATTTTTAACACAAAAATAAAATTGCTTTATTTATCCATTTTTGCTATTTGTTGTAAAAAAAAAAAAAAACTTCTCTTACAATACCCTAAGCTAAAGTTTTTATATTTTTCAATTTTTTCGTCTTATTAATTATCTGTTTACATATGCCTAATTATAAGGCAAAAAAAGTTGGAATAATGCAAAAGTTTGAAAAGGTATGTTTTTGTGTTAAGAGAAAATATTAATCTATGTAATTAAAAATAAATTGTTTTGATATTTTAATTATCAAAAACAAGAAAATCCATAATTTAATTACAGTTTTCAAAGGGTACTTTATTTTAATTTCAGATATTCTAAGCCAATGAACATGAAACCTATAGAGTTTATCAACTGGAATAAAAATAGTTACCAGACAACATAACTTTGAAAATATATACGAGAGGTTATATTCAATTATAATTCAAAGAAAATTTCACAGAGACTTCTAAGTTTTCTTTAGATTTAAGTACATGGTTGAAGAAACACTGATTACATGACTTCAATACAAAATAATCTTAGCCTTCACCAAAACCCTTTTCTGGTTTGTGAAATTTGAAGGGTTCAAACATATCTCGAAAAAAATCTGCAGCTTGATTCTTAACACAGACAAACTGTCGCAGCTCCTAACAAAGGTTAGTGAATGATATATAGATATTTTCCACCATTAAAAACAAAATAATCTTTATTATATGTTAGTTGACTTCCAATTTAGATTCCATGGATAAATTTTACAGCTGCATAAAGGGAACAAAAGAAGCTGTTTTAAGACATTTTGAGTAAAAGTGAAAGTTCTTGCATCTTACTTCTTAAAAATAAAAACTTTAAAAAAATCTACACTAGTTAATGCTTTACACGCGCGAATCATATTCTTACCACATGTGATATATATATATATATATATATATATATATATATATATATACATACATACATATATATATTACAGAAACTTCAAAAAATAAGCAGCTTAATGATAAAATTTTTCCATGTGTATGATTTGTGTCTTTCTTTATTAGCCTTTTATACTACAAAACAATTTTTTTATTCCATTTTTTATCCTTGTTTTCGAAAACTTTAAATTTTATGTTAAAAAAGTAGAGCATAATATGAATGTTTCTATTGCAAGTTTTACGACAAAAATTACTCATTACCTAAGCGATATTTTGTTCAAATATTTACAATATGCTGATGTGACACATTTGATTTACTCAAGCAAAACTTTGTAAAATAAATCTAAATGCCTGAAATGTAAATTTAAGATTGAAGTAAGACCTATACTAAATATTTGATGACTACATAGCAAGTATATATGCAAACTTTGTTGTTCTTCTTGTGTCTTCAATTACCCTTTATAGTGAGTAGCTGCTGTTTAAGCGATAACTTAGTTAAGCATTAATCAACTTGCTAGGAAGTGTTTGTGTAGCACTCTGTGAATCCAACAAGTTGATTCTGTTAGTTAGAATCTATTGTTACAACACATAAAGGCAGGCAGATTGTGGGTTAATACAACGCCGCAAGACTTAACTATAATATTAATCAATTTATTTGTAGAAAGCGAGATTACCTGTAGCCAATGTGGGTTCTGGTATAATGCTAAGAAGGTGTTTCATGATATTACTTGGCATTTTGTGATGAATTTGGAGTATCGAGGAGGAGTTGGATACGCAGGATGATTCAGTTTATGACGTAGTACACTTTTCATTAGAAATGTTTTCAAATAAACAATTGAGGGATTTCGTTATAAAATGCATCATTAAATCCTTTTCAAAACTCATTTTGCCTTCAGTATTCTAAATAATTTGTTTGTTAAAAATATATAACTGTTAAATGGGATACTTTACATATTCGTTATACAAGTTTCATTTCTCCTTTACTTCACCACAAATAATTGTTTAAATGAAAATTGTAATGAAATGTATTGAAGGAAATTTCTTTTGTATTAGCTAACTATTAATGATTAATTTCAAACATTAAAATGCAATTCAAAATAAAAAACATGTATTCTAAAATAAATTTAGAGATATGTTTTATATTTGTGAATATATTGTTTTTAAAGTTTTAACGTAAGTTTCAATCTTGCAAAATTGTACTGTCCCTTGTGTGATACTTAAAATAATATTAAGATATTTTCTATTACTTTTTCTTTATCTGTATAACACAGAACATCTTTTCTGCATAGGTATGTTTTGAAATTCTGAAATTTTTTTTCAATCCTTTATAATAATACATACATATATATATATAAATGTAAGGATAATTAAATTAGATCTAAAATTAAATCGCTAGCCACTTCTAACTTTTATTTTTCCGTTACATTTTCATGTATTAAATTTATTACCCAGTTCGGGAATGGATAGCACATGGCTTTAAAAGATCTTGCCGCTCCTACCATTATTTTTTTTACCTATATGTCATGCTTAAATTCTCAAGTATACCTCTTCAATCAGAAGCGTACTTGAAGAGCATATGGCTTCTGAGGGGGCTGCCTATTCATATGGTTAACACGTGTCCGTCTCTCTCTCTCTTTTACAAACATATTACAAAATGATTTCATGGAATAAAGATGGTTAGAATAAAATGTCTAGATGTTCACTCGAAAAACACGATATATATATATAGGGTTGGATATGTGCAATGTCAAAACCCCTCCCCCTGTTACTTAGGGTGGAGCAGTCCACACTAACGTCAGACCCCGCCAGGAATGTCCTACTGAAGGACACACGGGAAATGACTCAGACGGACGTTAGAGATTCTAAGCTCTAGACGCAGGAGGAAGACGTTCTCATTTGGTGTTTAATATATTTTAAATATTTCATCCTTCATTATGTTAAATAAAGCATTTATCATCATTAGGTTGTAGTTATTTTCCCATATATATATATATATATATATATATAACATGTCTTCATTTTAGTCTATATATATATATATATAACAGGTCTTCATTTTAGTCTATTGACTCTTTTGGCTTCTTACATTTTAAAGTTCTAATTCTGTTCCATGTTATACATACGCTTAGTTAATTCTTCTATAATAGACTCTTCCATCATTTTTAAAGTGTGTTTCTTGAAATCTGGTTTAAATCTTCTAGCTTTGTTAGTGATATTATTTTGTACTATCAATTTTATTATGCCATGTATTTCTTTCATTTTATGTTACTATATATATATATATATATATATATATAATCAAAATTTCTCTACAAGAGAGAGATGAATTAACATGATTAATACTTAAAAGAATAACAATTGCTAGATAACAAGACAACATAATTTAGAAGGAGATATGAAAAATTGAAATAAGAGAGTAAAATATAAAAGAATGAATGCTTCAGTATTATCAGCATTGCTGACTTAGGACAGCTTGTATACATAAAATTTTCCTTAAAAAATTTTTTCTGTATAAAAGTGGGGTTGAAGATGTTTTTTGGCCAGCCAACCTTCCCCCTTTTCTTAATAATACCGAGCAAATACCAATTGGAAATAATGGATCGGAAATCTAAATCCATTATAAGGAAAAGGTAACTTACCCAAAAATTGCATACTGAAATGTAGAGCCCGCGCTAAATCTGAGTACAATAAACAAGTTATTGCCAGATTCTGGACCCAAATACAATTTCAAAACAAAGCAAAGGCTGAAAAATAGCACTTAGAAAAGTATGAAAAGAATAGAAATAATAAAATAAGAATTGTAAACATACTACCATTATCTTAGAGACTCTTAATATGATTTAAAAGTTATAAATTTTAAAAAAGTAATTTTATCTAAAACTAGAAACTGGGGGTATTTAAAACTATCTAGGAAGAATAATAAATCTATAATATGAACCTTTTAAAACTATGGAAATTTAATCCTTACTATTTAGAATTTCTTTATTTAAATATCTATTAATAAAATTAATTGGGTAGTTATATATATATATATATAACTCTCTTTCTCAGTGGCGTAACAGCCCATGAAGGCCTAAGCCTACTGTATCCATCTCAGTTTTCCTGACTTTGGGCACTGAGATGCATGAGCAGATGTCCCGGTCGTTTGGTCATTGTCTGACGTGAAAACCCGACTGTTTAGTTTCAAAGTAAGCTTGGTACTCATTTAGCGACCCACTGAAGGGATGAAAGGTTGAGTGGACCTTATCCAGCCCTGGGTAAGGTATATATATATATATATATATATATATATATATATATGTATGTATATATATATATGTATGTATATATATATGTATGAATATATATATATATATGTATGTATATATATATATATATGTATGTGTGTGTATGTATATTTATATATATATATATCTATATATCTCCACATCCAGTCTGCCCGATTGAAAAGAGTGATACCATTTCGCTACATGTTGTTTGCTCATGCTTTGCCCATAAAAATCGAATCGCACTTCCAAACGACAAAAATTTCCTAACCATCTTGAGGTTTAATCATCCTGTACCATCTGGGAACTTTCACTGCCTACCCACAAACCACTTGTATGACCGCCATTTTTCTTCATTCTGGGGGGGAAAAAGTTTCTTCACAATATGTAGTTTTCAAAGGCTGCGGCTTGTAACCTTTTTTTTTCTGATCAACCGTCGTAGAATCGCGATTTTTTTAAAAATGTTGTATAAAAAATATAAAAAATCCGTAACGTTAATCATGAACTTAATATAAACAATATCTAATGCATTTGCCAATAAAGCCCTTTTGTTTGGTATCCTTCAAAATATAAATAAAATATTTCAAGTGTAAGAAAACATCAAGGCAATTTATATTCTAGTCACCTTGTACTTTCCGGGAATTCCTGCTTATTCATGGCAATCCAGTTGCGCTTTTAAGAATAAAAATTTTAAAAAAACTTAAAACTCTTAATTCAAATAGATGCTTTCTTTACCCCTTATCAGTTGATTTCAGTTAAGAAGAAAACAAGAGAAAAAATCCTAATTCATTTTATTTATTTTTATTTTTTGTAAAGCTAGAGTCACCTCTTGGCAACAAGATATCGTTTTTGATAACAATGAACTTGCCGAAAGTTCTGGTCAAAGATGAGAGAGCTATGTAATCGACTGAACTAAAGCTTACGGATTTTTTTACTCTTAAGAAAAAGTTAAGTGCGTCATTAATGCTTCCTAACACGTTTTAGCGCATTAAGGCTCACAGACTGTATCACTTAAAGAGCTATATATTTTCGATTTTTCTTTGATATCGGCAATATCTTCCTTCGCCATATTTTTAGGAGAAGTGTAATAAAAAAATAAATAATAAATTAAAAGAAGAGCGCGAGAAGAAATCACTTGGAAACTGTTGAAGAGCCAATATTTTGAAGCATAGTACGAATCAAGTGAATTGTGAAAAAAATAAAAAGATAAAAGAATAGTTACATTCAAAAGAAAACATTGTCTGAACTAGTTGACCTCAGCCCAGCAGGTTTTGCATTCAAACTTACCTACCGTTCATATCAAAAGAGAAACATCTTTTTTCAGCCGCTTCTCTGCATTGTTGATTCTAGAGAGTATCATACCTGTCACTTTTCTTTTTCTTTTTAAGTTATATATACCAACACTGAAAATAACAAAAAGGAAAATATATATCTGTAAAATTATAGCTCGTGTTTGATGGACAGTTTATTGGGCCTTACCTACCTGCCTGTCCACACCTTGTGACGAAGGGGGGAGTCAAACCTCCCCCCATGTAGAGCCAAGAGTGAAGCTGTCGGAAAAATATGTTTCTCTTTTGTTATTTACATTTTTTTTAACTGTGGACCCACCCGTTTTCACAACCCCTAGATTATAGGGAGGGGGGATGGTAGATCGTGATGGCATGTTGGGTTTGGGAGTAGGAGTAGGGGCAAAGCAGATGGTGTAATGCTGATTAACGTATGTAACGTGTTCCAGAAAGACCTGTTTCCTACCTACTGAGAGGACGTATTTCTCGGCGCCTTACGTTTAAAACAAATGTTGGAATTATTTTAAAGCAATCGCCTGTCTATCACGATTATTAACGACGTAGGTGAAGCATATAAAAGAGGACCTCGGTGAAATTTTTGTTAAACTTGGAGTAGGAAAGTTATCTGTGCCTCCCATTTTTCAGCACTTCGTTTGTGGCAATAAAAAAGGTCGTAGAAATGTGATTTTTTAATCGCCGCAGTCCATGCGTTCTGCATTGGTTATTATGTGTGAATATTGTTGCTGTACTGAGCGTGGGTGTCATTTTTGTATGTTAATATAAGTAACGTATAAACGTTTTGTAGTGTTACAACAAATTGATTTTTTCGGCACTTGACCTTTTTAATTTGCAAAAGGAAATGATTGAATAATATAGCGAATGAAAGCAAATGCCTTTTATTGTAACAAAAAAAAAACTTTAGATATTTTTTTCTCGAGAAGACGATTGATTTAATATAAATCAGATTTTCTTATTCTAATCTTATTATAGTAGCACTGATATTACTTTACTAGATTATTATATATGGTTTGATATCATTCTTTTCAGCTAGGTTTTCAAGAACAATTGTGTTACATTGGAAATTTAACGTGAAATGGGTGAAATATTTTGCGTCGTGACAAAAAGATTACTTCTTATTTTTATTTTGAAGTCAACTTGTCGGTGTGTATAACACACACACATATATATAGGAACAGCGCAACAACAAATTTAAGTAGAATTGCAAAGGATTTCTTATAAACTTACGTAATCAAATCCAAAAGCTTTCTGAAATTGAGCAAGCTTAAATTTTTCATAATCCTATTGATAGAATAGGATAATTTACAGTTTGAAATTACTTTTTCTAAAAGGCAGCTATCAGGGAAAGCAGTAACTAATGCACGTTATATAAAGAGGGAGTCTATCAATTCTTTACGTGGTGTGATCAGAGAAATTGGTGTGCAAAATACATTATACTTCACAGTTGTCATTTAATGTATAGCTCAGAAATTTCAATTTACTTACCGTAGTCCATTAACACTAGAATGTCCGGGATTTCGATTACTCTTAAAAGTCCACCGGTGTCGTTCCGACATCGCGATATAAAATGTACAAAATAATTGTAATAACGAAATAATTGCAAGAAAACTGTTCAGCAGAGTTTAGTTTTTAGAATTTTTAATATTATTTCATGCAATTATATTATATGTTATGACCTTTTATATCATAAAAAACTGATGCTGTCATCATGTTTCTCTAAGTTTGTTGGACCACTGCTTTGTCGCAAAACATTTGGAGTTGCAAATCTGTCAAGAACGTTACTATTATGAGGTATCCATTCTGTGACATCCCTAGAGACATATATATAAGCATTTACAGGAATGTTATCAATTTTATCTACACATTCTTCAGATTTTTCATGGTCACTTTCCCCCAATTTTATGTTTTTATGTCTTAACTGAAATCCAAATTAGAACAAGACAGTGCTCACCACCAACCGATTCAATCTCAGAAAACTCTTGCAACAAATTAGCAATTTCATTAGGGCTTAGACCTTTTCTATGAATCATCGTTTCCGGGTGTCTGCACAAGGTTCGAAAATGGAATGAAACATTTTTTTAATAAGCAAATATGCAAATGCTATGTACTGAAACACTTAGACACAGAGATTTTGTATAACTGACTCATTTCCGCTGTGAACCCAATAACATAGAATTAAAGGTCAAATAAATGTGGGATATTACATCTGGAAGTTTTTTTCATGGTATCTACTTAGTGAATTATCTTTAGAAGAAAAACAGCTATTTATAATGGGATAAATTGCCTTGGTATCGAAACGAACCCAGCGGATGTTCTAGGTATATTTAGTTGTAAAATCTTTCTAATCAACCTAGAAACACAAAGCTTTTTCTGTATAATCACCATCAAAAATGCTTAAAAGTCACGAAAATTTTTCAAATTCCCTTCAAAATTGCTGGAAGGAGAACAAACTAAACAGGCTCTGGTTTCCATTCAACTCCAACAGACGTTCTAGTGTTAAGGTATCCGACTACCCTAAAATTATGAATTTTGCCGAAAATTGACAAATTTTTTATGATTTTATTTTATAGGCCATCTTATTAGCTTTATATGAATACCAAGTTTATCATTTTCCGTTCATTAGAACAAAGGCTACAAGTGTTTTAGTAAAAGCAGGTGCTATTACTTTAAAAAAGATGTCACACTTAAAAACGCGTTTTACTCGAAATGTGATTTTTTGAAAATACTCAAATGGTATCAGCGATTGCAAAAAAAGTTTTGAGCATAATTAACTCAAATTTTTTCTGTAAGTTCTGTATAATAGTAGAATTTTTTTAACCTTCAGATTTATCAATCACTGGTTTATTGCAAAATATACAGTCCCTTATATGAATATAATCATTGCTTTTTTAAGCAATTTCATATAATAAATGAGATAAAGTGCTCTAGTTTTTGTAAAAAAGAAAATATCTCTTATTCTGAAAGTCATTTTAAAATTGAATAATACAGCAACACATTAGATTGAAAAAATTGAAAATTTGTTTATAAACCTTTGGTACAGAATGGACCGCGTTTATGCTATTTTTTGTCAATTTTTACCTATTTTTCCCCCTTTTAGTAATAATAATTTCTTTTTCTCTTCTTAATATTAGCACATTTTTTTTAAAATGAACTAAACAAATCTAAAAATAACAAAAAAATCCCCATACCTCCTTTTTTCAAAAAAAAAGTTGTTGCAACTAGTCGAATACCTGAACAGATGACACCTAAAGATTTAAATGAAAGGACAACGACTGCCTAGTAATTAAAATTTTAAAATATGTAAAGACTTTGTTGAAGTTCAGTTGCGAGATTGGTTCCTAATTTTTCCCAAGACCAATCATCTGACATAAAGCAGACTCTTGTTCTTAAAATTAGATCTCACGTGGCACGGTGTGAATGCGAATAACTCAAGACCCAGCTCACCCAACAAGGGGTTGGAGATATTAAGCGGAAATCCTAAGATGACACATAGCGTGGTGGAATGTGAAATATTTTACGAGAGTAAATGTTGCCTTTGACCTGATCCTGGTTTTAAAATCAAAAATTTCGTAATCAGAAGCACTTGTTTAAAGGGTTTTATTAAAAAACTAATAAATGATTTTGAATTAAATTAAGTAAACTGTCAGAATACATTTGAAGAAATACCTTTGAATTCATAGTATCATTTTTTAATGAAAACCCTTAAAACTGATCAAATATAGAATCTTATTTAACAAAAACTGTACAATAAAAATACATATGTATGATTTTTCTTTAATTTCTACAATAAAATTTCTTTTAGAAACTTTCCATTTGGATCATAGAAAAGCTCTTGCTGAAATGATACATTTTGTTGAAATTTTATTGATAAATGATGGTACAAAATGATCTCTTTTATTATTTCCATTTTCAAAAATAATGTTCTACGGAACGTGATTATTGTGCTCAGATACCTATGATTGCAAAAAGAACAACATTTTCAATTTCCTATACCAACTCATACCGACAGATACTTCTAAAACAATTCCCTTATTCCCACTGGAAGACAAAATCATTCTTTTGCTGATTTTGCTTTTACATCAGAACTAAAGTACGAAAGATATTTTTGCGAAAAAACGCACGAACAAAAATGTAATGCTCTTTGGAGAATCTGGGATATTGATTCCTGTTTCTGTAACATTGCCTGCGCGTTTTTGTATTTGTTATTATTGAATTAAAAACTGAAATACATTCTTACATTTTTCCGTATGTTCTTTTTTTAAGAATTAACAACCTAGAAAAATTTTAGAAAAAGAAACGAATACGTGAGTTTTTTTTAGTTTTCAAACTGCAACTGCTTTTAATACTGAAGTTATTTTAAATTTATTTAATTGTTAAGGGTATTTTTTTCTCTAAGTCTTATTAAAAAATAAAGAGAATTTTTAGGAAACGATTTCAGTCTATATTAAATAAACAAAGATTAACATTATTCTTATTTCCGACAATGTAAAAACATTTCTTCTAAATTTTTTATTATTATTAATTGTATATACATTAAAAAACCATACATTAAAAAATATAATGCAAACGAAAAAATAGAAATTTAACGTAAATATTTTTTCCAGACAAAACAACTTGAGGAACATGTAGCTAAGTTATATATATTTAAACTGTTAAATTATGCATGGCTCTAACCGAACAACCTAAATATAATTCTTTGCTAAAATCATTGAAATTGAAATGTTTTATTATGTAAAATATGTCAAAAGTCTACTTGAATATATGCACATGTACAGTTACATATATATATAATATGTATATAATCAGAAAAAATATAGAAACTATATACATATTTCATTAAATATTGCTTAATTCAAAAATACACATTTAATTTTATTCATAGTTATTTGTATAAAGAAATTCTAAATGGTAAGGATTAAAATTCATTAGAATATTAATAGTTTATAATTATAAATTTACAATTTTTCCAAGATAGATATAGTTACCTGCATTTTCAAATTATTGATAAAATTACTTATTCTCTTAGTTTTATTTTAACGATAGTAATTTTTTCTTTTAACTATTTAAATACATTTATAATCCTGTCCCTCTAGTAACCCTCTAGTAACGGTAGTATTAAGTGGCGTAACGTAAACCCCCGCATCGCGAGAGGGCTCAAAGCCTGACTGCCGCCAAGTACTGACTGCCGCCTTTGTAAAATCCAACTTGGGGGACTCAAACCTAACTTTGCAGGGGGGCCCAGATGTATTATACACACTATTAGTATTTATACACACTATTTAGTTATTTTATTTCTATTAACTTCATACATTTGCTAAGTGCTACTATATATTCAGCCATTCAACTAAACTTTCATATCATTAAAATCTTAATTGCGTGTTATGTTAGAGTTTGTTTTTGCTGCAATTCAAACATTATGGAAGAAAATTAGAATTTGATAAAAATGAAATTTAAGACATATTTTGGTAAATATAAAGTTAATAATTAATTATCTTTCTTGATTTTTTAGATTGCATTTCAGTTGAAATAATAATGCCACAGCACAACACGCTGTAGTAGGCGAGCAGAGCCTATTCTTATGGAAGAGGTTAACATTTTAAGAAACTCATAGCGTTAAGGCGACGAAAGCTCCAAAGTGTAATTTCTATGCTAAAAATTAAAATTCGCTTGGTGTATGGGAAAGGTCTGAGCTCCGTGTGGCAACTTGTGCAATAGATTCAACAGTTAAGAAAGATGTAATTAATTATTTCGTTTGGAGCTATGTCAACAATAATGTTTGTATCTATTTAATTTTTATTCGGTCAATTTCTATTTAACGATAACGTCTGATTTTAGGTTTGCCATGCTAGTAGCTGTTCTAAATGTTACGTGGTTAGGTTGTAAATAAAATGATGGAAGAAAAATTTGAAATCTTTATTTGGAATTGCACACCCCGCGGACTTCGGACTAAGGAAATATATTGTAAAATAAATTTGGTGTGTGTGTGTGTGACCCGGACATGACTATTAGAAATCCCACACTATTAGCATGTATGTCACTGCATAACAATCGAAATCATTTCAATATAATAAATGTAAAATAAATATTAATTTTAATATTTTTTATTCACTATAAAGCTTTTAAGAGTAAGAGTTTAAAAAAAATACTTTAGTAAGAGCTTAATACCAAAAACAAAACGTGAATTGAAATTATTATCACAGTTTTATACGTATTCATTGATCCTGTGAAATAACCGAGGCGAGAGAAAGAATTACTTGTTATCGGAATCGTTAAATGTCATATATTGTTACCAAATACACCACTGAAAGCTTACAGCTAGCCATTACAGAGTTTTAAATTAATACGCGACCACTCCTTGGGAGCGGAAGAAAAGTCTTTAAGATTGACTAGCTGGTCCTGATCGGAACTTTATCACTTTATGACATTCCAACTTCTCTTCAATTTCATCCAACTTCTTGGGTCGCTGTTAGAAAGTACTTGTGCCATTGTCAAATGGCTCTATATGTCGCTAGAAACAGCCGAAAATTGGGACCTATTTCAGAAGGACGAAGAAATATGTTTCCGACTCTGAGAGCCGTGAAGTGAAAGTATTTTATGAACTAGAAATTGTCGCCCAGATGGAAACAATATCCAGCTTTTTTATTTATTCCGTATATGCTGGTAGCCAAAATGGATGCGGGACTCATAAAATGACATTTCTTTCCCCTTTTCAGTGCATCTAAATCATTGAGGTTTTTTTTTGCCGCTTTTTCCACATTTTCGTTGCGCCATTAAACTCTCCCTGAACATTTTTCGAACTCAACAGCTTCCATGCATTTGTCGAGTCAAAGGATTGAGGCTCTCTATACCCTCTCATTCTTTCCATTTTCTTTCATTTTCGGAAATCACATAGCAGTTGAGAAACATGACTTTATTGTAAATGGGGAAAAAACTTCCTCCATCTTTTCTTTAAAAAAATGATAAGATGGAGCAGTCAATTAAGTTTTAATGCACCATTCCAGTTGTAAGGAAAAGTTTTTGATGCCAATTCCGATTTAGAGTCTGATTTTTACTCCGCGATTTTTTTTTCTTCTTTACTTTTTTCTTCAGTGGCAAAAACTTTTCTTTGAGTGAGGTGAGTCTTACGAAGTTTATAATTAAATTATAAAAATGTACTGCATTTCTCTTATTTTATTCAAAAATGAGTCAAACATTTAATATACTATGGAAATTCTTATACAGTGTATTCAATTTCCAGCAAATTTACTCGTTGATGAATTAATTACGAATTTTATCAATTTGGTTCTCAATTCTGAAACCTTAAGAAATCCACAATTGTAGAACACTAAAACAAAGTTAAATTGATATTATGATGTAGAAAAGTTTGAAATATAACATCTCTTATTATTTGAATACAACATGCCTCTGAAAGAGCATGGAAATTAAAATTCTAAAATTTCTTATTTTTAACTAGATAATTGGGGAATAATGCAGAAATTATTGTTAGTATGTATTTATATTATGTATAAATTTTGCTTAGACAATTATAATTTTAGAATTACGAAAATATTTGTTGTCTTTAGCAAATATATTCCAATTACTTTTTGTGATTTAAATTTTCAAGTAATACACACACTCACAATTAAAAAATTTCAGATCACATTAACAAATAATTTTATTTGAAACATTAACAAAGAGGAAAAATTGATATTCTGCAGTGCAAGTCATTTTGAACAAGTAATATAAAAAAAATTTTAAGTCGATTCTTACTTAGGTCAACAAAAAAAAAATTATTGTAGTTACTTTTTATTAAATAATTACAATAAATATAAATATGTATATGAGTATGACAGAATCACAACATTAAGTGGCAGAATATCTTTCAAATTAACAATCAAAAACTTTTTAACCAGACTAAATTTTTAATTACATTTTTTAATAAAAGTTAAATACAATAGGTAAGAATTTATCTTAAAACCAGTGTAAGAGGAATGCTGACATCCAACTAGTATATGATTATTCAGGTTAAGATAAATCTTCACATCACAAATTTAACAAAAGCTATTTTATCCAGTGGTGCTGTTATCTAGAGGAATAATATCGACTGAAATATATATCTTAAATTATAATTAATTAGTTAAATTTAATTAATGAATTATTATTTGAAAAAACCGTATTAACATTAAGTGTCATCCCTACAAGTTTTAAAAAAATGTATTTGAGTTTGAGTGAATGAATACAAAGTTCCTACTCTTTCTGTATATATATATATATATATATATATATACAGAAAGAGTAGGAACTAATAGTAAGAATTAAAAAGCGTGTTTCCTTAACAATTTTTAACAGCAAATTTTTGAATTAATTATCAAAATAATTCAAAAAATACATCTAATACATACATACATAATTTTCATCATAAAATTTAAAAAATATTTTCGTAAGAATTTTTTTTTATTTCTGGCACAAATGGGAATTGTCAGAAGTATTCGGGAATGATTGATTTTTTTAAGCAAGTGACTTTGAAAAGATTTAATAACAATAAAAATGATGAGCCATTGAAAAGTACAAAATCCCTTGACACAAACATAATATTAGACTTCTAAAAAGTAAGTATGGTTGAATATCTTTTGTTTTGCCAAGGATAATAAGTGTTTATAGCATTTCATATTGTGAAAAACGTTTTCATGGACTTAACATTTTTTGCACTAGGTGTCTAAGTGGTGTATACATATATATTTGTAGGCATATGTATATTAAGTATAAGAAACTATTCTTCCCCTTCCATAACTAAATATTTATTAAAATAATTTATTTAGTATGCTTTCATCTAGAAAAACCTAAAATCATAAATTATTATAAAATTTTTGTGATTTTCTGCTAAACAAATTTATTTTTATTACCCCTCCATAAATTAACATCGTCAATAAACCGTTAAGCGACAAATAGTAATCAAGGGTAAACAATTTTTTGGAGGAGAAAGAATTAAATGGCAAGAAAAAAAATATCTTTCTAGTTCAGTTTTATGGCAAAGCTGGTTCATATTAACGAGTCACTCACAAATATAAAGGAGGAAAACTTGCTTAATGACAGTTAACTGGTTCTTTAGAAGCCTATCTTGAAGTGAGTTTAATTTGAATAAATTTAATAAGAATCATCAAAAGTTATTCCCACAGTTCTACACTATAAAAGATATCCGACGCTCTGATTGTTGTCTTAACCAAGCATAACACAGTTTTGTTGCCATTTTTGTTTGCCTCAGAAAAAATACACCTTTAATTCTTTCTATTTCACTTTTCTTACTCCAAATTTTTAACATAATTTCTACTTTTACATGAATAAAATTTGATTCAATATGATTTAAATAGATTATAATCGATTCTAATAATTCATAAATTGTGTTCGAATTTATTAGAGGTTTTGCTAAGTGACAAATAATCTAAATCTCATCAACTTTTTCAGTGGTGCTATTTTGGTATTGCTATTTTGTTGAAGTTATGGCAATTGTATTGGAAATACAAATTAATGTACAAAAACAAGTAAAGAAAGTATTTGTCAATCCTGAACGGTGAATGATTGGCAAAGATTGATAGAAAAAGAAGCTTTTGTGAAACTTTAAGTTCTAACACTAATTTCTTTCTACAGAATGAGCATTAATTATTAAGTGATGAAATGTAATTTCAGTCAACAATATAAGAAATTTCAGCACATCATTAACGATAATTTCCTATCATTATTTATCTCAACTTAAAAAAAAAAAAACCTACAGCTATGCAGACATTTAATAATTTAGATGACATTTGTTAAAGAGTCATAACATTCCTTCTAGTTAATAAATATATGTGCATTTTTCCTATTCTAGTTTAAATTGTAATTAGCCGTGCTTTAGGAAGAGAGAGATTGTAAAAATAAGCAACCGGTAAGTTAAAATGTAATCATTTTGTGAATGAGAGAACATGCTTACACTAAGTTTCTTTTAATTAAAAGTTGTCAGACTGCCGACTATAGATCAAATAAATACTCTTCTAGCTGTTGAATAGGCATTTTTCAAGAGAAACTTGAAGTAATATTTTTCAAAAAATATTATACAGTCCTTTCTCATAAAAATTCGTTTGATTAAGATAGTCATTAACTTGACAGCAATTTGTACGAAGAAGAAAGAGTTGCTTCTAACCTATGATCAGTTATTCTGTTGGTTTCTCACTAATCAAAATCAATTCATTCAAAAGAAATACCTTTTTACACCTCATCTTTAATTAATATTTCAGAGTGTTGTGTTTCTAATATCATGGATTACATTGAAATGTTAACTTGAATTTTTCAAATTCCACCTTCAATTTTAAGTAAAGCAATTCTTTTTATGTAATCGTTGAAAACGCCCAATACTTCATAGTTCTTTCTTCTATTCAAATGCCTTGGTTTATCCCATTTTTTGAATGAACTTAAGGGTCCCCAACAAATTTATAAAAGATACCAATAAATTTTTCTTTTCATTTTCTTGTAGCACATATCATTGAAAACCTTGCCACTAAATTGAAAATCTGATAACAAATTAGTTTTTAAAATATTTCAAGTTTTCTGAGCATAAGTTTTTGTTTCGTTTTCATTTTAAAGAATTTTTTCACTCTTAAATTGAATTACTTAAAAATTCTTTTGAGCATAATCGACTCTTTCAGTGTGAAAGGGTTGTTAATTTTAATTTTCATTATTAAAATTATTTTTTATTCATTATTAAAATTAATACAATTTATTTCATTATTTCTGCTTGATTATGTTTTGAGTGTTTTGACTTTTCACAGTTACTTAAGATTGATTTCAAGGTCAATTTTTGTTTTAAAAATAGGTTATATAACTTAGAAGCTTTATCATTAATTTTTTCCTTTTAAGAAAATGCCATGACCCAAATGTTTTCAGGTTGCTGTGAGAAACAATATTTCGAAGTGATGGAATACTACTGAAAATGATGTATCTAAAAATCAGCTCTTAGCTGATATTGCAATTAGACTTCCAAATGCAAGTATTGTAGATAAAATTAAATATTTGCATGATGTACCAAACTCTACATAGTAAACATATTGTAGTACTATATTTTAGTATTTTAAAGTTGAGCAACAAAATCTCAAACTTGCTAAGCTGCCTGATTTAGAACAGAAAATAATTTAGATCTTATGTATAAACCTGGTGATTCTTAGCCTAAGTTAGTATGCTTATTATTTTGCGCATAAATGCTTTGTTTTTCAAAACTTATGTGAAAATATTGGGTTAGATTAGTCTGAATAACCTGCCGTTGTAACAAATACTATCAATATTGTGCAGAAATTTATTTTGAATTAAGCAAAAATGTTTTCTATCATATTTAATTAAAGTAGTGTTTTAATGTAGAAATTCAGTTGTAAAATAACATTTTAAAAAATTACAGCTTAACAGGCAATATATTAGATTTTATTTCATGGCTTTTGATGTGTTTTTCTCAAACTTTTAATTTTGAAGGTCTATTTGTTTTCTAACCCCTGAGGCTTTTTTTATGTTCAAGATAGAGTCTTGAATTATTTTTATTTATATATTCCCAAATGTATGCTCTATAAAAGTTACTATGGATTTAGGTCTGGGATCTCTAGCTATTTTTTAAAAAAAGGCTAAAGTAAATAGTGTAAAGGTTTTCGGGTTTATTCCAGGTTTAACTAGAAAAATAAATATTAAAAACTAACAAGACAACAAATTTTCAAATCCATACTAAATTTTGTTCACAATAATCTAAGAAACATAAATCACTTAAAATGACTAAAATTATTTTTTAATTGAGCATTTTATAAGAGTTTGAAAAAACTTCAAAAACTCTAAAAAATTTTTAAATTGTAAAATAATGGCTGATCAAACTGAGTTTTTGTAACTGCCGCTTACGTTATTACTTGGGGTAACCAAAAGTAATTAATAGAATCTCGGGGTAAATTAATATATTTAATGGCATAAGATAGCACAGTTACAAAGAGCAGACACTTAGACAATTACAAGACAAACATTTAGAGAAAATAAGTGAAAATAAGTAAAGTTTACATAGTCCAGGATTGGACATCGAAACAGGGAACGCACGCTTGTCCAGAACCAAACTCTTTCTGACGATACTACAGTGTTTTGTACAGTCACACTTCCGGTCCAAGACAATACTGTAATGGCGGCACCTACATTTCGGTCTTGGAACTATACCGTGCGTTACACTTTCTATTTTCAGAATCAACTTAATAATATAAAATATAAATTATTTTTACTGTCACTGTCTTTAAAACAATTTTTGAAAAAGTGTACTGTGTGGCCTTAATTATAATTTATAACTGTTTTTAATTCTTATGCAGAAAACCAATTCTTATTAAAGATCTGTTATTATTTCTTAAACTATAGAAATTCTTTTAGTTGATTTGGAAAAAATATAGCTTTTCTTCATCAAGAGATCGCTTGATTGTTGATAAGATCGAAAATTTTGAGGCATGCAATGCCCATATTCAACAGCCGAGTCATGAGCGGGGATGTAGCAGTGTTTTATGTAGCGGGGATGCTACATGAAAAACCCTTCCCGAAAAGTCCACCCTTGGTGAGAAGTTAAAGGAGTGAAGTATTTGTTCAGGTGTCTTGTTCCTGACAATAGGAGTACAAAATAGCACGACTGATTAATTGTTTATTAACATTGCACTACGAAGCTACGAGGGCCATTTGTTGGAAAACACTTTATTTGAAAACACTTCATTTTGAACCAGAGTCAAGTGACGAGGACGACACCTGAGATATCACCACAATTTCCAAATTTCCACCCCCTCCCAACGAATTTTGAGCCTCGGCCAACTTAACGTAATTCAGCCCCTCTACAAGGTTGGAGGCGTACTTCGGTGGCCACATGCAATAAACAACGCAAGTTGTTCTATAGCAAATGGAATATAAAACACATGCTGTAACTGCGAAAATAAGTAGTATTTTAATTTTACACTATCATTTTGCATTCGTCTTTTCAGATCATTTGTTCATGTCTATTTTGTCTTTTAGTTCTTTCTTTTCAAACATAAAAAAATGATTAAATGAGTCAGTTTTGTTCCTAAAACAATGTCCAGTTTTGCTAGATTGAAATCAAAAATAATAGTGCCAACATTTAATTCGCACACTACCACATTTATTATGGATGGTATATTAAAGCAGCTGCAATGATTAAGACTAAAATTTAAATCATTTTTAACAATTAAAGAATGCAGCATCGTCGATCATTTTGTGATCAGTTTTTATGTAAATACCTTATGTTTAAATATACCTGTTAATGTATATCAATATTTTATCAAGATATGTATAACATCATATTAATTTATCCACATTTAAGTAACTAATTTAGTAAATGTAATTAAGTAATTAATTAATGTAGTCTATATATGCATTTAAATTGTTCTACAATAAAACAATATAAGTTTGGACAAATTGGAGCCCTAGGGGGGTTCCTCGTATTAAACAAAATAACCAATAAAATGAGATACATAGCTCTACACTGTACAGTAAAAAGGAGCATACATATATCTAGAAATAAGACAAATCGAAATCTTAAATAATTGCAAAAGAGAAACCAAATCAATAAATTACTTGTATCTGATACGTTGTAATGTCCTAGGATTGTCAATTGATGAAGCTTGAATGATGTTTTAATGGTTTATTGGGTTTCGATCACACACAAATTAAAATTATATTACACTTTATACATGTTTTAAGTAAAAAATTCATAAATCTCTCGAGTTTGTTGACACGTTCAGAGAAAAAAGCAAATTATTGGCATCCAACACATCTGCCTCCTGAAGATACAAAAAACCTACACGCAAAGCTCGCTGGTGGGGCTTACTAACTTCTTTCTCTGATAGACAGTCACAGAACTTTTTAATTCGCACATAGTTCGCTGAAGGAGCTTTTCCGACCCCGAGACTATCACCAAATTTCCAGGTGTGGCACTCGCGCAGGCGCAGTTCCTCGAATCAGTCCGTGTTGCTACCTATAACTTCAGAATGGGTCTAGAGTTAGTTACAACGCATTAGGTCAAATAATTACTCCAACCTGCTGATTTTGTGTCTTTTAATAATAATTGTTTAAAGAAAGGTTCCAGGTTAAATGTTGAGTGAAGGGAAGTCTCCAAATTATACATATATTTAAAAAAATTAAGTATTTATAGTTCCATACAATATTTTGTAAATTTTTTTATACATACTTCAAATGCAGAATTTTAGTTTTTAGATTACTGTTAACGAAATTAAATTACTGTTACGATTGATTAAAGAAAAAAACTTGATCAGAAACATGGTGTTTTTTTTTAAAATCAAGAATCAGGTGCAAACATTTGTAGTTTCTTTAATATATCAGAAAATGGAGGAAGGAATTTAAACATGAACAGTACCTCACGAATGAACTACATGGTAATATACTATTTTGAAAAATTAATCATTGTTGATTAGTAAGGTTGAAGAAAGGAATGCATCGATAACAGCAGATCTATTTACAAAATAAAAAAATAAATAAATAACTACTTCAAAATATATAATTGGTTTGCTTCAGTTAAAGTAATTAAACTGAATCATTTAAAAAAAATTAAGTTACTTAGATATTATTATTCATCATTAGAAGATGTGAACTTTCAAAACATCTTTTATATTATAGAAAGTATTTATAAGCGTATTATATATAAGCATTTATATAATTTAACGCTATATTTTATATATAATTCTTAAATATCCTTTCTAACACGTTATACTGCAACTAAACACAAATTATGTAAACTAAATTTGTGCCATCATTGGGAAAGCAAGTTAAAAGTAATTTAATCTCAAAAGTAAAAGGCTCCACAAAAGGAGCAAACTTACACAACGATTTTAAAAAGCTCATTTTTAAACAAAATCAAAACATTTATTTTATTCTTCAGAGAAAAAAAAACATTTTTATTTATAATTTCAACAAAAGTTAGAATTACCTTTCTCTCTAATGGTGAACTTTAACTTTTGAAACGCTCGAATACCTTCCGACTTGTGCGTGATTTTATACCTATGATATTTATTTTTGTGCTCAAGAAAGGAACCAACTCATCCTTAGCACGCTTTTGTCTCAAACTCAGCAATTCAAGATAACATTTATTTTTCACATTCGATCAGAGTACGATTGTTTACGATTTGTTGGGAACTGGACAAAGAAAGATAAACACTCACCCAAACATTTTCGAAATTTATTTCGTACCCTTGCATCCATGACGGAACGTGCCGGAGCATGAATGAGAAAATAGCTCTGATTTCCGGCTAAAATGAAAATAGCTAAAAACTCGGAATAAACTACTGAAAGGCGACTTTCAAACGTAAGAAGCACGTTCGACGACAGCATTCCGCGTGAACGTGAGTCAGCATTAATAGATTTCAATGAATTGGAAATAGTTAACGTGAATAGTGCTTAGAATTGTGAAAATGTAAGCTTTGGCACATAGTCTAAAATAAGGAATTCAATATTCAAATCGGTAAAAGTTACGGAAACAGAAGAAGGATTTTTTTACGTACTTAGAATTTCGTACCAATTTAATGTTCTCTGTTAATGATAATTCATTTCTTAAACTTCTTATATCTGGCCATGAAAGTTAATGGAGTTGATAATAATAAATTTTCTTAACAGGGTTCAGAAAGGCCCCTGTACGAAAAAAAAGAAAAGGCAGAAAAGAATCCAATTCGAAAGCTGCAAATTTGTTATTCAGTTTCTTTCCAAAAAATGTTTAGTAATAAAAAATAGTTAAATATTAAAAAAAAATTAGGAATAAAAATAAATGATTAAAAATATTACTTAATAAATATATGTAAGTTAAATGTCAAAGAATAAATATAAAGGCAAATAAATAAATAAATAAAAATAAATGATTAAAAATATTACTTAATAAATATATGTAAGTTAAATGTCAAAGAATAAATATAAAGGCAAATAAATAAATAAATAAAAATAAATATATTTAAATAATAAGTAAAAAAACAAATACTAACTAAACAGATAAAAATAAAACAAATAAAGATAAAATAAATAAATAAAAATAAAATAACTAAACAAATACAAATAGATATTTTAACTAAATTGAAACAAATAAATTAATAAATAAATTTGGAAATTCTTATATGAAGTTTTATATCTTTCAGCTGTTTTCCAACATCTGAACGTTACACTTTTAGCAAAAGCATTGTTAAAAATTTTCGTCAAAATAAAATTTTAAATCAATGTAATTTCTCTGTCTTATGGATGATAGCATCACCCAATCTTTTTTTTTTTGATCACTGAAAATAAATAGTTTATTAATTGGTTATTTATTAGGCTCACGAGCTTTCGTTTACGTGATATGATTTCTGGAGAGCTAAAAAAAATCTTTGAAACATTTCTACCTTTAAATATTACAGCACGCTTTCCAAGCCAAACATGTTTTCAACATAGTTCATTGAATTAAAGCATAGTGAAATAAAGCATGGCATAAAATTATTACTTTCGGGTACCATGATCACACACACAATGGGGCTTCTAATAATAAAACTTAGTTAGAAAAGCCAAATGGGAAAAGGAAAGAAAATAATGAAAAAGGAAAGGGTGAGATAGTTAAAGGGCATAAAAATAAGAAAAATATGTATGGTGATTAGACAATTTTAATAAAGTAGTATTTTTTTAAAAAAAAACTTTAATGCAACTTTTTTTAAATGTTCATTTTTGAAATAATCCAAATTATACATGCTGCGACGTTTAGGAAAATTTATGGGAAGCGTGAAAGTTAATAAATTAAATAATTGACTTATTTCGTCCACTGCTATTAATTACAATAGGTACAATTGGGGGGTTACAAGTTATTCAAATTATTGACTGCGTCCATTCTACAGAATTTGTTATTAGTGAAGGAGAAGGCAAGCAGAACCGTGTGTTCTTTCCAGTGTTTTAAAGCGGACTGTCTTTCCACTCGGTCGAGGTGTGGTGGTCCCCCTCTTTCTTCTTGAATTACACTTGGGGTTCCGGCTCGTGGATGGAGTGGTGTTTTTCTCTCGGCCATCGGTTGCCAGGGGGATGTCATATGAAAAGGCCCCGCAATGTCTTAAGGGCATACGTGTGAATATGAAAGATGTAATGTTATCTACATAAAGAAGCCGATTTTGCAGCTGCATGAGGGGAAAACATTACAATGCCTTTTCTATGGAAGTAATATTCTTCACACACCAACGCACACACACAAGAAAACTTTATTGGTCCAAATTATATGACGTTCTAAAGATGAAAAAGGAAATGTATTGAAAATGAATACCTCATAAGTCAAATTGCAAGTTCAGATGTAGGACTGAATGGTAAGGTTAAACTAGTTTCATGGTATATCAAATGTTCCCCACTGCTTTACTAGGGGGGATGCATATAATTCTTATTAAGTGCATATAATTCTTATCAAAATCAAAATAAAAAAAATACACTATTTTGTAAAAACCAGGCCTAAAAATTATTTTATAATCTTGAAATTCCGTTGGCAAACTTCTTTGTCTTCTTCTTTCTTTCATCTTCTGTAGAGTGAATGATTAAATTTCAAGACCAATGAATATTCCTTGATAATGATGCGCATTCTTACTGCATAACTGGTATTGCGTAAAACAAGTAAGAAAGGTGAAAGACTTATAATTTTCATTGTTTCAATTGTAGCTCCTTGGAAACACTATAAATCATGCTGTGATGATATTGCTGAAGCAGACCGTATAGCCATTTCGACGAATTCGAACATGGTCGAATAGTCGGTATTCGGGAAGCTGGCGGTTATATCGAACAATAGGCCGCTAACTACAGCAAACGAGCATAGCTGTGCAAGGGTACTGATAAAAAATATTGCTGCAAGGAAATCATTCACCAAGTAAAGTCCCTGAAAGGTCAAGTTGCACAAATGTGATCAGAGGATGGTCGTATGACAGACTCGAATTGTCCAGATAACATAATTGCCCACTATCCAATGTGCTTGCCAGTGGTACCTTTCATACTCTCATGGCATTTGACTGTGGAGGAATTACTCTCTCGGCAATCTTGAAGACGTCTACCTTTAACCTCTTAACAACAGCAGAATCGTTTAGAAGAATGTATAGTCGATAATCATGACTGCGTTCAAAATAGTGTCTCATAGGGTTCAGTGGAGAATTCCGCTTCACTCTTTAAATAAAATCTTGGAGATGATGCGCATTGAATATATGCATGGAGAGCCTAACCTTCCAAATAAACCTTTTTTTTTACAGAAGCTTTTGGTGTAGAGGTATGGGTTCTGTCTTTTATGACACTAGGTCTTTATTATCAAGCGAACAGTTTTAACAACTCAACGATATGTGGATGAGATCCAGCTGCCGTTTGCATTATCCTTCATGGCACGTCACCTACGGCAATTTTTAACAAGATATTGTGAAACCCCAAATATCTCGCCCTACAGCCAGCTTGCAGTGAATACCTTCGTGTTGCTAGCTATAAGTTACCAAACATTAATCCAATAGAGTAATTGATGAATGTCTCACAGAATGCATCACATGATGACGATAATTAATCTCCACCTCTATTTATATCGATATACGTATATATAAAGATACATCGCCACCAGGAAGGTCACCAAATACTAATTTTAACATTCGAAATACAACTGTTGACTATTGATAAGTCCTACGAATTTGAAATTTTAATTATTTCAACGCTTTTAAAGGAGTTTTACACATGTTTAATTGCAATCAAAACATTCACTTTCTTCATAAGGATTCGTTTTTTGCAAAATAGTGTACATACATACAATAAAAAGAAATACATATACATATATTCTCTCTCCCTTCCTATATATATATCACTTATTTTTTTTAAAATTTACGTTCTTGAGCTATATAGTGGGATATTGGCAGAGAAAATCTTAATTTTGCGCATTGATTAAATAACCTCACCGATGGCCTCTGAATCTTACTCTTCTAGAATCAGTTCATGGCTCATTTTCTTTTTAAAGTGACAAGAAGAATGACGTTAAATACTAACTGATCAACCAAATCCAAAATTAGGAAATGCGTCACTGAGAGCTTCTTATGTGACCATATTACGATACTAATTTTACAAAAATCTGTCAGATTTAATTTATTTAATCAAACTTGATTGATTTCCTTTAATTTTTCACATTTTTATGAAAAGGATTTTTTTGGATGTTGTAAAATTTACATCTCTTTCATAAACTATTCATTAAACTATCGAAATATAATTAAAACTGGTTAACCACTTTTAACCAGGTTATGATAAAACTTGCTTTATATCTGTTAACATCTTAAATATTTAGCTATTACTTAATTTTAAAAAAACCTTTTTTTAGGACAAACTTCGTATTTTTATTTAATAAAAACATATTGAGAGAGAAAAATAAAAATCAAACACATAAAACATTATTATACAAGAATAATAACTGTTTCAAAATCATACTGTAATAAATTATTTGAGCTAAGGCAAAATAGCTTAATACAAGTATATCGGCGTATTTTATTCTATAACTATTCGTCACAAAAATAAATAACTTTAAACTATTATTCGATCAAAAAAATTTTGATAGGACTATTCTAAAATCTGAATATACTGAAGCAATATTATTTTGACCTTTATATCTAGTTCCTTAAAATATTTAAATGTTTATACTGAGCAACACAAATGTGACTTTAAAAATTTATTTATCCCCCAATCATCTACAGCATTAAAAGTGTATAAATATGCAATATAATTATGTAAATATTGTCGGAGGAAGATTACCTAGGTTTTTATAAAATACAAACGCACTTGGTACTGAACTGTCCAAGAGCCTTTATTAAATACAAGTATGTTTATAAAAATATTTTAGAAATGGTGGAAAAAGAAATACCAGCTCGAATATTTCAAAGCATATTGCACCAGACAGCGAAATGATTTGGAGGATTTAAATCTCTCATCTGACATTTGTTTGCTTACATCAATGGTTAAGGAAATATTTTAGAACAAACTTTCGGATTCTATAAATATAATACTGTGTTTATATTAGGAATAAGTTTTATTTATGACTAACAATATATCGTTTGCTTTTTATCAATCGGTCATGATAGATGTATTCAAATCTCTTTAAATGTCTGTGAATTTAAATGTTGGGAGCATTATCCATATTTATTTTACCACAATTCTGCTTTTTACTGAGAAGTTTCAGAATTCCTTTACGTTTACTTTAGGTTCTATTCTATTATGAATTCTTTAAAATATTGTTATAAATTCCCTATAAATATGTATTACTTTTTATTTAATAGAAAAGAAGTATTTTCTAATGCAAAATTTGATGAAATTTATTCTATTGCGCTCATAACATGCAGACCTTTTACTATTATAACAAATATTCTTTTTGAGTCATATTTATCTGTATACGTGTATACTATTATTATCTGTTACTGTATATTACGTACACTCACATATCCTTATCCAATGCCATATACATATACATATATAATATGTACACATGTATATATATGTATATATATATATACATATCATTATTATTATTATTATTATAAATTTAACATTTTTCCTATAGTTAGATATACTTATAGTTAACTGCATATTCAAATTATAGTAAAAATTACTTATTCCTTTAGTTTTATTTTTACCGTAGTAATTTTTTTTCAAATACATATATAATCCATGTTTCTCTCAATTAATGGTAGAATTTATACATCGATTTAATTATTTTAGTTTTATTAATTTCATGCTTTTGCTAAGTGCTACTATTCAGCCAATTCTATGCATCGATTTTGTATTTGGGTTCAGAATATAGCTATAACTTGTTTATTGTACTTAGGTTCAGTGCGGGATATGCATTCTCGAATACAATTTTAGGTAAGTTACCATTTTCTTGAATTGATTTAGATATTCTCTCCATTATTTTCAATAGAATTTCGCTCAGTATTACTAATAGAAAGGGGGAAGATAAGATGCCACAAGTCCTTGGTAGATGGCCGGAGACAGATTGTACCAAATGTTTAAGCAACGGTCACACAAATCCGAGATATTGCGAATTGGTGGTCTTTGAACTCTGAGCTGCCGTCCTATAACATCCCGATTATGTTCTATAGGATTGAGATCCGGTGAGTTAGGCGGCCAGGACATTAACTGGAATTCAGAATCACGTTTTCGAAATCACTCCGACACAATTTTAGCCTTGTGACACGGGGCGTTGTCCTGTTGGAACATTTCATTTCCAGCTGGGAAAACAGAGGCTATGGAAGGGTGCAACTAGTCCGCAATGATGTTCAGATACCCTGTAGCATTCATGGTCTGCTCTACTACAACCATGGGTCCCAGAGAAGCAAAAGAGAACGTTACCCAAAGCATAATACCGCCACCACCGGCCTGTGTATCACCTACTGTACATTGAGGAAGCAACTGTTCGCCTGGAAGACGGCGTATCCTGACACGGCCATCGGCGTGATGAATGACATATATACATAAAAAATAATGTACATTAATCATGCTACTCATAGTACATGAGTACATTTTTCAGAAGGTTGATTAACTTCACTATTAATATCACTTTGAGTATTAATTAATAATCTCGCCATTATTAATCACTTTGACAAGAGGCTTGTGATGATTAAAGTATGGTACGTGAACGTCGGTACATAGTTGAATATTAACGTCGCACCGTTCGGCTACTCGAGGGCTTTTGGCGACGACCCTCTTCTAACTACCACACCACACCAACTGGAGGAAGTTTGAGCTCTTGACAGATTTAACGTGCATCACTCCCCTACACGACGGGTCTTCAGTGGTACTAGGCTCGAACTCATGACACCCCGGCCACGAGTCCGTTACTTTGAAAACTAGGCTACCGCAACCTAGTTAGATACGTGATTTATGAATCATGAAAACAACGCATCAATGGTTGTATCATACTTAGTTACCCCAGTGCCCTACTAGAAACAAAATCCAAATTAAGCTCTGATTTTAAGAATTGTACTAATCTCAATCCTTCACCTTTATCGAAATCAGAATGGAAATTTCTGCTAAGTGTGAGTGAAGGTACATGATACTGTTTCTTCAGTAGCTTAGAACCACCTTCTGTATATGCTAAAACTTACATTCATTATTTGATATATATATATAACAATAAATACTATTAGAATTTAAAATAATAAAATAGATTTGAAATCTTTATTTACATTACTTCGTTATTTTTTCTTTCATATAAGAAAAACATTCAAAATGATTGAAAGGTTTCAACATTTGGTTCTTTCAATTGTTTCTTTCCCATACCTCATAAATTAAGAGAACGGTTGACAAATGAAAGAATTTTTTATAAAGAAATGGAAACGTATCTCTGATGTAAAAAACAAGCACAAATAAAAAACAAACATATTCATTATTTTATAATAATAATTTCCTTCTTCGGATTTGAAATTATAAAATTGGTTATTAATAATTATCTCGTGACAAACGTTTGCTTAAAAAATGGCACTAAAACAAAAATCTATTTTATTGAAAGAGGAACAAAAAGAAAACGCAAGTGGCTAAAAAGAGGAGGAAGGAAGGAGTAAGGTTGCCGAAGTTGTCTTTCCCTCATTACTTCTGTGTTAACTCTTGAATTTTGTGTTAGGTTTACAACAATTAATCATTACTGGCACTAGGCAATTTTGGAGAATTTTTCGTTGCATTTTTTTTAGCCCCCAGAAACGAAAATGTACCTTTTTTAAAAAGTTATTTTTATAGAAGTCCTTTATACTTATAACCAAGATATATTAATGTAAATTGTAAATTTTTTCTTGTGTTCCTTCTGATTTGGTTCTAAAAGCTTTCCCCATTAATAGTATTAAAAATATATAAAAATTAATTTATGAAATTACCCAATAAAAGATCAAATAACTTAAAAAGGACAACTATTAATGGAATTTTTTAGAATTAAATATAAGGATAAATTTCAAAATAAAGAATAATTATTCTTGTCTTAAATAACTGTTTTAATTGGATCATTTTTTCTTTAAAAGTTATGCTTATTGAACGGAATATATCTGTGAATGCAATTTTGCATATTATATTAGTAAAGCAATTTTTCAAATGTGCATCGAAATATTTTTTAACTTAACTAAAAGTTTTACAAAGGATAATAAATTTTGATATTGATAAATTTTTAAATGAATTTCAAAATTCTATATTTTATGCTTCATTTTATCTTAATATAACATACAAAAACGAAATTTACTTGTATTGTAAATAGCAATTTATATCATTATAAACTTATTTAAACTAATGAAAATGGAGTAAAAAAGATTAAGATTTTTATAAATATTATAGAAATTTTTTGTTTTATTAAGGAATGTAATAATTGAATTTATGAATTTACGATGTGTACTTATAATGAAACAAAAATAAATTCCCCCTCCTCATTTCCTTTTACTCGCCAAATTTGGTGATTTTCATTTGTTATATAGTCAACCTCTTCGTCAAAGGAGCTGAGGCATGAAATGTCACTTGGATCAAAAACCAATTTTCGATGCCAATTACACGAGAAAGAGAAACGCCAGTAAACAAAAATTGCGAAGTTTTTGTCAAGTTTTAACTTTGTTGTGGGATTAATTTTCAAGTTACCGTTTCCAAATTTCACACATCGATAAAAAACAACAATATTTTTTAAACAAAAGAAATGCTGCTTCAATGAATTCTTGTAAAAAGGGCATTAGATGAAAAACACACAAATTTTTTAAAATCCGTACTTTTTAATCAATTTTTTCAATCTTACGACAGAACGCGGAAAATAACGTTTGACAAACAGAAAAAAAAGGTTTCATGTCGTTATTTTCATAAATGACGAAATTATTAAATGTTTAATTAAAAATTTAAGAAATTTTTGAAAAATCGTGAAAAAAAAGTTTTCGGCGATTCATATTTTAAATCACTGATTCTAAAAGGTCAAACATGGATTTTTTTAGAACAGAGTGTTGATTCATTACAATGATAAAAAACTGGTAGAAAACGATTGAAAAAATTCGTTTCATAAAAATGCATCAATATTGACTTATTTTAGAAAAAATGGTAAAAAAATTAAAAATTTCGTATCGTTTTTTTGTGAAAAAAGTACCGTATTGTGGCGAAATAAATCATCTTTTCGATTCTGTAATTATTTTTTTTCTGATTTCAGTAAGAAAAGAATTATCGCATCTTTAAAAATGAAGAAATAGTAAGAACTCTATCTTCTTTCTTCGGACAACGATTTGGTGCTTGCGCAGAACCTTGCGTAACGCTTTTATGCTAATGCTTTTATAAATTTCACTCCTCATATAGTTTCCGTATCGGGGGCTTTATATGAAAATCGTTTATTAAGGAGTATAAACTCCAATATATATAAATAATTCACTTTAATTTCATGTTACATTAGTGTGTAGAAGTTAAGGGAACACACGTCTTTTAAACACTACTATACCAATTTAAATATACGGTTTGGAAATACTTAAAATTATTACATAATTTATTGATTTATGATCATGTAAACATGATATTTAAAACATTATGTAGCAAGATGACAATCGTAAAGAATTTAATATGGGGTATGGTAGCATATGATGTCATATATAATTCTCACTATGAACACTTATGCTGTTTACGTAGCAATTTAGGAGATCTTGGGACAATAATTCGCACTCCTGCACCAATACATTTCTAAGCTTCGGAAGGGTTCTGAGTGAAGGCTGATGGTCTACACTTACTCTACAAGAGCATTTCAGACATATTCTATGGCATTCAGATCTGGAGATCTGACTGACCGATCTATCCTCTGAATATCCTCAGTTTCAAGGTTTTCGTTGTCCAATTACGTCCTGTGTTATTTTCCACCAAAATGAACTAGGTGCTAAATGATCTTCTGAGATGTCTCATACATGACTAATGTCCCTACAAAGGACAGTCATGGTCTTTCCATGAAAAACGTGTAGCTCTGTGAGCCCGTCTTAACATTACGCAGGACTCTTCCATACTAGTTCATTTCTATTGAAGGGAACATATTGGGACCCTGGTTTTCTCTACATGATTTCCCATTGAGAACAAATAAAGAGAACCCAAGGTCACTGATCTCGTGAAGTCATTTCTATTCTGTTGAAAATTATACAACATTCTTATACACTGTTGGAAACACAAAATGTAGCACCCTGAAGGAAGTATGCAAACCATGTAAAATTTACACCAGGCTTTGGCGGCAATGAAATATGCAAATCATTAGTATTATAGCACAGACTCATCACGGGCGACCGTAGAGGCAAGCCCAAGCGGTATATAAGGGGAGAACAGATTTTTGATTAGAAATACGACAATTGTTTTTTTCGAGTGTTTCTTTTTGCGTAAGGTGTTTACCTATGCCTCGTGGAAGGCATCGAGTTTCTTCTGACCAAGTTTCTGATTTCGACCGGCTAAAAATTGTAGCTTATTGGAAATGCTGATTATCTTTCAGAGAAATCAGGCAACGTGTTGGACGAAACCAAGCACACCTGTGATAATGTTATTGTTGGATTTAAGAGGAAACGACTAACCAATGGGACGAACACACCAATGTCACTGCACCACTGCCCGAGACGACAGTCGGATTATGCGCATGAAAGTGATGGATCGCGCTGCAACATCTCGAGCCTTATCACTACGGATTCAGTCTGTTACGCATCATTCGGTGTCCACTAGTGCCAATCGACAACGGTGATACAGCAGAGTAGAATGTCTACAAGGCGTCCATTACTTCGATTACCCTTGACTGGAAACCACATGCGTTTGTGCCGCCATGGGTGTGATGAACGGTAGACATGGACAACGGAATGGAAGAACATAGTGTTCACTAACGAATCCCACTTTTTATTCAATATCACGTTGGTCGTATTCGAGTTTGGAGACACTGTGGTGATAGGCTGCTGAACTGTTGCGGTATACATCACCCCATTGGTTCTTCTCCTGCTATTATGGTTTGGGTTGGTATTGAATCTCACTGCCGCACTTCTGTAGTACGCATTGCTGGTACATTGAACAGCTAGCGCTACATATCTGAGGTGTTGGAGCCCATGGTTCTCCCATATTTTCAGAGCTGGCCATCAGCCTTATTCCTACAGGATAATGCGCAACCACACGTGGCATGCAATGTTCAAGAGTTCTTTACCCATAAGATTGAATTGCTTCCTTGGCCTGCTTGTTCAAGAGTCCTTTACCCATAAGATTGAATTGCTTCCTTGACCTGCTTGTTCTAGTGATTTATCACCGATTGAAAAACGTGTGGTTCATGCGTGAACAACGGCTGCCCCGGGATACACCACCCGCTGCTACACCAGATAATCTTTAGCAATATGTGGAAGCCACATTAACTGCAGTACCCGAAGGATACATCCAAAACCTCTTTGATTCTATGCCGAGGAGTGAGGCAGCGGTTATAGTCAACAATGCCGGCTACACTAACTACTGATTTTGTCATCATCCACAGATTACAAGAGGCTGTAATTTTAATCGTTTGATCTTTGTACAACATATTATGTGCCAGATAAATTTCGTTGCGACGTCTCTGGTCCTTCTTGGTGTTGCATTTTGTGTGGCCAGCAGTACATTAATAAAAATTATTTAATTAATCCTAAGTGAAATGAGTTAATGTGTGTACCAAGTAACGCCTAAATCTACGAAGAATGTGCTGTAAAGGATAAGCTGTAGTGAATCTTCTAAGAGAAGACAAGGATAATAGTTTTTTTCGATGTAAATAAAGTGTGTAAAGGTTACTTCGAAATCTGAAGAGCAAAAGTAACTTAATGTTATCGTTTATGTAATTCATAAAAAAAATTCTAACAGAGAAGATATTTTAAAAGATGACGAGAAATTAGAAGACGAGGCACAATCTTCCTATTGATTTGTGGTGGAATTTGGTTTGATTTGAATCCATGTTACTTGTGAGAACTACTTGAGAGCTGTTGATGACAGATGAAGTATTTTTATGTCACTCTCTAGAAATGAATTTGAAAACTGAACCAGTATTTCAGCTTCTTAACTTGTGCACCATTTTAAGACTTAAATATAATTTTCACCACAGTTAAAATCATTTAGTGAAGAAGAGAACAGTTTTGTCATCCAATTTCTGCCAAATATTACTTCCATACAGCTCATTAAAAATGATCAATGGTTATATCAGAAAATGTAACCAAATGCAGTCCGCAATTTAAAAAGTCAAGAACTTAAAAGTATTTTCAAAATCAAACAATTATCAGTTTTGTCACTTGAAAAAATTGGAGCTGAATTTCTAATTGGTTTCTCATTTAAGGATTTGCGCTTCTTGTTTTATGCATTGAAGAGATTGAACATTCAGCGGATCAGTTTCATTTACTTTGCAGGATAGCCAACATTATTCCCCCCCACACACACGCATATACTTTGGTGTAGTCTCGATAAAAGCCCATGACTCGCCTTCAACAAATTCGAATATGTACTTGGTTATTAAGACAATTTGGCGCAATTGGATCTATTTGTCAAGAAAATCTGCCATAGGCTTATTTTGTGTGAGCCTATTAATTTTGAACACTTCCACTGCTGGCCACAATAAATGCAACACCTTGAAGGAAGCACGCAAATAACATGAAATTTACAACATGCATTAGCGGAGGTGAGTTATGCAAATGATTAGAATTTCAGCACAGACACACATCACGCACACTTGTGGCGCCACCTCAAAGCGCTATTTAAGGCATGGTGACTTTGACGATTTCAAGTTCGGCAATTGTGTTTTTCTTGTGGTTTTTTTCAAAAAACGATCATTATGTCTCGTAGAAAACAGCCATCAGCTTTTGGTCAAGTATCCGAGTTCGACAGAGGAAGGATAGTGGCCTACCGAGATTGTGGATTATCTTTCAGGAAAATTGGTAGTCGTGTTGGACGAAACCAAACAACTGTAATGCGGATATGTGATCGTTGGATGCAGGAGGGTACGACGAACTGACGTGGTCCATCGCATCCACCTCAGTGCACCACTTCACGCGAGGATAGGCAAATTGTGCGCATGGCAGTGATGGATCACTCAGTCACATCACGAACCATAGCACAGCACATTGAGACTGTAGCTCATTCAGTGTCTGCGCGTACCATTCGACGCCGTTTACAGCAGAGTGGTCTGTCCGCAAGACGTCCATTGCTTGGTTTACCCTTGACGCAGAACCACAGACGTCTCCGCCGCCAATGGTGAGAAGAAAGTAGGATGTGGGTGGCAGAATGGAATGAAGTTGTCTTTACTGACGAGTCACGCATCTGTCTGCAACACCTCGTTGGTCGGATTCGAGTCTGGAGACACCTTGGAGAGAGGATGCTGAACAGCTGCGTTATGCACCGCCACACTGGTCCTGCACCGGGAATTATGGTATGGGGGGCATTGAATATCACTCTTCTAGTACGCATTGCCGGTACTTTAAGCAGCCAGTGCTACATCTCCGAGGTGTTGGAGCCAGTTGTCCTTCCTTAACTTCAGGGCTTGTCCACAGCCATATTTCAACAGGATAATGCGCGACCACACGTGGTATGCATTGTCCGAAGGTTCTTCGTCAATCACCAGATTGAATTGCTTCCCTGGCCGGCAAGCTCTCCGTATCTTTCACCGATAGAAAACATGTCGTCCATGGTTGCTAAACGATTGACCCAAATTACACCCCCAGCTGCCACACCTTATCAACTTTGGCAACGTGTGGAAGCTGCTTGATCTGCTGTACCCCAAGAACACATCCAAAGTCTCTTTGAATCAATGCCGAAGCGTATGGCAGCGGTGATCTCCAACAATGGCGGCTACTCTGGCTACTGATTCTGGCAGGAACCACATTTCATAGAAGACTATAAATTTAATCATTTGATACTTAGTCAACATGTTATCTATAGAATAAATTTTGTTGTGCTATCTCTTGTCTTTCTTGGTGTTGCATTTACGGTGGCCAGCAGTGTATTTATACTCTTTATTATACAGTAGAGAAAACTTTTATTCACAAAGAGAACATATTAACCTTTCATTCGACAGCGCAGTGTTATTAAAAGAAAGAATATAAGAAAATGATATTTAGAATCCTAATCTATCGCTAAGGGAATATAATATATAACATAGAAGCCATATATTGTGTGTCTTTAATATCTGGCTCACAGTAAGAACTGGGGAAGTTTCATGGGTCATAATCTAATTATTTTATCTCAATATACGTAGTTAAAAAAACGATGATTATCAGTTGATTGGGATAAAGCAGCATTCTTTTAGAGCTATATGAGAGGTATAGATGGTACATCAGTCTCCTAAATTCCTCTCATGCTGTGTGATTATTTTGAGGACTAGTTAAATTTGAAATACTGCAATCCTTGCTATTATATACAGCATTCATTGTGAAGTCAGAGTCAGCGCAAAGAAATCCCCCCACACACAATTTATACAGTTTTTTACCCTCTAAGAAAATCACAGAACAACTTGAACTAAAACTGGGGCTTAATACACAGTTCTACTGCATTATCCAAACAAACAAACTCTTATCAGTCTTAATTTCTTCTTAAGAGTTTCCCTTCACTTGATATTCTATTGTATAAGTAAAAGCGGAATGGGACTCACCACCAAACTTGTCTACATAATAAATCTTCTCCAAACAATGCTATAACTTTGCTCGGATAAAATAAAATCCAAGGGAATTCCTCAAAGGCCACTTCACCTCAAAACTAACAAGCGTAATAATCAAAGAATTTAATAACGACCGAGTGCGATAAAAATAAGGAAAAGCTATTAAAGGTGACTGATAATTATATATACGCGTACAAGCGGTATTTTTTAGAATTTAATAAAGGGCAGATGATCAGCGTTTCTTCTCCATCAGTGGGCATATCTATCGAATCCAAACATCTGTGATGCGTGAAAAAGACGGGAAAAAAATACAGTAATAATCCACCTCAGTATTGGATACTCCGCCATTTATAACTGATTGAATATTCAAAAAGAGAGATAGCTCTCATTATGTATGCAGTTCTTGTTTTCTAACCGCCGGCATCCAACGAAGCGTTCGAAAAAGAAAAGTGCAGAAAAAACACGAAAAGCTTGAAGAAGAAACTCTGCATTTCCCGTCTTAGCAGCGCGAAAATTTTCACGCGCTTATGGAACGAAGCCTATAATTATCCTTTCGGTGCAATGAGTAACACGTGGTTGAGATGAGTAAAGAAAAAAAAATTCAAAAATTTCGTCTGAGCCTTCTGGTTTGGATTTCGAAGTTCATAAAAATCAACTTAAAAAAGTTTCAGAGGAGTAACTAGAGACAACGATCTTTTCATCCACCTAACTGAGCCTATAATCCTTTGAAAAATATAAAAGACCCCTTACGTAGTCCCATTTAGACAAATAACCACACTTTTCAATCACATTTAACCCGCCATATATATATTAGCATAATATTACGCCTTTATAATCGTTTCTTTCTTTTTTGTTCTAGTTTGGCTTTTATGCTAATAAAACTTAATCTATAATTATTTTGTCGGTGTCGTACATTTTTCTCGGTTAAAGGGAATAAAAAATGAATATTAATAGTCATTTTATCTTTGAAATATATAGTCTTATAAGTAACTGGGTTAATGTTCTCATTCTTGATGAGTTCAGATATGATTTTCAAACTCATTTTCATTCCCATTAGTACGTTAGTGAATTGTTGAATAAAATGTGTCCGATTGATTACTTAAATAAGCTTAATATCAAGGCACAATTATCAAAGGAAAAGTTATAATTCAATTATCTTGCTTTAAATAACCTTTTCGCGACGACGTATTGATCAATCGAAAACATTGTAGAGACGGATGTATCACATATGCATCCTCTCCAAATGTCACCAGCACCCGGATGATGCACTGGTGAATAGCGATTCGTACTGGTTCTACAGGTTTGTCCGTCCCCACAGAAAAATTAATTGAACGGCCTGCCGTCCGATAAGACTCCCTTTACACCAAACGACTCCTAATCTGTCGCGACCAATCCAAATCACAGCGATTCTGACTGACCAAAATTCGCCTTCACACTGCCAAGCAAGTCAATACGAATCAACTTTTCTTCTATCAGTTGCTGTCGAACATGGATGCAGTTTTTTAATGTTTTAAGACAATTAAGAATTCAAGCTATTAATTTCAAAACTACATTCTTATTCATATATTTTCAAATTGAAATATATGAAACAAAAAAATATAAGAATGGTTTTCCTCCCTTTTAGTATCAAGTGTAATTATAGTCTGAAAAGAAGTAACAAATTCTAAATATGTATTGTAATTATATTAAAATGAAATTAATTTTACAAATAACATATCTAATATTTTAAAAAGGCATTTCAAATTATCTGTAGAACCTAACAACTATTTTTTTAATTATAAATTTAAAAACGGTTTTACTCAGTTTTTTAATACATTAGTCAATTAAACATTTTACTGTGCCATTAACATTTTGTTTGTTTTATGTAACACATAGCACACAACAAAATTCGGGATCTATGTAGTATTAAAATCGAATATTTTAAAAAAATTAAATTATCAACAGTGTTGGTGTTTTACTAAAAATCAGCACTACATTTGTTTAAATTCCCTTTTTCTTTAAGAAACTGCAACAGCCATCGTGCCCGATTTTTGATGCAGGATTGAAGAAAATCTTAATCTCCTGGATCACGTGGGGACGAGATTTATGACGGATAGAACTGGTAATATTTGGTGTGAAGGAGGAACAGGTTACAGGTTTATTTGAGTTTGAAATTACGAAGCCGACTTTTGAGATTCGCTGTGGTTCAGGATGATTGCGACTGACTGGGATTCGTTTGGTGTGAAGCCTAAGGGGTGTTGAGACTGGTGCATATATGACACACCAGTCGCGAAAGGATTAAATTTCTATTACCGTAAAATCCGACGTATAACGTGACCTTTAAGTGCAAAAAATATTATCGAAATTTACGGGTACCTGTTATACTGGATAAAAATGATAATTTCAAAAAAAATAGCAATGAGCATAGAAAAATTATACTTTTATTTAGATCGGAATACTGTTTATTTTTTTTTAAAAGGGACATACCTGATGAATTTAAAAGGTTGTTCTAAAAGTTTTCTATATTTTTAAAAAAGTCCGGGATAGTACTTCAAATAAATTACTTTAAAACATAAGATCATTACACACATACATTTCCTTCGTAAAAAAAGGGGATGCGCGTTCTACGACGAATAGACCTAAAAATTAAAAAATGTACCTTGAAAGTATGGGTGCAAGTCTTACAGTAATTGCTTTGACTCAAAACTCACATGTAATTTAGAGCATGAATGTTGTAACAAACAATTGTTTATATTTCGTAAATGTACTTTTATAAGAGCTTTGTGCAACATTTTTGCATGAAACTTTATAAAATTTTGTTTGGAATATCCACACATGCACAATTTTTACATACAACATTCATAATTAGACAATATTATAAAACAGTTTTTTATTAAATGTAAAAGGAAGCTCATATAATATTAAAAGACATAAAGCAGACTGAAAGGGTAGCTATAAAATTGTTATACTTAATTATGTCGCGACACACAGGACTCATAGGATACTTACATTCTCTCCGAAACATTTAATTAACATTCAGAAAATTGTATGCCACTTCACTTCTGAGTTTATTTTTTTCCCTTCATTGCAGTAAAAATTCATTAACTTTCTCAGGAACGTTTTTTAAAACAGTCTTTTATTTCTTATTCTTTTTTTCATTAATCTTTCAATTTTTATCATAATTTTTATTGTTCCAATTATTTTTTAGTTTTGTGAGTATTCTATCGAAAAAAAATGTATATGCTGATATTTCATCCACAAGAAATTAAATTAATTACATTGCAATAATACACCGGATATGAACCAGTTATGAACAGAAGTCTTGTTGGCTATCTGTTTTTCATTCAAAATTAACCTTTAATAACCTAATTTTGCTTTTTTGTAAAATACTTAAACCCCGCCCCCTCAAACACATTTTGAGACATAAAAGCTGATCATTATCGTAGCAAAATAAAATGTTTTTTTAGGAAAGAAGGAAGGAACATAATCACGCATAGTTAGGTATGATAGTTTAGAGAGGTATTTATGGTAGTTAAACTGGTATTTACGGTAACTAAATTTTAAGGAGATATTTGTAGTAAATAGTGGTATTTATTGTCATTAAAGTGGTAGTTAGGATAGTTTAGTTTGATTTTGTTGAACTGATTTTGTATTACATGTGCGTCAATCCATTATATCACTGATGAGGGGATATACTAAGTTCTGCAGATCCGATATCATTCGCTTAAAGCTGATCAGCCACATATTTTAAAATATTACTTAGTTTAATATTTTTAGATTTTAATGTTTTATAAGAAATTATGTATGGACGGGATGCACTTTTTGCATGTGTGAAAACTTCCACCGAAATTCGAGCATTTGATGTGTATGTAAACTATATTTGTGAGAATTTTTCTAGAAATCGATTTGAAAACTTTTGCTCTTTCAAAAAATTAAATCCTTTTCAAAAATTTGTAAAAAAAATTGTTGAAAAATGCACATTTGCTTTTATTTGTATGAATAAAATAATTTTAAAAAAAACAAGAAAAGGGTGGTTAAAACTTCATTACATGTGTAAGTATTAAAATGTTTTCTTAAAAATCTTTTATGTATTAGTTTTCCTCACGCTTTATAATAAATTATGTATACGCTGCCCGTCAAGCAATAGACCATGAGTTTTACATTAAATCACCATCAGATAGTATTATGAAGGGTATTGTCACGATATCCAATAGCTCCGAATCACAAATTCGATCTTTTCGATTTATTATAAACTACTCCCTGCATGTTTTTAAATGGCAAAAATTAAATAAAAACTTACTATTTAACATGATCTTACATTTCAAATAAAATTTATAAAAAGGCTCTCTCTCATAGACATTTACTTTTCAATATTTTCCTATATAACTTAAACTTGTGTGCTTTTCGTTTTAACTTACACACACATATTTTTTAAAAAAAACTTTACACGCTAAGCAGAAGAAAAAGTATGAGCCTGATAAAATTTTAGCTCCTTTTGAGGGTTTATGGAGAATTTTTAAGAAAAAAATCAAATAACTTATAAAAATTTTACAATATTAAACTCATAGAAGTTAGAACTAAAATTGTGTGTGAACCGTATAGCTTTAATGTGTGTTCCAATATTTCTTCTATTTGTAATCGTGTATTACTGTACAATAAGCATAAAAAATTGTTGTTGATAGTTCAATAAACCAATATTTTTTCTCACATTCATTTTTATAATAAAATAATACGTTCTCTATTTTTCTCTTTTTGATTTCATAACGATTAAGTTTGATATAATGATTGTCATGATAAGGGCATATTTATTTTACTCATATTAGGTACATAAAATGTTACCCTAAGACACATTAAAATCGATAGACCATGAAAGAGTTGTCTGATTGTAACAAAAATAGTTGAATGAGATAGATATACAAAGATAAAAACCACACAAAGAAATTATTACTACATAAAATAAAACGGCACCTACACAATAATGTCCTATTATGGGCATGTATGTATGCAATAGTAAGGACAGAATACTTATCTTGAACTGGTTACCTCACACAGTTGGAAAGGGAACAATCAATTTAAAATACTCGTCCCAAGTCGGCGCAGTTCTCAGCTTATCATGGCCGAAGCCATTGTAATAGGATTTAATAGTGAATAGTAAACTATGAAGAAATCGGAGTAAACATAGTTTCTTTGATCTCAATAAGGTGTTATGGTCTAAAGCAGGGGTGGCTAATCTTTTTGGGAAGCGTGTTACAATCTGATAAAAAAAAGTTACGCGTGCCACTTCCAACTTCTCCACCAAACTAAAAAATATACAAAAGTGAAAAAATGTTACTTAAAGGCTTATTATGGGTTATTTACACCAAAAACATATTTTTAAATGCAAGTTTTATTTCGTGAAATCTAAAAAAAAAATGGTATAACAAATGAAACAAAAGTATAAACTTATATATTTTATTGCTGATAAATTTTTACAGGATCAATAAATAGAAGATAAAAATAAACTTAGATACAAAATAAAAATAAACAACTGGAAACATTTACTTTTAAATGATTATTAAGCAGTCAGTACTTTCTTAATGTGGTTTTTGAAGTTGTAGTTTTTTTACTAAATCCTCTATATTTGGATTAGTTCGTGAAGATGCTAACAAAATTAGGTATTTTAGGTGCATATCAGTTAATTTTGAGTGATATTTTGATTTCATCACGTCATAACTAATATATTGACGAATTACTTCTAGACATTACAGAAATCGTAAATAACCAACACCTTTGGAAAAACCTTTTTATCTGACATCACGCTGACAGCTATAAACACTAAACTTCAGAACTGCCAGGGTAAGCTGAAATTCGAATAGAAATCCCAGATGTTAAGAATTAACCGCCCCAAGAGAGGGTGACTTTTTGGGCAGATTCGACCGTCCGAGAGAGAGAGAGAGATGTTATTTGTTTTTAGTAGTCTCACGTTACTCAACACTTTTCTCGGAACGTTACAATGCTGTGGAATTGTAAGTTTTGGAGCATGATCTCATTGTTGGCGCTATACTGAAGAAAAGAAAAAATCTTGCTTAGCGCCTTTAAAATCTCACGCTGAAAAATTCTATTTTTTACGTATTCTCTTCATGATAATTTTCTATTGTATATAATTCAATTAATTCAGTAATCTTTTCAAACATTTTTGTAATTTTTCAATAAGTCTTCGCGTGCCACAGTTACGACTCCCGCGTGCCACAATGTGGCACGCATGCCGTGGGTTGGCCACCCCTGGTCTAAAGTATCATTTCTACCAATAGCCATCCCATCTTTGGTAATCAATTATGATACACTTATAGCCCAACAGTATGTCAACAAAATTCAAAAACACATTGTACTACAGTTCTCTTTGAGTTATCTTTAGAGTTTCTTTTCAATAAGATAATGCCATGTCACACATTTTACAACTTGCTATGAATTGTTTTCAAGCTTTCCGAACATATCCTTAGCCATCTAGCTCCCCCATAAAGCTCATTAGGCATCTGATGAAAAGAAGATTGCAATTTTCGCAGGATGTTTCTGATTTTGTCCAACAGTCTGGAACAACTTGGCAAGAAATTCCACAAGTCACCATCGAAGAATTTCATCAGTTTACATATGCATATGTAATTATAAATCTCTTAATAATGATCAAATCATCCAATTATTCCTTTTTCTATGCATGTTCATCCAATGGATCAATTTTTCTCACATTTGGACAACTTCGAATATTTTGTCTTGGCTTGATGTTCAACTGAATTTACGGTAAATATTTCTAAATAAATCAATTAATTTATACAAAATTATAACTGTCTAATCGAAATAAAAATACTTGGTAGTAATGACGAAAAAAGTTATAAGCATATACCATTCCTTTACCACCAAAAAGAATCTGCATTGTGTTATACTTTGGCCAGAAAAACAAATTATAGGAACTCTACAAAGAATAGCGATAATTACGAGCAAGTACAGCTTTAACTGCTAATTTAAAATACACTTACGTCAGCAACTGACTTAATATCTGATAAGGGGGGGAAGAGTGGGGAATATGCGCGGGTCTCACATTTTAGAAGAGTCAAGTTAGGGCGCAATTTAAATGCTGTTCGGGTGATTGCCGATCCCTGATGTAAGATAAGAGTTTTAAGATATTTTGATCTTTTCATAACAGTTAAGTAAAACTTACTGGAAAATATTTCTAGAGAAAGTTGCCCGCATATTTATTTGTGAAAACACTTCAGTATTATTTGTTTTAATTAAAAATAGAAAAAAAGCCTATTAGATTACAAATCTTCTAAGTTAATTTAAAAGTGGAAGATAGACACAAGATCAATTGAATAAATAAGCGTATATAAATAATTTTAAGCAAAGTTTGATTCAAAAGAGATTGATGGAGTTTTAATACTAATATATCTGAATATAGCAGGTTTTTAGATTGCTTTTAACTAAAAATACGTTAAGCAGGCTTTCATTAAATATCTTCAAATGAAAAAATTTGTCTGTAAAACAATGCGTTCGTAACTAGCTAACATAATTTTCTCTTAAAAAATAAGGAAGTTATGAAGTCTTAAGAAAATAATATATCATGGGGAAAAAATGCTTCAAGATTTGTTGGACTATGCTCCCATTAAGTCTCAAAACGAATAACAAAGTTGTAATTAATTGTTACAACCCCACAATTAAAACTTATTTTTTAAAAAAAAATCAAATGAAGAAAAAAACTTTTTTTGTTAGTTTTTGTCATTTTTTTTCAGACGGGAGATATTTATATCGTAGACTACAATAAGAGAAATTTGTTTTTAAGATTAACTTTTAAGTGCAGTAAAATTAGAACTACATATATGAGTTAATCTTAAAATTTTTTAAAGGCTATCGTTTCAACACAGTAAGGCTTATAAAATACTATTTAACTTCATAATCAGCAGTTCAAGAACTTCATCTCAAGCTGATTAATCATTACAATTATTTAAAGGATTTTCATTAAACGTTATAGAGGGAAACTCTTATCAAATTTATCTCATTTACCTAATAGGCTATTTTATATCTGTAATAAAAATTAAAATATAAGGACATTTATATTAATCAAGAAATCAAAACAAGTTCTTAAAGGAATACAATATTTAGACTAAAAAATTTACACTTTATTTAAATCATTAAGCTTTTTAACATATAATTAAGAGCTTCAGATAATTTCTATGTCACTAGAAATGAAACCAGCGTGGTTTACTTCAAAATGGACGGCTCTCTTTTTACTTGCATTGTGTAAGATTTTACTCTTTTTCTTTCTCACTGTAATGTATCATTAAGTATAATGATTATTTTTAGCTTTAAATTAATTCTTTTATCGAATTACTTGATGAATTTACTGGAAATTAAATGATTTAATAGCATGTCATTTAAACACAATGGATGCATTTGTCACAAAAATATGCATGGAAGTTTCTACAAATGAAGCAAATTCCTAAAATATGGAAAAAAGAATTTCTTATTTTGTATTTCAACTCATAAAAAAGTTAGTTAACTATAAATACTTTTAACGTTAATACTAGATCTAAGAAGTGATTCGGTTTTTGCATGAACATAGAAAGAGAGAGAGAGAGAATATTTAAAATTTCTGTTCTATTCAAAGGCAAGTACAAATTTCCATGCCAATAAACTCACACAATAAATCATACGAAATATGCTATAATCAATCTATCCACACTTCCATCTCTGAATACAATAAAATAAACAGTCCCATCATCACAAAAAAATCGTCCTAATTACTACATTAAATCACCTCAGAGACGTGACGCACATGATTGGTCAATCAAGGGATCAAATGTCACCTATGTAAGACCGACATATAAGCCGACTTATTTTTTTCTCTCTCATTGATCTTAGAATGTGTTTTTATTTAACTTTTTTTCTTCTCTCGCCAACGTCGCCAAAGCAGTTTTAGTCTTGGATGGTATCACGAAGGTTTTGACAAGCCATTAGTTACGAATTTAATGAGGGGTACAAAGAGTCGATCAATGGGTCTTCCAATTTTCAGCGATGACAACTTTACAGACATTAGATATATATAATTTTTGTTTTGTGACCCTTTTTTTTTGTCTTGCTGTTAAGATTTGAAAAAGAAAAGGACATCGAGATATTTTCTTGTCTTTTTTATGGCTTCCATCGTTCTTATCAAAACAATATCACAGGAAATGAAAGGTACTGCAAATAAAAGTTTTCAGGTAAAACAAGATCTTTGAAAAGAACCAAAGATCAAAATGTTTTCTACTGTTGACCATTTATCGATTTGTGGACTCTAAGTCTTTTATTTTGGGCTGAAACAGAGTAAAAATATGTCACAAATATTTATAAAAGGATTTTTAAGACATAATTCAAATGTGGAAATCAAATTGTGAATTAGGTATAATGCTGGCAATCTAGAAAATGGTAATTCAGTGGGAGAATATTGAAGGAATGTTTGATAATTGAAATGGTGTGATAAAATGAAATAAGTAATTTAATGCGCCGCTCTAACGTCATAATGAAGTTTTTTGACAGTGTTTTCTTGAATTAAATAAACGTAGGGTTGTCGGTACTTAGTGAAACTCACAGTTATGTGAAGTTGAATACAGTGTATAAGATGAATTAAATGATAAAAATGAAGACAAATTGTAATGTACACACAAACAAATAATTAAATAATCGTTATCCGCCTAGCCAGTATGGTGGATATGACACTCAAATGGGTTCGGGTTCGAATACCGAATAAGGCATGGATGTATCTTAGGGAAAAGAAGACGGACTTTTTCGCCTGAAATGGATTCCCGTCTCGAATGGAAAGCAGAGCACCCCTTCAGTTTTATGCTGGGATCATCGTTTGTAAGAAACTCTATATTCATCTGTGATTTTATTATATGCTTCTGTTCAGCTATCTCTCGTCTTTCGTATGTATCCCAGGATGAAACGCACTGTGACAACAACAACAACAAATAAACACTAGCAAAATATTTTTTAAATAGAAAAGCCTATAAATATATTCCTGTGAAAATTCAAAAGTATATGACAGAACCAAACATATAACAGTAACCACACTTTTCTTAATAATGGCAAGGATAAACAGTACCGAATATGTAATAATAACTATACCCTTCTTAATGAAAGCATCCAACTATATTTTGTACGTATACACACATATCCTGAGATTATATATATATAAATCTAGAAGAAAAAACGCATCAAAGATATTACCGATTTAACTGAAATCATATAATGCTTGAAAATAGGATATACTTCGCTTACATTAATAAATAAACAATATCCATCCACTCTCATATTAGAACGACAGACAAGTATTGGTCATATTCCAAAACACATGGTAACACGGCAATACATTGGTTTGATAATGGATTCTATGCTATGGCACATGAGTAATTATCGTTTACTATAGAATAATGCCTATCCATTTACAATGCATAAGCAGATAGGGGCATAATACTGCCATGTTGTAATGCCCAATACCCTTTCAGGATAAGCTGTGTGATACTTGCATGATATCTGAAAACAAGAATTAGACACAAATAAGATATTATAAATAACTCCATTTGAAAAACTATTACTGATAAACATACACAAAAACCTGTTTGTATTACTCAACATTAAAAATCCGAAGATGTTATAAAAAAGTTAATGGATGGAATGCGAGGAATTTTAGAAATATTTGTCACATACATTTTCACAATTTGCCTTTTACTAAGTTGCATACATATTTTAATACTAAAGGATCTTATTTACCTGCTTCTATATTGCTATTTCCCCCTTAGTTTCCTGAAACTAATCAGTAATCAATACCACTATCGACAATTGATTATTGAAAGTATATATTTCATGTGAGTTCCAGATAATCAGTCTTTTTCAAAAATGAAATGCAGTTTTTGCGTAAGTTCTTATGATGGAAACTATGCGAAAAAGAATACAAAAATACAATTTTTACGTTGAGGAAGTTTCAGAGATAAGTTATTTGTGTGTGTGTGTATATTCTCGTTAAAAATTTACAGAAACCACACACACAAAACAGTATCATGTTCAAATTACAATCGTACGTTGTTTTTCGTAATATACAGTTAAAGCCATACAATATAGTTAATGCGTAAAATTTAAAGCTATGTTATTTCTTTAAGCTAAGCGATTGTTAATTTACTTCTGTGAAGAAGTCTACTAATATGTTTATAAAAATACTGAAAGCTACAAAATAAGATATTCGTATATACTTTTCTATTTGGGAAAATTTAATATTATAAACATTTTAAAATTCAATGTGTTTCTAATTAGCAATTAATAAAAAAATAATAATATGAATACATATTTATATTAAAATATTTAATTTAAATTCAACATAAACATCATTGTACAATTCTGATTAGATTTTTTATTTTACAATGGATTGAAAAAGTTGGGTAAAATAAATTATTATGAAGCAGTGATTTAAATAATATTCAATAACTATACATTTCTGCTTCATATCAAATATTGTTAAGAAAATTTGTCTAGACTCTCAACAAATACTTAAAATACAATAGCTTCACATCAAATAATTTAAAATAATTTGCATCAATGAATAAACTTAAGGCTTTTGCTCAAAATAAAGATATAGTGTTTTATGATTATATATTATTGATAATACACGTATTTCAATATTATTTTCCGAAACTATAAAAGTTGTCATAGTAAAATATAAAGCATTTCAAGAGCATCCTATTTCTATTATGCGTTATAGAATAATTACAATAAACTTTTAATAAAAAAAGACATTTGTTCGCACGTTTTACATTTCTCGCATTATTCTTACGAAGGGAAAAATTTTGTGTAGATCACTAAATGCTAGTTTTTTCAGAAAGTTAATATATATCTTTATAATAAAGTTTTACTGTTTTCAAAACAAACTATTGTCTAGTTTGATTCACAAGAAAATGATAATATACAAAAAAATTACCGTTAAAATATTTGAAAGTTTTAAAAGTATAGAGAACTAATTTAAAAGTTTAAAAACGTAATTCGCTTTGTTCCATAGACATCATTTCCAGATTTAAATTAAGCATTGCAACTCATTAGATATTTTTCTACTTTAGTTTTAACTTCATTTTCTCTCTGGAGGACAAAAGTGCGACATTTTGTCAAAGGTAAACAAAACATTTTTATTACAAAGAACTAGACTTAACTAAACTATTATGCAACTAAATACAAAAGAAAACGGACATGCACAGACTGTTTATCAATGCTTGTTTTGTTCCGGAAAGAAAAGGTTGTTTCCGGATGGTAAAATGAAATCAAATTGAATTACTACTCGAATATCAGATTTTGCTACAAACCGTAAACAGTTCCAGACAGTCTTTTCATTACGGTAAGTGTTTGCGTCATTGTACGGAATATCATACAAAAACTTCGCATTTATTGGTAAGAGTGGAGTAAAAAACCAGCAAATAATAGTCGGATGAAAGTCACTTCAATGACGGATGTAGACTAAAAGAACTGACCATGATATGATGTCCTATCGATCCAGCGATGGATCAACTAAGATCTAAAAACTGAAGTGCAATGGTCCATCCAAAGGACCATATTTTTTTCGCTATATTTCTTTTCCCGATATGAACAATATAAAAATTCTTAACATTTTTTTTCCTTTATAATACAGTCGGACACCGATTTAACGAATTCATCAGGACCGAACAAATTATTCGTTAAATAATATCGGCTATTTATAATATCGGGGCCCAAAAAAATATCAATAGTTCGAAATTACATACTTTTTATTCAGCAGCTAAAAATACTGTTAATTAGAAATTTTTAAAGATTGACTAACAGATGTTTGAAAAATTTTTCATTCCTGACTTGGAAGAATTCTTTTTCAACTTCATGCAGAGAAGAAAATACTGCGTCTTTTCTATTAACTGTTGCATGATGCTTGTTTTCACAGTTTACAAACAATGTAAGGAATTGGAAAATGTAACAGTTTTGTTAGGAGTTTCGTTATCGTTTCTGCATAAAAATCGCTACGCATTTGGTTTCAACAATCTGAAATGCCTAAAAAATTTTGAAAAACAAAATTTTCTCTACAAAACCGTGTATATAATAATTTTCACTTCTCTCAGGAAAAAGAGCAAATAGTAAAATATTTTAAAATATCCCCTGTGCTCTTAGGAGTAAGATGAAATAAAGGAATTTAATGTCCTATTCAAAATTCACACGGTAGGTTACAGTCATGATTCATATGCATCTGTAAAGTCTAATAATGGGTTATACCCTTCACTGTCGAAATTTGAGACTTACAAGAAAAGTCTTTTTCTCTTCCGGGCAAAAGGGATGTATCTTTGAAAAGTCTAATCCAAACTAATAAGAAAAAAAAATGGGTTTTTGAAATAATTCATTAAAATTCGTGGTTTATATTATTCGTTAAATAGATGTTTTTGCCTCCATTTTAATCGGAGAAAAGAAATTTCTTTAAATTGGTAAATTCATTAAATAGGTGTTCGTTAAATCAGGGTTCAACTGTATCTTGAAACGATGGCAGATTCTGAAAATAAGTTGAAGTTTAACATACCTCGCTTAGAAAAGATTTGATTTTAGCAGTTTTTTTTTTCAAATAAGAAACAATAATGTACTCTGTCCATATTTTCTTAGTGCATTTTACTTGATAATTTTATACAGGTTCTGTCATGAGAGATTAAAATCTCTTCGTCATGAAATTTGAAAAAAAAACACGTTTTAGCATATTTATATTACATTTTCATTTCACTATGCATTATGCATAAGAGTCAACAACGTTTAGTTAGAAAATGTTTTTCCTTCTAGTACCACCAGATTGACGGGGCCAGATAGAGGCCCATAAAATTATTCGTAGTAAGCGGGCTAAATTACGTCAGTCGTTCGCTGCAGCTATGAGCCCCATGCAAGTTGTGACGCTTGAGAAAAATAATGGCAGCAGGATATTTATGAATTTAAATATTTGGTTTATTTACGTCACATATATTAATTACAGTTTATACATTGACGTTATTAAAAGGATTGCTTAGTTCGTTAGAGTTCAAATTCTGTTGTTTGTGAGGAAGAAGATTGCATCCGTTTTCAGCGAAATTTTCAAACCGTCTTCTCTCTCTGCCCTCTCTAGGATCTCGGAATGGTTATCCTCGAGTTACGTTCGGTTCGTGGGTGGAGTAGGCGGTTCCTCACAGTGTCAAAGGTTGCAGGGAGATAACCAAAGACAAGACTTCACAATATTTTAAGGGTGCAGGTGTACATAGAAACGCGGTTATCCTATCTACAAAAAGAAGTCGACTTCTAGCTGTTTGGCGGGGAAAGATCACAAATAAATTGTACGTTTTGACTCCATATCATATTGATTTTAAGAGAGAATCTTTATCGAATTCAATGTTATTACAAATTAATTTACAGTTAACCATTACATTATATTATAAAGAAAATATTAACTTTTCTTATCTTCTTTATGCAGCTTTAAAAACCAGCAAAAGTTTTAAACCTTTATCAACTGGACTATGATTTAGTTTTTTTTAATCACTACATTGAAAGTTAAGGGATATATATAAATAAAACACTCAACTTTGGGAAATTTAGTCCGTTAGAGCTAATTAATTAATTAAAGATATTCAACTGTAAAATTAATTATATACACTGTTTACTTAAAATAGTCAAATCGTTTTCTTGGGTCTTCATTAACATACAAAAAAATAAGACAATTACCGTTTGACATTAACTACTTTTTCGGAGCAAAAATGTCAATCTTCGCAATCCGATCAAAATGTCAGCTTAAAACGCAGCTTCTGCTATAAAATTATTCACCTTCCCCGCTCAAGTTCTCATCATAAAATCCGTGCTACCATACATCTTGGAAGAGTGGATTTGAAAGAACATTCCTGCTAAGTATCGTCAGAGTATTAGTAAAAATGGTAATTCTATGTAATTTTAAAGTGAGTGGTACTTTTTAAGTACCGTTGGGAGATAAAGGGTTAAACTTGAAATTATAAAATCTTTTAAAAATATTTCCAGTCATTCAAGCATGCAAAATAAATGTTGATTAGCTCTTGACCAGTTAAACAAAATCTTATCCTGCATTAAAACGAAATTTCTTCTAAAATAACTAAGTATAGAATTAATAATTAATACTTTCCTTAAAAACACAAAATTTTAATTCTCACATCTATTGTAAAAAGCAAATGTTTGCCTGGGAAATATGAGACCATAATGTCGAATGTAGAATTTAAATTCAGATTTACTGTATTTTACCAATTCATCTGCAGACCGAAATGATTCAAAATAATTTTGTTCATGATGACAGAACCAAAATAAAAAATAATAATAGGAAATTCGAAAGCATTAACTCGATTCATAACAATAATCTAAATCAATCATTTAAATTAATTTAGGTTTTGAATCTATATATGAATATTAAAAGCAAAAAGAAATCATCTAACATAACCTGGGAACAAGAAAAAAAATTTTTAAATGTTTATTTCAATTAACCAGTTTTTTGCTGTCTTTTCAATCCGTTTCTTTTAATTTATAGCATTTCCTCACGTTTAATCCCAATCACAAATTATTTTAGCTCTCTGAACGTAACTAACAATTAAATCCCTATTAAAGTAAAAACGACTCTTAATAATTAGCAGAGAAAATGGTTATTAAGTATTTCACTTTTGTATCTTCATTTTTCTCTGTACATTAATAGCCATATATATCCTAGAATAAACTCAGTACAGTATCAAATAATGAATGTCTAGGAAGATAATAAATGGGTTTTATTTTTAAATTTAATGCTAATTGAATATAAGTACATACATCTTAATTAAATGGTGCAGCATTAAAAATTTGATGATATTTCTTCGATTCATTTTATTATTTTTTTTCCTTAAGTACCTGTTTTATTTTCCTTTGTAAATTTGAAACACACTGTCTGAAATCTATTCCAATCTTGTAAAGTTCAAATGCTTCTTCAATCAGAGAGAAATGCTTGAATAAATCTAAGGTTTCTTAGATAAACAACAAAAGTTTTAATCAAGAATGAAAAATAAATTTATATAAAATGTATACAGAAAAATCTTCACTAAAAAATGTATGTTTTAAAAAATAATATATATATATATATATATATATATATATATATATGTGTGTATGTATATATATATATGTATGTATATATATATATATATGTAATGACTTCTTCTAACCCTTTAACTTTACCCTGTTAAATTATTTACTAGTTCTTTCGCACAAGACTGTAATAATCTTAATCTAATTGCTCGCGGGCATTTGCATCCAATCACGACTCCTGTTACAAAAGAGTCGTACGAATCTAATAATCTAATAATTTAATCTCAATCGTCTTCAATCTAATAATTTAATCTCATAAATTACACCTTTTAAACGCGAGCTAAGTTTGTTAAGTAATTTTCCAAAATTCAATTTACTTGACAGCTTCGCGGCTCCTTCTCTTTTTACATCTACGAAACCTAGACTCTATCTCGTGTTTTACCTGAAAGACGGTGAATTAGTACAAGAGGATTAGATAGAAAGAGAGAGAGGATTGGAAAGAGGGAGGTGACAAGAGGATTAGATAGAAAATCTCGTGAATAGCCCCGTCATAATTCAATTTCTAAAATTCCTAGAAGCTCTAAGTATTGTCATAAAATTCAAGAAACACCTTTTTCACCTTTTACTTACATCAAAAACATGTTGCAATACCTGAATATGACTTCAAAGAATTTCATATGAATTCATATTGCTTCCAAAAATAGAAATTTTCACGCGAAAGACATTAATGTCAAAACAAGCCTTATAACAAACTGGGCTAGGAACCAAAAGTAACATGTCTTATATCATATAAGATTCTTTGAAGTCTACCTATTTGCTTCTTACCATCAAATCATTACGACTTGGATTTCAAAGGAATTTTTCAGATATGTGTGTTCATTTATATTAAAATTCCACCTACTTTCCTCTATTTCGTATGAACAACAAAATTTTCCAGACACAGAAAATGGGAAGTGTGATAGAAATCACAAAAGAATTCACAAATTTCATCAGCAGAAAATCTTTTTCGAAAGTATTATTACTTAAAAGGAAATGATAGAATTCAGTAGAAATGCATTGGACAATCGGGCTTCGAAGAAACTTTTTGAGGTGTTTGGTTCGTAATACTGTATGTGTGTGTTTTCGACTTTGTAATTATTTCGCATTACTTCTTTTCAGAGAAAGATTTTGTGATTAGTTTTCTCCTAGAAATCACATCTGAAAGGTTGAAAAGGGAGCATTTTGGGAAAACTGATACTTTCATTGTTTTTCGTTCCAAATGTCAATTAAATTTGTTGGATTTGATTACAAATTTTGTTGAATTATTTCTGAAAGATATTAAACTTGTATTTTTATATGAAGAAGAAGGAGTACACTTTATTTTCTACTTATAAATATCTAACTACTTTGTGATAAATGTAATTCTCTCTTTTTTTTATTTGAGTTTCTTTAATCCTGAAATGACTTTTTAAATGATTAATTGTTGCTTTACGGAATAATGTAAAATTACATCAAAATACAGAGAATAGAATTTAGTAATATAAATAAAATTATAAATCTATAAATCGGAATTAGAAACTCTTTTCTAACGTGTCTCAAATATTGTTTTAATTTTAGTTCCAGTACTTTCCAGCACTTAACCATCACTTTAGAATTACAGAAATGTGGTAAATTCAGCGAATACTTGAAAAGGTTCCATTGCTTATGGTGTAAGCTTCCCAGTACTTTCTTGCTAAAATTTTGAATTAAAGTCTTATAGTTTGATTGAATGCTTACGCTTCACAATAACCGAATAATTTGTTTCGATTTGTATTGAAACTGTATATTATAGCTGTATTTACAATTAGTGAGAATATTACGGCACATGTAAAGACAAAATGAGGTTCATATTAGTCTTCCAATACCTATTTTCCATAGATTTTGATTTTGATTCGCATTGTTCTAAAGCGACATAACAGCCAGCGTTGATGAATCTCTTAATTTTGGATAATTGTCAGTTGCTGAGAATAATAGGTAAATTGCGTATTTCATTTACAGAACATTCGCATAATGTTATTTGAGGAATTTGAAACTTCATTATAAGTACTTAGAGGCTTTGAGTGAAACCAGAACCCAAAAAAGCTTCTCAGATCACACATCAGTGATCATGAATTCGCAACCAAAACCTTTGAGTTACTACAAACTCTAATTTCAGAAAGAGATACTGTGAGCGCGGCCTATTTGGAGCCACTCCTTCACCGTCTTAACTACCTAAGGGTGTGGAGGGAAACAAAGCATCATCAGAAACTTCCATAATAACTCTTATTTTATTACTATTTAAACACAATAGTCAACCACAAGTGGAACTACAAAAGGAGACCCTAGGAGTGATACATAAAGAGAGCAATCTATTCTAAGTGAACAACTCTGAGTAAACAAGTCTAAGTGAACAAGCACAAGTGATCTGATTAACTAAATCTGATTCAATCTATCTTATATCTTTAATCCACTAATTTATTACCTTAGCAACTCCTTCCTTAACTCACGTTGTGAAAATGAAATACTCAATGAAATATTCTCACCTATGAATTACCGCAACAGCTCTCCTGCTCCTTCTATCTTACATTTACAAAACCTTTTGACTTTATATAGTCAAACTAATTTAAATATCAAGGTTTCTTCTTGACAGGATGTGAATTAACGCGAATGCTAGCCCCATAGTTTCCCCCAGAGGATGAGTAATAAGGTCGCGTATAGATCCGTCACAATACTGATAATAACGCCTGCACTGTCCTAAGAATTTCAACAATTGTGCACACCAGATGGCAAATGACTTTTCTGGTGAGTCAAAAGGAAGTATTATCTTACAATACTTGTGTGTACAAATCGTCATTTTGTAATGATCCGTCGTTGATAGGGTGAGTGAGAGAATATTAACGTCGCACTGATTAGCAACACGAGGGCTTTTGGCGACGGTCCGCGTCATTTTGAACCATGGTCAAGTGACGCGGACGACACCTGAGCTGGCACCCCCCTCCTAGCTACCACACCACGCCAACGGGAGGACGTTTGAGCTCTCGACAGATTTAACATGCATCGCTCCCCTACACCGCGGATCTTTATTGGTACTAGGATCGAACCCATGACATGCTAGCCATGTTCCGATGCCTAGACCACTCGGCCACCGCGGCCCCGTCGTTGATAGGAGTAGTTTCCTTTTCAGTAGACTATTGATGTAATTTAAATTGCAATAACTATACCTAAATTTGTTAAATACCATTTTGTACCAGAAGATTTTGCTAAAAAAACTATAATATAAGTCACAAAATCAGTCAGACTATTTGAAAAATTCATCCTAATAAAGTTTAATGAACATATAAGAATAAAAATGACCCCGTGAGTCAAAGTTGTTAAAAATGTGTGTTATTAGACTTTTTAAATTCAAGATAACTGCACAGAAAACTTGTCTAAAACATACACAATTTTGTTCAGCTATTTTTTGTTTTTTCTCATAGATATAACACTAAGACTTATACTAATTTTCTATTTTTATTCCTTCGCATACATACTTGATTTTATGAATGTTATCTGTTTCAAATTAGTAGTTTTATATCATTCTCTTATTAATTACTTAATAAATACCCAGCAAGAAAAGATTCAATTCATTAAAATTGCGTTAAGCTGGAAAGGTAGCTAATTAGCCACGTATGTTTTTATAGTTGATAAATATAGTTTCTATAAAATCAGCGGAAAAATACTTTTCCCGTAGATTATAGAGTACTCCTAAAATCATGAGACGTTTTGGAAGTAGCTCTCCACAATAGGGGCTTGAACACTGAAACAAAAAAATCCTGTAATTTAATGCAATAAAATATTGAGTTGAGTGGCTAGAGAACTTTTAGAGCACTTTGCACATTCGTTAAGGCTTGAAATAAAACTAAAGCTTTCCTAGGATTAAATTCAAGGTGGTATTTCCTCCTGCCATTGATTTTTCCTGACTTGATACACAAAGTTTAAAAAAAAAGAGCAAAATATATTTTATACCTTTCTTTGACTAATACAACGCATAAAATAATTCCGAAAAAGGTATGTAAATTTATATGCCAGACACCTTATTGGAATATGCAAATTTCAAAGTTATAGATTTGGAAAGAAATCTAAAATGCGTATTTCCAATCTAGTGATTATTCATCAGCACTAGTAGAAGTTATCTCTCTGAGAGTTCCCTCCCCCTACCACCAAAATGCAATTTTCTTACTGGATTAAAGCCTCTAAAATATAACTAAACAATAAAACTTCTGGAGGGGTAGCAATACATCTGAACAGTCTCAAAAACTTATTTTTTTATTGTTATTTTCCGCTATTATTGCTTTCAATCATAAAATATCCGAACTCTTTCTAGAAGTCTTCGAAGTATATTTTTTATGCCTCATAAATATAAAAAGGATCCTAAAGTCAAATTTTAGAAAGGAAAACTAAGGGGCTTCTTGGTCTATAATTTGTTTCAGCATTTAATATGAAATATGTCGCTAATATATTTAAGTATTCATTACTGAGTATTTTATAAAAACTTCATGCTGAGATTCTCAAGAATTGCTTAAGAAGTCTTTTGGATCATATAAATAAAATCAAAATGAGAACATATTTAAAAGTTGTATAATAATTCGCAATTTAGTGGATTTTTTCAAATTTATAATTAATTTGAATCACGAAAAGGAGATTATCACTTTCTTGAAATTAAAGATGAAGAAGATCGTTTAATAAAGTGAAATAATAAAATGATATCAATAAAAAATTTTTAAATACTAATAAATATTATAATAATGTAAGAAAACAATGTAAAAAAGAGAATAATAATAAATTCCTTAAAATAAGTAATAGTTTGCTTAAGTTTTAAAAATCTCTCAAAATAAAAAAAGAGAAATCAAAGTGTGGCCATATTTTATAATCCAACATTCCAAATTTGTTGATTGAAAACCTAATTTATAATTAATTTAGCTAATTTAGTTCGGTTATTCTAAGTTTCGTTTTATTTTTCATTATTAGCTTCTACTTGCCATTATTTATTGAAGAATTCTTTAGAAAAAATATATTTTCATTGCTATTTTTCGAAAAATTTCCTCGATAGAAGCAAAAAGAATTAAAATGTAGAGACTCAGACTCTCTTTTTCTCACAAATGATGACAGCTTATATGTTAAATCTCTACTTTAGTGTCACGAATCTTTTTTGAAGAGAAACCGTGATGATGTCACGGAAGATATTAAGAAACCTATGACAGTTCTTTTCCGCTTTTCAAAATTTTTTCCTTCATTAGGGAAGGATGAAATTGAAGTTATAAGAATTTAGGATTCTGATTTGTTCAAGAAAGAAATTTTTCTGGAGAATAGTTCTTGGAAAGCAGCTGCCATTTTCGCCTTTGGATATTTGTTACGAAGGAATCAAGAGAAGGCAAACAAATGCAAATTTTTCTCTATTTCGAGATATGTAAAATATGCAATTTTTTTTTTTGAAAAGTAAGTAATTAAAATTAAGTAAGAAAAATAAATCAAACAGAACTTTTGCAGAAGAAATTTTAGAATAAAACGTATCTTTGTCTATGATCGTATATATTTGTTGGTTTTTCAAATGCTGGTTTTCGAATATATATTATATTTTAATTGATTAATTAACTAAATAATATTTTCAATTTCTGCATTAAAAGGACATAGTAGTTCTTTAATTTATAAAAATGCACGAAAGCTGTATTTTTTATATTTACTTCTATTATTTTCATCTTTAAGGGATTTTTGCATACTCCTTTGATTAAAATTAAGCTGATACAAAGAGATTAAAATGTATCCTGTTTGTTCTATCTGCTTAAAATTCAGGACAAATATACTTTAAAATTATGTTTACATTATGTTACATCTTGCAAAAAATTATTCAAACTTTTACTAAAATTCTTTGTTTTATTTTTAATGTATATTTAGATTTAACATGATTTAAAATTTAAAATAATGATTGCATGAAATCTCAATGTCCTTAAATACAGAATAAAAAAATAACTTAAGAAGCTTTCAGTTCTTTTAATAATAGAGGAAAGAGAAGTTATAGTGTTTTTTCTGAAAAGAAATCTGATTAAAACTACCTTCAGGGTTGTGAAATTTTTAGATAAACTGTCAAAATAATTCAAGACCTACGAATGATTTTTTTTTATTACAAAATGAAAAACATAATCTTATACTATTGCAGTTTTTCAATGAAATTTAATTTGTAAAAAAACAGCATTTTTAACACATACAATTCATTTTGGGAAAAAGGAATACATTTAAAAGGAAAAACATTTCTTAACATGAAAAAGACACTAGATGACTAAAAATAATGCGAACTAAATAAATTTTAATAATAGCAAATTTTATTGTCATCTTATTGTTTATTCATCTCAAGAATATTTCTCTTATGCGTAGGGTTGCAATTCTCATATTTTTGTGGTACCAAACTCATGACCAATAACGTCTAAATTAGCGCTTCTCAAACTAAAAATAATGCGAATTAAATAAATTTTAATAATAGCAAATTTTATTGTCATCTTATTGTTTCATCTCAAGAATATTTCTCTTATGCGTAGGGTTGCAATTCTCATATTTTTGTGGTACCAAACTCGTGACCAATAACGTCTAAATTAGCGCTTCTCAAACTTTGGGGCGTGACCCCTATAGGGGCGTAATAACCCTAAGAAGGGGGCGCGAGCATATTGAAAAGTCGAAACCAAAAGATTATTTTAGAAAATTATTAATTTATTGGAAGTAAACAAATGAAATACATTCTGACATAATAAAAAAAAAAACATCTGCGCTGATATAATACACTTATAAATGTATCAGTACTTCACAATATGTATTTTATAATTAATTTAACAATACTAAGCTAAAAACAAGTTTAATAATTACCAGGCTCCACATATAAAATTATACACAAAGATAGACACTAATCTAGACAATTTGTACGGTTTATGATTAATCCCTTAACTGCCGATTAAAAGTTATACGATTTGCTTCCCTATGCCACCGTTTTGCACGTATGCAATCATATGTGGTGTATTGGGGGGGGGGAATAAATAAGAAAATCCTCTGAAATAAGTAAATCCTTCGCAAACACACACTGTCAAGGCCATTTTATTGCAATATAAAGCCTTCGGGAAAATTTTATGAATAGCAGTGAATAGAAAAGATTGTATTTTGGAAAGACGTATATATACGTCTGGGGCAATTATTCACAGGCTGAGCGAGATAGTTCTATATGCCAGTGGCACTTAAGAAAAAAAAGCCGTATTGTAACTTTAGCGTCAGAGTATTGTATTAACGAATTTAATGCCTGTAATTTTATGGAGGGGGGCGCGATGATAATTACGACTAAATATTGGGTCGCAAGTAGTGAAACTTTGAGAAACATTGGTCTAAATTAAACTCGAGTTGCAGTCAAGGTTCGAATAAAGACTGAAATTTAAAATGAAGAATGCTGCTTTCTAATAACTTCAATTGAGTCTCATTCCATCTTGATGTGGTGTGGAAGTTAAAAGATGGAAGTATCATCTCAGATACATGCTCGTCCAGTTATGGTCTTAAATTGCTAGATCGTTTTTCAATAACTCTAAAAAATAGTGCTAGAGCCACCACAATTTAAACTAATGTATCATTTATACTTATGTATAATATGTACATGCGTGAAATAATTCACGAGGAAAAGTAGCAAATCATGTTGACGTAATAAGTGTACAATACAAAATGACTTCTTTTTAATTAATTGATTATTAATATATAAATAAAAATAGATAAAAACAGTGGTAATAACTTCAATAAAATGTTTAAAATATTTTTAACTTAAATGATACACATGAATATATCAAAAATTAGAAATACCCAGGTATATTTTTTTGAAATTAAAAACATGCTCTCAAAAAGAACTACTGTTGTATTTGTTTTTGAATATTTATATATTACACTGTAGTATAGAGTATTCTTAATTGCATATAGAACTAATTCATTTGCATTTTTTGTGTGCATTTATAAGGAAAAAATCCAATGAAACATTTATGCACACTATTGAAAATAAAATAAGATTTTTTTTTAATTATCTCACACAAGTTTTAGGTTATCTGAAATCCTTCCATGACCTCTAGGTTATACGAATAATGCACATAATGCTTTTCTGTTATGGAATGTGTAGGAAACCAAGAATATTGTGAAATAGATTGTTAATGCCTGTTTACCTGTGGCTAAAATGTAATCGAATTCAGATAGAAAATACAACCAGACACGATTCTATGCACTAAAGTAGCAAGTTACATAAATTTCAACTAAGTAATAAATAGCTTACGTCATGAATTTTTAATGGAATAAAATCCAATTTTGCTTTCGTAGACTGGATAGAAGAGAATTAAAGAAATTTATTTTTGTGTTTGTGTGAAAAGAGTACAAATAATTTTAAAAGAATTAAATCATGTATAATATTTGTCTACCCATTGACAGAAAAATTGACTTTTTTCCATAATTTGCATTTTTTTGCTTCAATAGCATTATTTTATAATTCATAATAGCAAAACTAATGTTAAATAGCTCCAAAAGCATGGGATTGATAAAAACAAAAAAGAAGATCTAGTCAACTCGTGTTTCTAAGTTCTAAAGAAAAAATATAAATTTTAATGTAATGCAGCTATAGAGAAAACCAGACTATTACCGACACTATTTTGGAGCATGTTAAGTGACAAGTAGGAATCCTACTGAATCTTCTAATTTCCACACTCGGGAAGACCTAACCCTTTAACAACCAGAAGTCCCTATTATCACTCACGATATTTCCTTAGTTGATTCTGAAGATGAATACGTACGGCTCAATTGGAACACTGCTACCTAAGCAAATTCACCACCATAAATTATGAAGTAAGACTTATGACAAAAGAAGTATGAGATTTTGTCCAAAAAGTACATTCAAGGGGATACATTATTCAATGATCGAAATTTAATATTCCCTGAAGATTTTTACAACCCATTTTGAGAATAAAAAAGCTAGGAAATTATTTTTATACATATATACTTAGTATTTAATATAACTTCATTAAAAAAAGCTGAGGACTGCAACAATTCCAAATTATTTTTCACGCATACTATCTCTTTACGATTCTATATAACTGAACTATTTTTGCTTTGAATGACAGTTTGGCATGTTATAAATTAGGGGTTGGCAACCTATGGCACGCGTGCGACATGTGGCACTCCGTGCAATTCTGAGTGGCACTTCTTACAACTCTACAAATTTGTCAATTTTTGAGTAGATGGAAGTTGATAAAATTGAGATGGACCTTATTTGACAAACATCTTTGGAATTATGGACATTTACAGAATTACGAAAAAAATCTGAAAGATAACTCTGAAGATAAATTTACAGCTGTTTCGTAAACTATTGAATGTCATTTTTAGAGAGATTTAATTGTTTGAAGAGAAAAAAAAATGCATGGATACTTACGTATTATTACAACAATCGCCAGCGTTCAAGATCACTCGCCAAGTTTACAAACCCAATTTTGCATGTATCGTATGCGCTGAATCGGCAATCGTTGCTTCGTTTCATATTATGTCTTCATACATAGTATGTTTCATAATACGTATTCTGTATGTGATAATACGTAAGTACCAATGCAGGTACTCTGCAATCCGCTTTGTTTTCTAGCTATCTAAGTAAAACAATCTTTCTTCATATGAAAAATGTTTCAAGTTCGCAAAGAATTTGTTTAACAACTGAATGCTCAAAATAGTGCGAAATTGAAATCCCACATTGTACCCCTGATTTTTGCGATCTGAAAGTAGAGCGGTACAAGCTCTAGGTTCATATAAAAAAAATATTTATCTTTTTATATAACTGTAATGAAGGGAAATACTTCTAGTTTACGTTGTATGTTTCTTATTTTAATAAATAGGTTTAAAAATACATAATGTATGTACAATTTTTTCTTTTGTTGCAGAAATAGCCATATTTTATGCTGTTTATTTTTATGTTAAGAAATATCTTTAAATGATGCAAAATGAATATTTAATAAAGCTGTAAATCTAAATTATTCACCTCTATTCTCTAATTCTGCATGCATTATAACGAGAATCGAATTGTTTCAAAAATGTCATATCTATGGCACACTGAATCCTATTGGTAGATTGGTTTGGCACACCGCAGTTAAAAGTTGCCAACCTCTGTTATAAATCAACTGCCTCTTCGAAATTTCCGACACAGCCGTTTGCAAACGAACATTTTTTTGCATTAAAGATAAGTGTATTTAACTATCGTCTTAAAATGAAAGAAACTAACCATTTCAAATTTCTTTCTACGATAGCAATATTTTGGTGTCAGGAAGATTTTGCTTCCTTTTAAAGTATCTAATACATACTTCATGCAATTTGATTAAAAAGAAATTATTACTGAATGTACACTATACTTAAGTATACTCATGTGATACACATTAATATTTAATAAGGTTATCCTTTCTTACATCATAATATCTTGTGACACAGGTCAAAATACTGATTAATTTATTTCTTTTTAAAGATTCAAATTAACCAGTTGTTCTTCCTCTTCCCATTGCAGTTATTTAATGATCTCATCCAAACTTTTTAAAGATCCTTTTAAGATGGATATGCGATTGCAAAAGAATGTTGTGCGTTATTTGAAATATGCGAATTTTTTTTTTTTTGTTCTTTTGTTTGTTTTTAAGAATGTTAAGAAAATATGATACCCTAAAAATCCTTAAATCGTCGAAAATTTTTTATTGTTTTATTTGATAACTCGAATCTTTATAAACATGCCTGCAAAATTTCAAAGCTTTATACGCATTTTTTATTCAGTTATGGAGCAATATTTGATGCTGGACAGCAACTACCACGCCCACATTTCAGATCATCTGCTAGAAAAGAGCCTGATAAGAATGAATTAATTATTTTTCTACTGTGCGTAAATGAGACTGACTTTATTTATGCAGTAACAAATTATTTCAAGAAAGAATTGTGCAATTCATGCAAAAATTCTAGTTTGTGAATTGTTTATTGGAAGAACAAATGGATTGGGTCAAGATTTAAAAGTTGAGCGTGCTTTTTATGATAGTATTATGAATGAAATTAAAATTTTAAAACGGATTCTCCCAAAGCACAGGTACTAAATCTCATTTTGATAACTCAAATAATTAAAAATCTAATTCGCAAGAATAGAAAAACTCTCCCATTTTTAGATATTTATTTTAGGTGATATATATATATCCTATGTGTGTGAGATTCAACACTTTTATTTTTAAAATATTTTAAGATATTTATTTAAGCAAATGCACATATGCATTTCTTAGATTTTGATATATTTTACCTATAAATTGCTATTTGATTTTGCTTTAATTCGTGTGCAATATTTAATATGCGAAGGCTTTTAAAATCAGGGAAATAAAAAATAAAGTCATAAACATTTTTTGTATATGTTGTGCATTAGCTCTGAGCAGGGAATTAATTAGCTCTGAAGTGAGTGCATTATTTTTTTTTTAGTTATTAAGTTAAAGTTTTATGAAATATTGATCTTTCATTCGTTTTCTTCTATATATTCATTATGGTAGTATACTGTTTAACTGTTCTACATTTGTGAAATTTTTTATGATAAGCAGTTTTAAATAAGCTAATTAACATTTCATAAAAGTTTCAGACTATTCAATGAATATTATATCATGCTATTCATGGAATTAAAACTTCAAACTCATTTTTCTCCATGTGGAATTTGTGTACACATACAATTATTCAAAACCTTAAAGCTTTTTTGATAATTAAAGTATGAGTTTGAAATTTTTTATAATGTTCTGAAACGTAGGTTTTGTAAAACTGTGCATGGAATTAGCTCTAACATGTTTGGTACTTTTTCTAAAAAATTTCAAAATCAAAATTAATGTTTGTTTTTTCTGAGAATTTTTATAAAAAAAATAACAAAGAATTAAAGATCAGCAACAGGAAAAAAAACCATGCACAGTTTTATGTAGTATATTATAAGGTACTAGGAAAAAAGTTTTGAAAGAAAAACGACATTTTTAAAAAAGCCTTAGAAATTTAAAAAATGTTTTAAAAAGTTCAAACAATTTAAATTTTACAAACATTTTGCAACAAATTAAAAAAATTTTGTGTGGAATTATTATTAAATATTATCCCCTTTATAAAATACAATTAAAACCAAATATCAAGTATTGAAAATAAAAAAAAATATGTTAGTTTGTACCATATCACCTTAACTGACATTAATTGTTCTGTTTTAAGAAAAAATAACTTAAATGCTGATTAAGTTAAAATATATTTTGATAAAATAAGTTTTTTTCTTTTCATATGGGAATCATTTATTGTTGAACAAAAGTGCTGCAGAATATGCTTACTCAACGACTAAAAAACTCTCAACACTTTTTTAAAAATTTAAATTAATACAAAAGTGCAGCAGAATATGCTTACTAAACGACTAAAAAACTCTCAACACTTTTTTTTTGTAATTTAAATTAATACAAAGTGCAGCAGAATATGCTTACTAAACGACTAAAAAACTCTCAAAAATTTTTTTTGTAATTTAAATTAATACAAAGTGCAGCAGAATATGCTTACTAAACGACTAAAAAACTCTCACAATTTTTTTTTTGTAATTTAAATTAATACAAAGTGCAGCAGAATATGCTTACTAAACGACTAAAAAACTCTCAACACTTTTTTTTTGTAATTTAAATTAATACAAAGTGCAGTAGAATATGCTTACTAAACGACTAAAAAACTCTCAACACTTTTTTTTTTTTTTGTAATTTAAATTATTCCTGCATTTATCAATCACAAACAAAACAAAATTTGAATGTAAATGTTCAAGAAATTATTTCGGATTCGAAATTTTGGAAGTAAGGATAAAAAAGAGACACCCATGCATGTTTCATAAACAACTTTTCAATTCTCCTTACTCAAATTTATACAGAAAACTTTTATTTAAATTTTAGAACTTACACTCAGTATAAATTGACGAAAGAACCTATTTCTAAAACCATTTTGATCTCTTCATATAAAAGGATTTAAAATATATTTACCATTAAAAAAGTCAAAACTTTAGCCGTTTTTTTTTTTTTGTCTCTTTAGCTCAAGGAAACAATAAAAAGGGAAAAGAAAGGAAACAACAAGCTCAGTACAAAAGAAAAACCAAAAAAAAAAATACATTGAGATTAATTTGAAAACTTTATGGGCTTGGCACGTTTTACTAAGAACTTCTGAGATAATTTGAGGCTTAACTATGTTAGCTATTGAGGAAAGGATCCAACTATACAAATTCTAGTCTTTTAATAATTAATTTCTCGCGCAGTATAACTGGAAGTGATTGAAGAAGATGTTCAACACAATTGACCTGAAAGGACTGATTGCACTTGAGGAAGAAAAAGATCTATCGAAGAAACCTGTAGATCCTTTCTATATCCCCCTAGAAGCCATTAATGTTTGCATCTGACATTTCGCCGCTCCTTGGAGTGCTTATGTTTTGTTTTCCGATGAATCTGATTTGGCTTCAGGTCTCGTACCTTGACAAATAGATTTATCCATCGAACACAAAAGGGATTTCATTTGGCCATCATTCCGATCCATTAAGCAAAATTTTTGTTTCTAGACACGATGTCTTTAGTATGCATCAAGAAAATATTTGGACAATAAATATCGTGATCAATGATATGAAATAAATACATTAAAATGATAGATTGAGTTATATTGCATAGAGTTAAGATAAAAAAGTACGTTATTTTTTAAATTAGATGTCAAAGCATTAAGGCCAATGATAAATTAGGTAAAATGGCAATTGTAATGAATATTTAACTGACTTTCAGAATATCTATCGTACGTTCTGTTCTGACATAATTTAATTAGATGTGTATAGAAATGTAAATGAACAAATGACTATGCATTTTATTGCTACCTTCAGAGTGATAACAAGAAGAAATTTTCTCCCTCCGATTTTTTAAGTTCCAAGCCCAGAATCGTTCATTTTGGGTCGCGTTTTGAATCCTGGTTCCACCAAAAAGCGTTATAGGAGTGAATGAGAGTTACATTAACGTCACACAATAAAGTAACGCGAGGGCTACTGGTGACGGAACTCGTAATTTTGAGCCTCAGTCAAATGGAGAGAACGACACTTAAACTGGCACCCCTTCTCCAAACTACCACACCACGTCATGGGAAGCGTATTATGGAAGAATGAAAGCTACTTTTTCTAAGCCTCAAGATCCACACCATCGTGCAGTGAAAATAATGGGAGAACGAATCTGTTCAGATGTCGGCTGCCAGTGGGTAATACTTTAAATTGTGAAATACGACACTAATATCTTCTCTGTAGCTGTAGAAAGACTAAAATTAAAGTCAATCAACCCTTTTTTGTCATGTTAAGCTTAGTTAAAGCTGCTCGAGAAAACCATTCTAAAAAAGAGTCTGCTTTTTTTCCAAGAGGGAATTCTGATCATCAATTTCCTTCGACTCAAGATAGGCCGTAAAATTTACAATTAACTGCAAAGAATCCTATATTTCAAGTCTACTTTATATAACAATCACATTGAGCACTAAATTTATGAGACACATTCTTTTGACGGATTTGTTTTTATTGGTTCTAAACTGGATTTTTTTTATTATTTCGTACTGTTTGTAATTGTTTTTAAATTAATTGAATCATTTTTTAAAGCAAATGCAATATTTCCTCTGAAAATCACATAAAATGTGTTTGACTCGTTATTTAGTGCATGAATTTAAAGAAATTCATTTAACGCAATGAACCACTATTTGCAATACACGTTTCAAACAGAGCTTCTAATCCACCTTTTTTTTTAATGAATTACCAAAGCTAAGAAAAAATGGATCATATACATTAACATAAATTGAAAAAAATTGAGGTCTAAGCAAAATGCATCTTTAGCAATACGTACAAAGTTATTGGAGCTTTGTTGGGAAGTGATATCATATCCCTCTTACAGCCCCAATCTTGCACCATTGCATTATCCCTTATTTCTAAGTTAACAAAAATTTTAAATAGTCAACATTTCAGTAATAAAAAATGACCTCAAATCGTATTTGGTTGAGATTCCTGCTTCTGTGAGTGCGAAATCATGAAATTAGCAAAAAAATGGCAAAAGTTCTTCATATAGAATGGAAGATATTTGACTGATCAAAGTTCTTTTTTTTTGTGTACAAAAAATTGCGTTTTATTTCACTCTTAGAAACTGAAATTAATTGACAAGCTTATGAAATGTTATAAAGATAATTTCAAGATAAATTTTTTTCGTAATTTTTTGAGTGGAATGGGGGGAAAATATTGTACATGTGCAATATTCAAGATTATCAAAAGAGAAGTATTATTTAATATGAGTAAAAATATATAATAAATCTAAAATGCATTCTTAAAAAACACACATGTTTATTTTAATTAAAGTAAAAACTTTCCTTGAAAAATGTTTAATATATAAATTGATGGAAATATTTTTTGTAGTACCAGAAGAAAGAACTGCATTTTTTGTAATGAATTCCAAGGGCTTTAAATAAACGTGAAACAAAATCCCGCATAAAGCATTAATTTTATAAGAATTTTCTAAATGTTACTTAAATACACGATGTTGATGGAAAAACCTCATTGCAACATTTGGGATGGTTATATCAAACTATTGACAATGAAGTATAAGAATATAGAGTACATGAAAAATAAATACTCTAGTCACCACGCCCTCACAAACATATTCTGAACAATTATTATTTATGAAATTTATTTTCTTAATATGTCCGGATTTTTGTTGCAACACTATTAAGATATATTTTCATATAGTAAGATATATTTGTTCATATATTTTTTTACTATCTTGCATATTTCAGAATTTATTTAGAATTAAATGCAATTTCGTTTGCTTAATTATTAAAAAATTATGAATCATGGCTACAAAGTTGTTAATATGTTTGGATTTTTGTGGTCTTATTCAAACATTTCTTAATACCTAGTTTACTAAAACAGTAGTTAATTAAAAAAGATACAAATTATATGAAGTGAACACTAGGCTTTCATATGCTATAAGGTCTGTTGGAAAAGGAGAAGCAGCAGCAAAAATATTTTGCGGAGTCATGAATTTGTCACCTCCACCAAAGTGGTTTTACGAGTCCAGGCATGCGTAACAGAGAAATTAGCCAAAGTGTGTATGGCATTAGCTGCTGCCGAAACGATATCATTTAATATTGGAAGCCCAAATGTACCGGTGGATTAAATTAAAAATTAGAATGTGTTGGTCATGTTGAGAAAAGGATGGGAGCACGACTTAGGGCATTAAAATCAAAATTAAAAGGCAAAAGGCTAGAGGACAAAAAATCTGTAGGAGGCAGTAATAGATTGATAGATGCAGAAATAGGCAAATTGTAAATATAGTATATTTGGCTATTCGAGACAACTTGGCAAACTTTTCAGCCATGAGGCAAACTATTTTGGCTATATTTTTTTTTATAAAATCTCCACACACTTTAATCTACGATATGGTTTATGCACCATGGGAGGCTACTCGTGGCGTTAATCTCGTAGGTCTATACCGAAAGGTGACACATAAAAACATAAACAAGAATTACCAATTGCAATTAGGAACTGCATGAAAAAGTATTCAAATCTCTCTAGTTTTGCACTTTTATTTAGATGCTTGCACTGTAAGACTCCAAATTTCAGTGAAAGCTTAAATATTATTTGGTCCATAATTCCAAAAACTATATTTGTACAGTTGGGAACTTTAAAAACTGGAATATATGAAGCTATATCTTTAGAAAATCAAGGTTTCATTTCCAAATTAAAAGTTTCAGATGTATTAAACATTCAATCCCTGGATTTTACGAATGTCGACCGTTGCAAGAAGTAGATCATGCGCGTATTAAGAAAGCGAAATAGGCAGTTTTACAATGAACGAAAGAAGATAGAATTGAAAACAGACAATTAAAATGTAGACAAGAAGATGATCTTGCAGATCACCCCAGCAATACAAGTTATGGTGCCGGTATGCACTAGTTAATAATAAATTTTTAACTTTAAACCACTATTTCTGAAAAGTGTTGTGATGTCCCATCCAACAGTGTACGAAAGTTAGAAGGAATATTAGCCATAGTCAAAACAAAAACAATTTATTTACAAGTCAATTAATTTATTTACAATTTAACAAACCTGAACAATCCAAGATTAAGAAATGCATCTTAAAATAATTATGGAGCAAAAGCAAGGGATACGATATAACTAATATTTAATTAAAAATTTAATCACTTACTTTAGGAATGTCTTAGCAATACACATTCCGAATAATCTAAGATACGTCTAAGTTGATCTACTCTAAGCTGATGCTAATCCAGTTGGAATATCTAATTGACAAATCGTCAATTTTAAATATTAAGCAAATAATCTACGGAACACTCTCGTCTAGCTTTCTATCACTTTACGTTAATCACTCACTGCTATCATTTAGCATCTAACCTCTCTCTTGAACCTGAAAATTAATGTTTAAGTATAAGCCTTTATTTTAAGTCACATCCTCTTCTTCGGGAGAAAGTTTCAATTGAATAATATTTAAAGAAAGTGTTTCCCCAAAAGAATTACTAGGAGGTAAGGGAATAGACCCATTATAATGTAAATTTCAACCCAAAAGGAACATTTTTGAAAAAAACTACATATTTTATAGCTTTGAAACTTTGCACATGAGTTAACACTATACAAATAAATATTTTAATGAGAGATTTTGTCAAAAAAATTATTCAAAAAAATTTAGGGATTAAAATGTACAAGAATTTTTATCATTTTTAAAAGGTTTGACTTGTTACTGTATAGATGAATTTAAAAAAAAAAACTATGAAAATCAAAATTTTGAAAAATGCTCTCAGCAAAATAATAAAAACAATACAATAAATATTCGCAAAAAGTCATGACTGTACAACTTGCCAATTTTTCAAAAATGTTCCTTAAACATGGTCATTTTAACATTACGGAAATAAGGAAAATGCTGCGTGAAGTGACGACCTTAAAAAAAGTATTTGAATTTGACAATAAAAGGGAAACTAATATGAAAATCAGAGCCAGCGAGATTTTAGGTTTTATTATTTAGGTTCTAATAACTTAAGCTATATCTGTGAGATCGAGCAAAGTGAGGAGTGTAACCATTTCATGAGGACACATTTTTTAGGATTTAAAATTACTTAATTTAACGTGTTACATATGTGTGTGTGTGTGTGAAAATTAGAACAACTCGAAACATGTTAAGTCATCGTGCGAAACATAAAAAAAAATAAAAATAACTATTATAATTTTCAGTACATGAAAAATAGTCATTATACAAAGACGCATAGTAAAATTTTAATCATTATAAAAAAAAGCAATCAATGTAGAAAGTTGATTAGCATTTGTTATTCATCAGACTTTTTACACAGAGTTATTCATTCCCTCCACAATGAGTTCTATCTAAAATTTATTGTCCTATTATTATATTTGATGACTTTGCTGCTTACTTAAGCAATTGTAGACCAATTCAGTTTACATGATTCTTCCATTTAAATTCTGAAAAAAAAACCCTGATGTTCAAGTATCTGCTGAAATAAGAACAAAACATTTTTTTTTGAAGGAGAGGGCATGCAGCAATTCTTTTACGCTTTCAATAGCTTATTTGGAGATAAATTAATTTTTAACTGTTGTGAAGATTCTAGATTTGGTGTACTTTTTTATAAACTATATTTCATTATAAGTGCCATGAATCATGGATAATTATGCCAAATGAATACTTCTAAGATCGGCCGTTTATCACACCTACATCGCTAATAAGCTTCGTGTCAATAAATAAATGATTAAGCGCAAATGCTCCATCCATCATGTATTATCTTTTAACAAAATAAGAATATGCAGATAAGGCATTGTTTAGTGAATACTTACTCATCCCTGTCTAAATACTATAACCACACTCATTGCAGTCTACTATTATTAATACGATGATGCATTATGTTAACTTTCGAAAAAACCAAGGCACAAAAGTTTACACACGCTCCCTCTTTTGATAAAAAAAAAAAAGAGTATTTTTGACCTTTACGATCGCCAATTTGGTTCTGAAAGAAAATAAAGGAAAAAACGCGAAAACACAAAAATAAATTCACGTTGGTTATCAGTATAAAGATAGGTAAAAATCGTGAAGAAGTTTTAAGTCACGATCTTCAAATCTCTCTCTACACTTCTTCTCCCGAGAGTAGTCATCCCTACCTTCATTTCCAGCCATAAAATTCTAGGATAAATCAGATTTGAAGTGCAGATAGAACGATTATTATATTCCAAATTCTATCCAATTTATTTATGAAGATACAGAAGAATTTTTTTCGTTGGGTTTTTTCCACTGACTGGAAGAAAAAGTATATCTTTCAGATCTGAATTGTCTAATAAAGGTGGGATTTTTCTTTTTAGAAGCTTCTTTCACAACACTTTCTTATTCCTATTATAATATAGGCGTTCTTTTATTTTGACCTTTTTTTAATAATCAAACGTGAGAGAAAAATTTTAGTTTGAAGTCTTTGGGGTAAAATAAAAAGACTTCTAGATGTATATATTGAGATATATATTGATAGTGAAGTTAGATTTTTCTTTTATTGAATGCATATAGACGTTTAGAGCAAAAGAAAACACCCCGCCTTCTTTTTCTCTGTTTCATCAATCACATAAAAGAGTTTTACTAAACTCTAATTCTATTAATGTAATCTTTGATTTTACGGGAATAGTAAAAAAATTTGTGGCTTAGTTGAGAATGTAATCGGATTACTACACCAAGTAAAAAAATTCCACTTATTTTACTTTTATCGTTACATTTTTAGTTGTTGATTATATTTTAAAAATTAGCAATACTTTTTTTATTAACTGTTACTTTTTATGCATATAACACTTACAGTTAATTTTTAGTCAACGTATCCCTTTTTACATCTAAAAGTATAAAAGATTACAAATTATTAATTTAATTTAGATATTTTAAAATCTGAAAAAACTATAATCAAATGCTTCTCTTAGTTTTTCAGATATTTATTTAATTTAATCTTTTTTATTTGACTTAACATTTTTATTCGAGAAATTATCCTTACTTACACAAAATCGTTTTTATTCGTGAAATAATTCCTACTTAAACAAATAAAATCGTTAATGAAATAAACAAGTTAATTCTTTCTTAGAATTTTGTTCAGTGAAAGAAATAGAGTTAAACCGCTTTGATAAGATTTAATGATCTTTAAAATAAAATTTTATTTTAGAAAAAGAAATGTAGTTACAAAATGTGTGTTGTGTAGATACATGCTTCTTTTGGATAACATTTTAACAGAATGCTCCTTTTTTTTTAATGGGCTGCATTTTAGCAACTAAGCCTTTGCAAACACGGCAAGTCCCCAAATGTGAGAGCCATTTTAGTTGCGGCGCCATATAGTGGTGGTTTTCGCTACCCAAAACAAAATCTATGAATTAATTTAATTCAAGCTCTCGTCGGATGCTAAATATTGCCGTGAGTACAAGAGCCATACTGATACTCAAGGGATCTTTTACATGACACATAATCACATGGCATGCGTGCCTACCATTTTCGCATCTAGAAAATCTATGGACTCCACCTGGGAGTGAACCCACAACCTTAGTCATACGAAGTGAGCACGCTACCTTTAAGCCACTGGTACTGGAGCCGACTAACAAAATCTGTATACTACACCGAAATTGTAACGCCTGTCTTGATATATATATATATATAGAGAGAGAGAGAGAGAGAGAGAGAGATTTTTGCTCAGTATTATTAACAGAAAAGGGGAAGGTTGGCTGGCCACAAAACATGTTCAACCCCACTTTTATATAAAAAAGTTTTTTAATACATAAGCTGTCCTAAGTCAGCAATGTTGATAATACTGTAGCATCCATTCTTTTATATTTTTATATTTAACTCTGTTATTTTAATTTTTCATATCTCCTTTTAAATTCTGTTGTCTGGTTATCTTGCTATTTCAATTCTTTTCAGTTTTAATCATGTTTATTTATCTCTCTTTAATCATATTTAATATATACATTTTATATATATACATTATATATATATATATATATATATATATATATATATTTCAAAAGTATACACAAAATAGTTATAAACCTAAGATAACTATAGTCATGATGGAATAAAGTCTTAGCCACAGTAGTACTAAAGTAAACTCCTGGCCTTAGGTACCAGGATTGCAAGTTTAAACAAAGTTTTTTCGGCCAGCCAACCTTCACCTGAATTTGGAAATACTCTGGGCCATAGGGAAAGTATGAAAATTCTAGAGAAGTTTAACTGTTATTACAAATAAAACCATAATCTATCAATAAAACGATTATATTATAGCCTATAATAATTACTAGAATATGTTAAAACCAAGCTAAAACAATTAGATAATAAGACTTACCACATGAGTACAGCAATAAGCATTTTTCCCGCGCGACAGAAAGGAGCTTATCAGTTACGCATAAAATTAATAAGTTTTGATAAAATAACATTAAGTTTATATATATATACATTTAAAAACTCTAAGTTTTGTTTTAAAAATTATAGAAAATAAAAGTACAACCCAGACATATACAATTCATTTTAAATAAAATATAATATTGTCAATTTACATAGCTTGAGGCGCCATCTATCGATTAACTGTACAACTAATAACATTTTTCTTATACTAAACTGTTTGGTGTATAACATTTTATTAAGTTAGCAGGGTATACATGTTCCTACAATGTTTAATTAAGATAATAAATTTTAAATATATATTAAATTTATCACTAACTAATGCGTTATTACGATAAATATAATTGAAAATAATATTTCTATAAATAGATATATTCGAATTCCAGTTAGGCACTTTAAGAATATATATATATATATAATAATTTGAGTATCACAATTTGACGAATGGGATGGATTCCTTATTTAGATCATTATTTATGATGGTTGATGTTTTATTTGGATGGGATTGACGAGGCAGTCCAGTGATTATTTAAATTCAGTTTGTTCCAAATCTTGAAACCCATAAGCATATTAATTATAAAACATGGAATGGACGACACTACACAGAACAAAGAAAACGAATACAAAATTAGCTGCAGCCGACTACATGTTGAAGGCAGACAAATAACAGAAAAGAAGCTGATTTCCAGAAACCTTGGTTTATATGGGCACCTCAAATCACATGATCTGAGTGGGTGGATAAATGTAGTTGAAGATACATTCGTTAGGCGGGTAGCTAGGTTATTATTTAAACGTAGGTTCTGAAGAAATGGACCCTAGATAAATCAAAAGCTATTAAAGGTTACATTACTGGGAATTATTGCACAGACACACATATATATAACATTTGCTATGAGTTCTATGTTCCATATGAACGAAATTTGTATTCTAGTTTTACGACTCTTGTCTTTTCAGACAGATTTTTTTTTTAATTAAAGGGATGTTAAGTTTGAAAATGTAATAATGAAAAATACGTATAAGATAGGTTTGTTTCATTTCAGGGAAATCTGCATTGCAAATGAATATCGTCTTATTAGGAAGCTACAAGTTTCTAGTGTGCAGCATGTCTGTATGCAAATTAGAAAATTTTTTATAGGACACTGTTCAAATTAAAAATTTCCATTCTCTATTTCTTGCCAGATTCCTGTTACAGAAAAGAAATTTCTTTAATTAAAATATGTTTATGTTCATGGGAATTAAACATTTCAGAAAAAATTTCTCAAGATGCTGGAAATTTATTTACAAACTGGCAGTTTATTTACAAATTTGTAAATTATCACACCGGTTGTAAAATTGCCTAATATAATTAAAAAACAAACTCTTATTATAAGGAATTTAAGTAAAAAGAATTGAGCCTTTTAACTCAAGTTTTTGGAAGCATCAATTTTTTTCCACTCGTAGATATAAAAATATCAGGCAAAATAAAAAATTGGCTCTTATTTACATATTTAAAAAAAATTTCGTATTTTTAAAAACTTTTCTTAAAAAATTGAATAATTGTTCAGCTATTTGTAACATATCCATATCCACAACAACTGATACTAATTTCTAGTTTTGAAATCTTAGAATTTATTAGAAAACTACGTGTATGATGAAGAGAGAGAAGAGTTTGTTAACTATTTACATTGATTTTATTCTATGACTCAGGAGACAAATGCATTTGGGGAAGAAAAGAAATCAAAGTCACAGATATCTCTGTGACTTTGGATACCTCAAGTAAAGAAATTGATATGCATCTGTAATTATGTTCAATCCAAATCAGTGTCACAGATACCGCAATATCTTGGGCTACCTCCAATCAAGTTGATATGCATCAGTACTGTGCTCAATAAAAATTAAGATCCTAGATATCTTACTTGCTGTAAAGAAGTTAATATTAATAGCTATGCTCAAATATTTACCTACATTTGTACACATATAAATTTTCCTGAGAATAGATCATGATCAATTCTTTTGTTTCCCCTTCAATCATATGTAATTCCAAGTCCTATATATATTCTCAAAATCTTTTTCTCATGGTACATACTCCAAGCTTTTATTTTCATTGCTACTTCATGGAGATATGTCAGAACTGAAAAATAATGTTTTAGTTAGAAACAAATTTTTCTAACATTAGTTAATTTATTTTATAGTTTAAAATAAATTTAGGAATTTCTCAACGTTGCAAAAGTTTAATGCTGATCACATGGAGATAAGCTTTAGATTTAATGTTAAAAATGTGTATGTGTGTGTTTTTATGTGTAAAGGTTAAAAGTATAAAAAATAAAATCTTAATGCACGCTTCAAATAAAAAATGATAGCCAAGTGATGTTTTTATTAAAGATATGCGTAGTTATAACTCGGATATTCTTACGAGGAAATATTATGATAGTTGTTTATTAAATCGAATAAGGTTTTAAGAATCTTATAGTTGTACCTCAAAGATCCTCTAATTCCAAGAATGCTATTCATGTTTACATAGACCGAATGCCAATAGAAATCTTTCTTTCTTCATTCAAAGCAAATTCCGCCCCAAAATTTAACCGTTAAACTTGCAGTTATACTGTTATCTAAAGTTAATTGTGTATGAATAAATAAAAGAAGTCTTTGAAATTGTTTCAGGATATTTAAAAGGCAAATACCTGTCAAAAGTGGGAGTGGCCCGCAAGTTGATGATTTTTAAAAGTCATTTCGACATACTTCTAATTGCAAATATGGCGTATGTGTTATATCCCTCGAAAGGACATGAATTCGAGATTTCAGAAATATCCAAAGCTCAAAATCGATCATTTCAAGGATTTTAGCTTACTGACTAGTCTTAAACATAAATATTCCTTCTTTATCTTCCAAGACAATGTGTCTAAGTGTGATTTTCAACTGCTCATTGGCTGATTTGATATTCACTTAAATATGTGTTATTCTTTAAACAGTAATCCCTTAACATGTTGACATCAAATACCATTTTAGCAAGAAAATTTATTTATTTTTTTCTTTCCACAGATTTCTTTTCCCTTGGTATGGAAGGGAAGTTAAAAGAGGTTAGTTGGCTTTATTAGTGTAGATGTCAACATATAATATACAGCAAATACTAGTCAATTTATTAAAAAACGTTCTTTGTGATGCAAGAAGGAAAGTAACAAAGGATGTAATGAGATGGAGAAAGATCGAAAATGAGGAGAAATCTTTAAGGCATCCCGGGGGCACGTTACCCATGTTTACCAAAAACAGCAGCAGAGATCTATGAGAAGAAGACAATATTCGATCACTTTTGTAATTTTAGATGTTGTCTGTAGCTTCGGAAGGTAACACTTGAGGAGAATATTTCTAACTGATACATTATTATTTTATCAAATATATATGAAGGAAAATTATAGAATACATCAAAATCTTTATATATACCGGGTGGGCAAAAAGTCCGTAAAAACTTTAAAAAATTATAAAACCCGGAAAATTAAACAAAATAAAAAACGGTTTTCAGGCTTAGCATCGACAAGTCGCGGGATGCTTTTTAAGATAAGGAAATAATAATAATAATAAATGAATAAACAACAGATAGGTGATGTTTCATACATATACATAAATGGAAGAAAAAACACGCAAATAACAAAAATAAAGTTACCAAATCATTTATCATACGGCAGAGTGCAGAATGTCTGGCTATATACATGATAGCTCTCGGCCGATTGGACGGAATCGATACACCCAGAATTTTAAATATCCGTACAACCAACAATCTGCTGGTGTCAGATCTGGAGACCGAGGAGGCCATGGAAACTTGCAACTTTTGCAAATGATTCTTTCTTCTCTGAACGTCTGTATCAAGAATTCCTTGACTGGATTAGCAGTGGGACTTGTTGCTCCATCTTGCATAAACGTAACAGTATTAAGCGCATCTTTTTAACGAAAACGGGGAACACCCTTTTCACACAGAAATGCGTTGAATAACATTGGGGATTTACTGTCAGCGTTATCCGCCCATTTACTGGACACTGTGTTTCAAAGAAGAAGGGTCCTATGATTAAGGAACCTGTGAACCCCCCCCCCTGTGACTTTGGGGGAATGTAGGGGTTTCTCTGTGTACACTCGAGGATTTGACGTCACCCACACACAGATGCGACAGTTATGAGTATTAACGTCGCCATGGAGCGAAAAATGAGCTTCATTTTGTCCTCAAGATTTTAAAGATCCATTTGAAGAGGCCCACTTCGAAAATGCTTCTCTTTTTCTACGGTATTCAACAGTAAAAGTTTATGGCTAGACTGTAATTTGTATGGGAACTGATTAGGAACTCTATGAAGAATGTTACGTATCGAGGATGGTGGTAAGACCAAGCGTCTGCCAGCTTCCCGTGAACTGCTAGTCCCTACAGCGGATTCTGACGCTAATGTTTCCATTTCGGCTGCAACACGTGCCAAACGTGTCTGTCTTTGACATGGTCTTCGGGATCTTACACGATACTCCAGTGATCCAGTTTCCTCTATTAGCTGATCAAGCTTTATGACGCCTGACACTGTTGAAGGCCCTTTTTCTAGTCTTCACATTTTCCAGAAGTTGGAATTTACGCAGTACAATAGTCGCTGATTCCTCGCTCATGTAAAACAGTTTCATCAACAAAGCTTTGTCTTTCCCAGTCAGCATCCTTGTTCACTTAGTTGCATGCAACGGATCTGTATCTGGATCACGAACATCAATATTTATAATCGCCTGTCTCAGTTGCATATTTCCATCTAAGTCGTTGTATTAGCTCCATTTAACGGCTACATTTTGAATTTTTTTTTCTTATCTTAAAAAAAAATACCAGGAATTATCGATGCAACACGTGCAAACCGTTTCTTATTTTGTTTAATTTTCCGGGTTTTATTAATTTATAAAGTTTTTGCTGACCTTTTGCCCAACGATATATATATATATATATATATATATATTATATTATATTATATTATATTATATTATATTATATTTTAATATATATATATAATTCTTTTCTCAAACCTCTCGACAAAATTATTTACCCCGAAATAAATTTAACGAACTAATACGACTGATTTGAAGCAATGTGAGAATAGTTTACTTTGAATAACTCTTTAGATAATTTTATTTTTTATTCTGAGTTGTTATTTAACAAACACAATTTCATGTTTTGAGAAATTACTTAGACAATACTTTTTTCAGAGGAGAAAAGTTTACCAAAACTTTAATTTTTTAAAAATATTTTGGTATTAAAAACAGTTTTCTTAAAAAATTATAAGTAGGTAAAATATCGTCTGGAATCAATTTTGTATAAAAATATACAACATATACTGAACAGCTTAATTCTAAATTGCTTTGTAAAAATTCCCCCGTCTTGTATCAATGAAATCTTCTACTGAAAAATGTAATTTCCAAACCGAAAAGTACTAAAAAAAATTTACTAAAAACGTGGTTGATGATATATGATAGATTTGACATTATTTTGGAGAAAAGAACAATCCTGAAGTTCCCATCTGATAAGCATTCTTGTAAAGTTTGAGAAGATTACTTTCAGTAGCTTTGGATGGCACGGAATGTTTCAGTTCAGACTTCGGAGATAAAGGAGTTAGGAGATACAAAAAAAAATCGAATGGAGAAATAAATGGATTCTCGTACACTTTTATTTTTGTTGCAACTTAGCAAATAATGTATAGAATTAAAATTATGGTCTCAAATATAATAGAAATCCACTTCAGAATAAAAACTAATAAAAATTAAAGTAATTGATGTCTCGAAATATATAGAAAAATCTTCCACTAACCAATATTTTTCCTTTTTCTAAATAAGATATTTCAGTAGGAGACATTGTAAAAAAACACGAGGATAGAGTATTCGATTTCTACTAAAACATTAGAACTTTGTAAGAAGAATTCTAAGATAAATAGGACATGTGATATCATGATATAAATACATGCCACCATCTTTTCTACTAGTAGCAAAATTATTTTATTGTTAAATTTCTCGGAAAATTTGAGAGGGAAAATCCACATCATAGTATTTACAAAGTAATTAACCTATTTCTAAGAAAGATAGCAGCATTCTTTTACGTTTCATATATCTTCTTACTAATACTAATCCTATTAATGTCATCCGAATATTTAAACAAAACACGGTAACTATTGAAATCTACTCCTGAACAACTCTTCTTATATTTGGATTAATAATTCCCACACACGTCAATACACACATTCTACTACGAATATTTTACTCTTCTAGAATGAAAAAATTACACGAAAAGAACCAAGTTATTCGCTGAAACTGACATTTTTAATCCTTACAATGTACATCATACACATTCATATTTGATTACTCAAATGTTTGCTCATTTAAGACCCTACCAAAGAATTTAATTTTCCAATAGAAATCAGTTTTTATTTTATCCGGTGATTGAAAGACAGAACTGTGGCCTCAGCAACACCATTTTGTTTCCTAAACGACACGCTTGGAAAATTGTTCTACTCTCGAGGAAAACAAGCTACCGAGAAAGAAAGAAGTAGTTCAAGCAAGCTCTGAGAAGTCACAACAGTGTAAAACACAATTTTAATAGGATCAGGGGAGGGGAGGGACTTCTATCCCATTTCAACTTTCCGCTAAACAAACACAACTTGGCCGTTTAAAACATTCGTATACTTTATTTGCACATAACCCCTTTCTCCATATATAGACATATTTTCTCTAGCACTAATGCACTCATAAACTCTAAATTAACTTTCTCACAAAATTGCAAATTTAGCTTATGAATAATTTATATCTTCGACGAGCAAAGTAAGAAAGGATGCATGTATGTGTGTGGGAAGAGAAAGAGGGTGTACGGTGCAGAAAGCAGAAAAGGGACGTTTTCCTGAGAACTTTGTTAAGCATAATCAACGGACTTGAATTAATCAAGCTGAGGTACACCACATTCTACAGAATTGACCTCTTTTGTACTCGAAAGAATTTTGGTTTGAATAGTTTGCTTTAGCTCTTGGGGAATTGGTAGTTGCAAAAGATTAGAAACAAGGGTATTGGCGTCGATAATTATCTAAAATGTGTCAGAATCTGCATAGAGGAGTTAATATAGTTACTAGAGCTAATCAGATGAGACGAGAAGTATGACACTGTCTTGTTGATAAGGGAATTTGCCCAACAACCAGCATCCGTCACCTGCGGTGGGAAGCCAAAAGTCATGTATGTAAATAAGAGCCTGTAGGCGAAAACCGAGTTAAGACGGAGTTTGAATAGTGGAGTGATTTTTAAGCTTTCTCGGGAAGTAATCTTTGAAGTAATATAAACATATTAGGGCTTAGATATAGGAGAGAAATCATTTCGATTGTGAGGATATTTCTTCGTTAGTGGAATTAGACATTCTCTAATCGTGGAAAAATGTTTTAAGGATTTTTGAGTAACGAATTGTTTTATTAGTGAGTAAAAATGAATTAATTTTGAATTGTGCATTATTATTTTTAATTTGTTGTGTGTATTTGATTTTTTTTTGTTTTTTTTTTTGTAAATTGTTAAAGATATATTTTTTTTCTCCAAAGAATAAATCTTTGAAAAATCATATTATTTAAGGTTGAAAAATAAAATATTGAGATTTGCATAAATTGTTTTATATCTCTAGAGGAGGTTTTAAATATTTCGTAATTAAAGTACTACAATCTTAGTTAACAACATGATAGCGAAATGGTCTCAATTGTGAATTCGTGGCTGGTGTTATTTATAATGAGTCATAGGTTTCGAGTCCTGGTAGTAGAACCAGGACTCAAAACCTACCAGGTTAAGGGACTAATACAAATTACATCTGTCGAGGCTGAAAGTCCGCCCATTTGCGTGATGTATAAATTTGATGTAAACTTAAGTGTTGTTACTTAACTGAGGCTCAGAATTACGAAGTAAGTGGCCAATACCCCTCGTGTAGCTTCAAAGTGTGATTTTAATAAACAATCACTTCCTTATAATCTGGATTCATTGTTTGATTTGAATTAAAAGTATTGTTGATTTAATTAAAATCCCATTAAAAGTTATGAAAGTTATCTGGAAATAGACTTCTTTGAATCACAATGAAATCTCCAAGAATAACGCATGAGTAGTATCTTCTCTGAACTTCCACTCCGCACTACACGAGGATTCGAAACTTCTGTCTTATTTAACGTAAATTATGCCTCGTCACAAGTAAGCTCTTGAATATACACTCATATTCATAAATTAAAGATAATGAAGTTCAGGCAAAGAAAGAGACAGAAGCAAAGCAAATTTGACTTATTTGTAAAGTCTATTTATTAAACAAAAGGTAAAGAGCAAAAAAGATGCTATATGTTTGATATAATTAATAAAAATTGCGATTTTTACTCCCTGGAGCAAATTTCAAAAAAGAACCTATTTACAAAAAAAACAGTATAACATGGTTAGTATGATGGTTAATACGTAGTATGTCTCCCGGACGATGCAATACAGGCCTTACAACGCCTACGCATGCTGAGTATCAAATTATCAATCTGACCTTGGGGAATATTACACCACTCATCAAGCAATGCCCTCCGAAGTTCCGGTAGACAGGTGGGAGGGGGTTGATGGGCTGCAATTCGTCGGCCAAGCATATCCCACATATGCTCTATTGGATTCAAGTCCGGAGAGTATGCTGGCCAATCCATACGGGTGATATCCTCCGATTGAAGGCATTCGTCTACAATGTTTGCACGGTGAGGACGGGCGTTGTCATCCATAAACAGAAATTCAGCACCCATGGCGCCCCGAAACAAACGTACATATTGTTCCAGAATGACATCGCGACAGAAGTGGCCTGTCATCGTTAAACTCTGAACATGCAGGTCAGTTCTGGAACCAAGAATAATTCCTCCCCAAACGAGCCATCCTGCACCACCGTAACGGTGTCGTTCAATGGTGTTCTCTTGGTAGTAACGGGTACCTGGCACTCTCCATATGAAAATCCGGCGAGAATCAGACTGCAAACTAAATCTGGACTTGTCGGAAAACATCTCACAAGACCACTGTTGCGGTGTCCATAATGTATGCTCTCTACTCCAGGTTAATCGCAGGCGACACTGAGTTGCGGTAACGGGAACACATCTGACAGGTCTACGAGCATATAGACCAATGTGCCCTAAGCGTCTGTACACGGCCTGCCTTGAAGCTGTCGTACCGGTAGCTGAAGAGAGCTGACGAGACGGGTTTGATGCTGTGCTCCGTCTGTTTCTTTTGGCAGTAACTGCCAAATACCGGTCCTCATTCGGCGTTGTAACTGGGGGGCGACCTGTGCTGTAACATCTACTCACATTACCATCATCTTGGAATCGTTGCCAAAGCCTGGAGAGGACACTCTGGTCGATTCTAAGTTTCTCGCATGCTTCCAGCTGGGTACGTCCACATTCCAGTCGTCCGATAATTCTACCACGTAAAAAATCATCCAAATGCTTCCTTTGTGCCATAACTGTACGTTTATTGCACTGAAAGGCTTTTAAAGCGCTTGTGAACAATTTTACTTCTTTGCCACCATTCCTTATATACCCCTCTCTTACACTCTCGTCATTGTGACGTACTATCGGCGCTATCTGGTGGTTTCCTGTAATTTGCATACTCTTCTTCAAGATGTGTGTGATAATTCTACAGGTGAAATTTTTATTTTAGAGTTCAATTTCTGTTTGATTCTGAATTATTCTTAATTTATGGACATGAGTGCAAATAAGGCTCAACCCGAGGCTCAAAATCATGATGACCACATTAACGAAAATCAACAAGGAAAGTATTTTGTTTTTAGAAAATAATATTTTTCAGAGACCTAAATGAATCAATAAATTAATTAACAAGTCTTTAACAAATCATTTTTAAAATTGAGTTGTGAACTTAATGTTTACCGTATTTGAAGCTATGTAACAAAAATTTAAAACGACAGTGGTCTTTTAAAATAACATAGTCGTGTTACTTCTAGTGCTAGTTTATACTCGATTTTTTTTCCTTTTGGTTAATTTGGTTTTGGTTTTTGGTATAAAGTTATTATTGATATTTTCGCATTTTAAACATTATTGATTTTCTGAAATCTCTTTATGGAGAGCTATTTTCAGGTAAATTAAATACCCAGCTTATCTTCAAGGATGGATTATAGTATAATATAATTTAGGATTATATATATACATATGAAGTATGAAGTGTATCTCATCCTTAAATGGAAAACTTTGAAGTAGTATTTCCAAGCAAAAAGCCTAAATGGAAAACTTTAAAAAGTATTTCCAAGCAAAGTGCATTGTTTTAATTAATTAATCTAAAGGCAGAATTCGTTCAAGTTTCAAAATTGTATTTTGATATATCGGGAATGAAACGTGAATCAAATGAAACATATTTAGTGAAGTAATATTTCCTCATTATACACAACACATTATTTAATTTATTAATATCCATTCCTGAAGCAGAATAAAAATATTAGGTATTAGAGCTGTTTTCTTGAGCAGTATGAGAATCTGTCGAATGGGAAATATTGGGATTTTTATGAAATTTATTAGAGAAGTATTCTTTTTTAAAAATTCCTAATTAAATTAGCAAATACTTAGCTGTAGAGTAATCCTTAAAGGAGTAATTAATTAATAAGTCAGTACACATTACAAATTCCTGCTGCAATATATTATACTTGCTATTAATGTAAAATATATGTGATAATCCTTATTCTCAAAATTTCAATTCAAAAATGTTAATATAGAAAATATACAACTTACAACCCTAAATATTAGGATTTGTGCGATTTATCGTAATTTTTCTTATTTTCTCTAAATTCAAATTATGAAAAAATAAATTACAGTGTGTTTATTCGTCAGTTTTATTACGAACTTTGGTTAAAAAACTTTAACTTTAAAATAACCTTATTTGAGAAACTTTTCAAATGATAAGTATTTATTAAACAAAGAAGAGACTTAGTAAAATTCCAAATCAATCCACTTAATGATGGTCCAAAAATTCTTTAACATTTTTCGCTCGATTATTTTGAGTCACCCATATTAAAAAACTAATAATATTGTGAAGAGTTTCCATTTCTTATAGACAGAGACAGTTTTTTTTCTCTTCTTTTTTGCTTATTAGCCAAATTGTATATTATGCACCAATCGGAAAACTCAAATATGTATCATTAATAAACATCTTTAAAAATATGTTATTACTCGTAAAATAAAACAAGTATATAACAGTTACCTTTTCCTTTAATCAAGCTCAAATTTTGTAAACATTGTAGGTACAAGTGGTAAATTGCCAAATTTTTTATTATATCCCGTTGATTTGTTTGCCAGAAGTCAAAATCGTCAAAACGAGAAAATCTAACATTGGTGAAATTCCCGTTAGGTTAGAGAAAAGTACAGTATTATGTTACATCACATTTTGTTAACCATTCAAACGCAAACAAGAGCTGAATTGGAAATAATTATTAAAAATGAGCAGTATGAGAGAGATAATGAACAATGTAAGACTGCATAAGTGGCGGATAATAAACTTCTATAATACTGACGTGCCTAAATATTTAGATTCTTGAGTACCTTGTAATACCCCATATTAAACATTTTCGCATAGTAATCACATGTGGACTTTTCTAATCAAAAATACATTTTGATAAAAATTTATAAAAAGAGAAAATACTTGTCTAATGCATTTAAAATTTAAATATTAAGCTCTACAAATATTTGACTGAATTCTCACGTGTGTATGAATGAGTTAAATAAAAAGCAATGGAATATTCTAATCCCTATCGTAATCAATATTTGACATTCGAGCTCATTATAATCGTGTGTCAAACATTAAACTGTATTTTCAAGAAATTAAAAATTAATATGATAATATTAAAAATATTTTTTTTTCAAAAAATACTTTTAGATACAGTATAGTGTTTACTTTATGTATAATATATAGTTAAATATTAATCTAGATTTAATATTACAATAATAAAAGAAATGTTACATACTTCATTAAAAATTAATTTTATAATTAATTTTAATAGAAATATATTATAACTAAAGGTAAAAATTAATTTATACCCTTCAACTTATCAATTAAATGCAACTAAGTTATGTTTCTTGTTTTATTTTTATGCGCATATATTGCTGAATTTATCATTCTGTATATAAATTTTCAAGAGAGAAATCTATAAAAAAAATTAAAGATACTTTCAAATTTCCAAATTAATTAAATGTGGTTTGTGTTTATATATATATATAAAGATCTCGGAATAATTAATTAAATGCAAATATTTTGAGTTATGAGATACATTCATTCCAGCTATTGCATGCGTAAAGTAATAGCTATAATTCTTTTAATAAAGTATTCAAACTCTGTTTTTCTATATTTTAATTGAACAAGGTATCCCTTAATATTTTAATTCCCTAGATAGATAAATGAAGCTTAACAGAAAAATCTCACGCATTAAAAGACCTCTTTCTAATTATATTTTTAAAGAAAGTAGTTGTTTCAAAATAAAACTTGGAGCTTTTCGAAGAAGTAAAATAAAATACACATATAATTACTCTTAATATCAAAATGAGATAATAAAATATCATTCTAATCCTTCCTGGGACAATTAAAAATACGCAAATAATTAATGCACGCGTAAAGTATTAAAGTACCAAAAATTGAGCGAAGATGAGTTTTAATTAAACATAATTCATTTCATAGATATGAAGCTCTGTAAAGGACGCATTTTTAATTCCTTTCTCCCTTTAGATTCCCTTTCACCAAATTGTGGAAGGGAAAAGAAATAGCTGGTTTTGATACATTACCTGTAATTTTATTTAAAAATTTGCTAACAGAGTAGACACAAAAAACGGCTAGACATTTTTTAAAAATTTTTATACCTCAAATTTGAACTTTAGTTATTGAGTACAAAATATCCATTACTACTTATCTTGATATGTGGCTTAAATTTACGATCCTGATAAATATTCTTAAATTATTTTTTCGAGATTTTAACCAGCATTATTTAATATTTCATTTTCAAAAAATAATACTTAAAACAACTAAAAGATAATGTGGTACAAAAATTAGTACGGAGTGTCATGTATTATTTTTAATTTTTCAAATAGATTTAAACTTACTAAACCCAAATAAATTCAACACATTAATAATATAATTATTATTCAAATGAATCAATTAAATAATCACAAATCCTATATAAATGGTATCTAATAACTTTTTTTTTCAAGTTAATTAGTTTTTTTTATGCTTTATTTCATAATTTACCACGGCACATCTTTTCAAGTTGTAAAATTACATGCTTGAAACAAATCAGTGTTATGTTAACATTTTAAAATTGCTTTAAATGTCTCTCTCAAGGAAATCCGTTGGAGTTATAATTGAAAATGTAATCTTCAAATTATATTTACTAAAGTCCCTTTTAACTTCTAATCAGTTTGACTTAATTCTACAGCATATATATTACATAGTATTATTCAAATATTTATACAGAAGAAATTCTCAGAAGATTGCGATAAAGTTTCCTAAAGCGGAAAAAACTTGTATTACTTCTTTTGATATAATATTCTATTCAATGTTATGACTTAACGAATTTGGTGCAAATTAAATTCTATAGTTGAAAAGACTTCAACAGATAAACTAATTGTACCACATAAACATTTATGTGTACACAATACAGATGCTTGAATTTGCTTATGTATATGTGTCAAGAATGGTGTTTTCTAAGGTTGAGAAAAATAAAAGTTGTGTTATCAATTTTATAATATCAAGTTCAAATAAAGAGTTGACAATCTCTTATTTGTAATTAGTCAAAGGTAACTTATTCTTTTGTCTATCTAATAATAATTTATCCTTTGATAATTTCTTATATCATCTAGATCAGTGTTTCTCAACGTAGGGCCTACGCCCTACAAGGGGGCAATTCAAAAAATGATTTATTTAGAGGGTAAATGATCTATTTATAAGTAATATATTGAATTATAAAAAAAATATTTTTCACTACTTGTTTGTGTAACTTGAGACAAATTGTATTAAAAATATCAAATATCTCTGTCTCTCTCCGTGTAACGATAAAATATTCTTTCTAAGCACAATCATACCTCTGGTTTTGAATAGTACGAAATAATAAATGCTGGGATATAAGTTTCTGCAGTATTTTGCAATATCGCTCATTATTAATCATTGGTGTTAATTCAAAATAGACATCTGTAAAATTTTTATAAAATCCCATTGTTTAAAAAAATTTAAAAATTGAATAAAAATGTTAGTAATATGAATGATAAGTAAATTCAGTTGGTAATTTATATTAATTTCATTTTTAGAAGCATCATTTTCCAGAAACATTTGTCACATTTTTTTTTCAATGGGGCTGCGCATTGGTATTTTAAACCTTTGCAGACCTAGTACATTCCCCAGGAGCTGGTACCACTTTTAAGTGCTGCACCATATAGGGGATACCAATTACAGCAAGCAATTCTGACGCCCAATTTCCTCTACAGAGGGAGGCACCTGAGCTCTTGACGATGCGAACTTTGTACTAGGATTTAATTTTGCCGAGAGCATCCAAGCCAAACAGACACTCTAAGGATCTTTCACATGCCGTATGATCATACGACATGGCCGCTGTCAATTTTCTGCATCAAGAAAATCCACTGACTTGGGCCGGGGTCGAACCCGCAACCTTGGGTGTAGAAGGCCAGCGACAAACTAACCACGCTACATGAGAAAGTTTTTTATTTGGGGGGGGGGGGTATTTTAACCAGTTAACTATGGCGCCCCATTTGAGAGCGCGTTTCTATGTATGTCATGGAAAACCAGCGATAACGACTAAACTTGTCAATCACAGAGTCAGTGTCGCTGTTAAGGGGTCTCAGGGGTGTTAACCTTTTCTGGAGGGCTGAAAATATAAACAATATTCAAATACATATAACTCTTTGAAATTAAAATTAAATCATTCGAATCTTTTGCACATTATTTTAAAAGAAATGGGGCTTCCGAAAAGTGTAAAATGTTTAAAATATAATCATATTTTTAAAAATTATAAGCATATGAAAATAAGAAATATTTTATAAGAAATATTTTTATAAGAAATATTAATTAAGTTTTACTGCGTGCATGCTATTTTCAAAAGTATTAGCTTTAATTACTAGCAATAAGTTGATTTATAAAGTTAAATGTATCCTTATTACACCGTAGTAAATTTAAATAAATAGAATAATAAATTATATTTTTTAAAAAATAAAAAATTTATATATTTTTTAAAAACTTTTTGGAAAATTTCAATTTTTTCAAATATTTTGAAATATAAAAGATATATTATTCTTCATTTATAGGGCTTAAAAAGCATGATACGTTTTATAATTCTACAAAATTTTATGCATCAAAGGCTACTATTTTAGAAAATAGCGTGTGCGACGCAAAATTTACTTAATATTTATTACAAAATTATTTCTCATTTGCATATGCTTATAACTTTTAAAATTATAATTACATTTCAAACATTTTGTACTTTTTTGAAACCAGAATCTTTTGTAAATAATATGTAAAAGATTTGAATTATTTAAATAAAATTTTAAAGAAGTATACCTGTTTGAAAATTGTTTACATTTTCACCCCTCGAGACCAAATTAACATCCCTGAGAAACATTGGATAAAAAAGATGGATTTATGTTACAAAATAGGCAGTTTTATAAGTAATGCTAATTTATTTGTTTATCATAAACATTTATTACATACATATTACTCGAAAAACGCAAGAATTAAAAAAATTTATAAAAATCAATTTTTGCCTCTATGCCTTTTGGACTAACATCTAAAAACCATTATCATCTCACATAAATAGATTCGTTATGCAAACTTACGGGGACACATAAGTTCATCTTACATTTTTCATATTTTTATCTATTCATTTTACTCCGGCCTAGCCTCAAAATATTTTAAACATCTTAAGGTGACAGAACACCTTTAAAACTCAATTTTCGGTCAAAATATCGATTTTTCGTTTTTGATCAAATATTAAAATTCAATCTTTTATCTTTCTAAATCTGTAAAAATTTTGTTTCTAGCTTAATTAGAAGCCAAGTTACAGCTTTTTTAATATTACTTGATCATGAATTTCTCTGACCGGAAATGCCTTTCTGCTAACCGGAAGTGGCCCAAATTGTTTGTTTACGTTTATCTTTCATGGTATATGACATGAAATATGAAAATTAATATACAAATATTTTGTCAGAAATTAAAATAGAATATTTGAGAATAAATATAAATGTATTTAGAAATACATTTTCCTTTTTTATGTATGAAATCTGGCATCAAATTTGTTGTTTAGTGACTTTGTTTACATAGATGTTTGATTTTCATACTGAAAGAATCGACAGCGTAGAAAGTTAAAAAATAATTCTATTCTGTTTTATTTTTGCTTGAAAATGGTTAAAAGTATTGCTAGAAAGCGTAAGAGACAATTTTTTGGAAATAAATACACAAAAATTTCCGAAAATAACAGCAATTCAACACCTGTTCCTGAATGCACTGCTAGTACTTCAAAATTGGGAAATGAGAGTATGTCAACTGCAGAAGAAATGCCTGGTCCTCTGTTTGGTAACAGAATCATTGATCTTGAGCTTATTGTGGATGCATTTTCTCAACTTTGCTGCCCAAAATGTTTTGCTGAAAAAGTAGAGCTTTTTGAGGATTCCATGTATGGATTATGCTCTCATTTTACACTAAAATGTAAATGCTGTGACTTTTTCTTTGCATTTGCTTCATCAAAAAAAGTTGTAAATGCACCAGTCATAAATACCAGGCTAGTATATGGTATGTGGCAGATAGGCAAGGGTTTTGCTGGTGCATTTAAATTATGCTCAACATTAAATTTGCCTCGAGTGACAAAAACTGCTTTCAAAAATCAGGAAGCAAAGCTTTTAAAAGTGGTTCAGGAAGTAGCTGAGGAATCCATGAAAAAAGCTGCTACTGAAATTGCGGATATAAAACAAAATGTTTCATCTGATTTTGTAAAATGTGGCATATCTGTGGATGGCCCATGGCAGCGTAGAGGCTATACGTCTATGAATGGTTGTGTTGCTGCAATATCAGTTGATACTGGTAAGGTGTTAGACGTAGAAGTTATGTCGTCCTACTGTCCTACATGTAAGAGACTTCAGACTATGCCAAGAAACTCTGAATATGAGTCGTCAAAAGCCGACCACATATGTCAGTGTAACTTCACGGGATCTTCGTCAAAAATGGAAATTGTGGGGGCTTCACGAATATTTCTTCGTTCAGAAAAAAACCGCAGACTTCAATACACGCAATATTATGGCGATGGTGACTCAAAAGCTTTCATGAGTGTGAAAGACACTTATGGAATGAACAGTGTGACAAAGTTTGAGTGCATTGGTCATGTACAAAAGAGAGTGGGCTCGCGTCTAAGAAAGCTAAAAACAAAAACTAAAGGACTGTCTGGTAAAGGCAAATTAACTGATAATTTTATCGACCGACTTCAAAATTACTACGGAATTGCTGTACGCAGTAATGTCGGTAACTTAAATGCCATGCAGCAAAATGTAATTGCTGCGTTATATCACTGTGCATCAAGTGATAAGAAACCGATGCATGGTCAGTGCCCAATAGGGAAAGACAGCTGGTGTTATTTTCAGCGGGGGGTGGCAAATGGAACAAAATGTACCACAAAATATGCTGGTTTATCAAATGATGTTTTAAATAAAATTAAACCAGTATATTTAGAACTATGCGACAAACAGATATTAAGTAAGTGCTTACATGGACGCACGCAAAATGCAAATGAATGTTTTAACGGAATGGTCTGGCAAAAAGTTCCGAAAGAAGTATTTGTTTCGCTCAAAACAATTAAATTTGGGTCGTATGATGCTGTTATACATTTCAATGAGGGATTAAATGGGTGCCTCAAAGTTTTTAATAAGATGAATATTGAAAATCCTGGGGTGTTTACCTTACGGGGATATAAACATTTAGATAAATGCAGAATCCGTGAATCGATTCATAACGCAGACCCCAAAACAAAGAAACATAGGAAAATTTTAAGAGCCCTTAAAAAGAAAAAAAATATTGTTTTAGAAGTTAAAGATGGAGAGAATTATAAATCTGGTGCATTTTAATAAGAAAGTAAGTGTTTTTCTTGTAATCAGATTAGTTTAATGTTATTTTTGTCGTTTTCTCAAAATGAGTTTTTTTACATTTTTTCTTACCGCAAAACACAATATCTCAAAAAGTTATGCTTGGATGAAATAAAAATTTTATATATATGTTTTTTAAATACTAATACAGGGAATAGACCTCTCTTAAGATTTTATGTTGAGTAGAATTTTTTTTATACAGCAATAAAGTGAAAATTACAATAGCTTTTAAAGAAAATTTCAACGTTAAGAAGCTCGAAACACAATAGCTTCTCACGTAATTGTTATGTTAACAAAATAAGTGTCTATTCCCTAGATAAGGTTGTATGCTATATTATTCAATTTACAAAATGTCAATATATTTATTTTATTTTCAGTTATCATGTTTTGCGTAAAGTCTTATTTTTGCTTATTTTTTCATAAAATACCCCTTTCACAGAAAAAATGTGCACTAATAAGACTTTACTTGGGTGTTTTTCTCATTTTAAAGACCCATAAGGTCATAAAATATGCATTAACAGGCAAAATTCAGGTTAATTCAAAAAATTTTCTTCGAAGGTGTTCTGTTACCTTAAAATTGGAGAATATGTTTAATTATATTTACAATTTAAATAGCCAATGTTCACTACTTTTTACGCATGACAACTTCTCCACAATGAGCATACTTTTTGATCACAGATAACTGGTTAATATGCATCTTTAATCTACGTTTACTTCCCCCCCCCCCACACACACACATAATTCATATAGAATTCTTAATTTTTTTAATTTTATAGTGGAATGCAGTGCAAGAAAATTAGCCAGTATTCGGAGGAATATTTAAAATTCGGTTTCTTAACCGGTGTTTACGATGAAAGATTACCTCTTTGTCTTTTATGACAATAATGCTTTACCAATGAATCAATGAAACGTAATCACCTTACTGAGCATTTGAAGATAAAACATAATGCTCATATTAATTCAGATTTGAATTACTTTCAATCTAATAATAAAATTTTGATAAAAAGAGAAACATAAAACATCTATGTTTACTGTTTACAAGGCAACTGCCAATCGTACTCTTGAGGCTAGTAATCATATTTCACCAATCAATAATTCTGGAAAAAGTCATTCTATAGGGGAGAATTTAATCAAACCATCAATATCAGTATTTCTTAAAATGGTTCTGGAGAAAGATGACAAAGACGTTAAAGCTTTATACCACTAACAACACTGTTAGCTGAAGAATAGGCGAAGTGAGTGAGGGTATTGAAATGCAACTTGTTGAAAAGCAGGAAAACAAGAAATTTTTAGGTATAATTGGATGAATCAACATTGAGAGACAGTGTGATGCCGTACTTAGATGATGTACATAGATGAACTTACGTAAGATGTTTGAAAAAGGTAATCTGTAAGTTCTAAGAAAGTACCACTACCTTCAAAGATATTTATAATAAACTAAAAACATACTTATATGCCATAATATATTAATGAAAAATACAACATCTTATGCTGTTGATGGTGCTCCTATTACGAAGGAAAAGAAAAGTGGTTGCCTAAAATTGACGAAAGGTGAGAATCCAAATATACTTCTTTTACAATGTGTCATTCATAGAAAATTCCTAGTAGCTAAAACTATTTCACCTGTTCTAAATGAAATACTATACTGTTCGAATTAATTGGGACAAACATTTTTTTCTAGTCTGAGTTGGTATGTGATTACCATTTATGTCAAGATTCCACCTCAAAAAGGTTACATCTTCCCAGAAGTAATGGGATGGATCGACATTTAGTATAATTTACTCGTTTGATTAGTTCAGTTGTGAGCCTTTCAGTGTGGTAGCTAGTGGTTATAATTTTGTGTTCCACGTAACAAGTGTTTCTTTTGCTTTTCAAAGATGGATATTATTCCGAGGAAGTGTTCTAACATAATCGCTCGTAATGAACATACTTCTATGACTATGACAGATATAGCTACGGTAGTTGGTGGGGGCAAATCAAATGTTTCAAGAATTTTAAGAACATTTCAAGATCCTTGATCATCGTCTCTAAAAAGAAAAGGAAAATGTGGGCTCAAAAGGAAAATAACTCCAATAACTGATAAAATACTAATAAGAAATAGCAAAATAAATCAAAATAAGACAAGCAAAGACCTTGGAACAGATTTATTGGATTATGGTGTTGAAGTGAATAACTCAACTGTACAGAAAAGAGTCCTGGAAGTTAGCTGTAAAGCATCAAGACCGAAGAACAATCAATTTCTAACTCAAAAAACGATGAAAAAACGTTTTGCTTAAGCCAAAAATACCAATCCTGAACTGTTAATAACTAGAAGAAGGTGATTTTTAGTGATGAAACGCATTTATTTGTGTAGGAATACAAATCAAGCGTAGTTGAAACTGCTGCCAGATCATATCTAACAGACTACAAAACATCCTTCTAAACACATATTTTGGGGTTTTTTTCACAACAAATGTCATTGGAAGCTTAGTTCCTTTTAATGGCTTGATGAATATGTCAAATACATAGAAAATTGACGCAGTAGAATTGTTCCATCCGTGGAAACATTTGACGGATCATTTCAACATGATTTGGCGTCTTATTACAATTCGATATTGGTCCAGACTTTTATGTAGGAACATAAAATAAAAATATTAAATTGGTCTGGTTATTCACCAGACCTAAATCTTATTGAGAATTTATGGCGTATTCTTAGGAATTGTTTAGATGAGTTACACGATAACAGAACAAATGATAAAAAGTGCTGTACAAGGTGTTTCCACGATGGTGAAGTTAAGAACATGTGCGCTGCACTAGAGGAGTCAATACCAAGACGAGTTCAAGAGGTCATTTCTTCTATAGGGCATACTTCGTACTAATATAGAAATTTTTCTGTATGTAATGATTAAAAGCTAGGATTTTAGAAAAAATCGTTTTTTACTATTTGTCCCAATTAATTAAAAAAGTATAGTACTTAATTTAGTTATAAATTGTATCAATGCTATTAAAGCTAATGCCAAATGTGAAAGTCTCTTCAAATTATTCTGTGAAGACCGTGTGAGACATACTTCACACTGATGTAAGATGGCTCTCGTAAAGGAGCTGCTTAAAAAGGTTTATGGAACAATTTAATATCTTAGTGAATTTTAAGCAGAAAACTTGAAATGAAAAAAAAAATGTTAACGATCGATGGTGAAAGATTTCTAAGTTATTCAGCTGATATCACTTAAAAACTAAATATATTAAGTAAACAGCATCAAGGAATAAATAAAACTGTTATCGATACAAAAGTGAAGATATTTGGTTTATCACTTTTATTAAATTATGTCAAAAAAGTATATTTACAACAATAATTTTGAAACGTTTCACTGGCTTCAAAAATATGGTGTAACTGATAACGCTGTAAATGTTATTGTGATTCATTTAAAAATTTTGTTAGCTATTTTTAAAGAAAAATTTTCTGATTTACGAAAAATTGATTTCCCAGCTTGAATGACGCAGTCAGTTTAAGTACATCTTTCTGATATTTCAGATTTTCAGTATCAAGAAGAACTCACAGAAATGCAAAACGATGCGTCAATTAAACTGTTATTTAATCTAAAAAGAGTAATGACATAGCTTTGTAAAGAAACCGAAGTTAAATATCCAATTGTACAAGTGAACTATTGTTACCATTCGCGCATCTCTATATTTAAATGAATGTAGATTTACTACCGTAAATGATTTGCTTATAAAAGGGAGAAATAGGCTGGGTATAACAAAGCGGGGAGACTTGAGACGACAGTTAACTAAATTGAAACCCGAAAAAAAATCTCTTTGCAACAAACTTCAATGCAAGGATCTCACTAATTATTTTTATTTTTATATCAGTTTTCTTTCGTTCGCCTTGAAAACTTACTGACTGTAATAATAATAATTTTCTAGTGATTTACTAAAACCTTAAAATTTCATTTATCAGTAAAGTTTAATTTATATATATATGTATGTATAGAGGGGGGACATGAGAATTTTTCAAAGGCTTATGGGGCATAGTAAAATAAATTAAAAGTAAAAAAACTTTTTTAAGAACAAGCTTTTATTTAAACGCGCTAAAAAGAATAAAATAAACTTTTCCTTTAAAACTTTTTTTACTATCAACTTATAACGTCATTGCACAATTTATATGATATAAAAGCTTGTCTCAATATTTAAGTTCTCATATTTACTTAGTTTGAATTTTTTAAAACTAAAATCAATCAGGTCAAGTTATTTATTTTACTTGTTTATCTGCACAGCTAAATCTCGCGACAAGCTTTTATATCATATAAATTGTGTAATGACGTTATAAGTTGATAGTAAAAACAGTTTTAAAGGAAAAGTTTATTTTATTCTTTTTAGCGCGTTTAAATAAAAGCTTGTTCTTAAAAAAAAGTTTTTTTACTTTTAATTTATTTTTTACTTTTTAGTTATCGCTGGACAGGTTTCTCAGCTTGTTCAACTCATTGAACGCTGGTCCGCCATCTCTGGTTTAGCTGAATTAATTCTCGCAAAAGGGTATTAGACTAAAAACACATTTTTTTTTTAAATCCGTAATTTTTAAGCAATTTTTTCAATCTTCGTGCAGATTTTGGGTAACATTGTTCTACACACGAAAAAAAGAGGTTTAGTGAGATTATCTTCATAAATGACAAAGTTATTAAATATTTAATTAAAATTTTAACTATTTTTGAAAAACTTAAAGAATATATTGTTTATTTGAAATATTTTGAAGATAAGGGATATATTTCTCTAACATATTAGAAGAAAATTTTAGTTATTTACTAAAAAACTTCAAAAGACATTTAAATATTTGTATTAATGAATAAAATGCTTAAGATTCAAAACGCATGTTGTAATCAAAAAAGAAAGTTTTATTAAATAATGATAATTTTTTGCTGGACATTGAATATCTTCTACGTAAGAATCTATTTTTTTTAATTGCTCAGGTCATCTTTAGAAACTTGATTTTGAAAAAATAATTAACCATCGCATTATTTTTATATTATTCAGTATCTCCATGTAACGAACTTCTATTTTGGGAATTTCTCTATTTTAAGAACTTTTTCCTGGAACCAAGCACATATTACTCTTTTCATCGTAAAACAACTCCAAATAGCGAAGTGCCTTTCCTATTTAACGAAATGTTTCTTCTAAGATTTGATTTTTTTCTCTCCTTATTTTTAAAATATTTCAGGTCATTTTGCAAATTATTCTCTTTTGGCACATTTTATGAATATAAATAACCTTGAGCTGGTTTTACAATGTGCCTAACTCATCTAGAGAAACAAAATTGCCGTAATTTTTCAAACAAAAAAAACTCAAATAAAATTAACAGATTCTATTTGTAATTAAATTTAGGGACACATGTCGTAGTGTGTGTTTAGATTACTGGTGATAAAATGAGGTATATTTAAATTACTTGTAGGCTTAAAATTAGAAAATTTCTTTAAAAAATTCCTTCATTTTATTATAAAATTATTTTTTTAATCGAAAATATATTGCATTTCTAGATAATATTTTTCTCTTATTGTTTTCCTAGCGGATTCCTTTTTGATGGGTAAGATACATAAAAAAATGATCTTTCCGATTCTGTAATTAATTTTTGTCTGAGTTTCATAGATTAAAGTTAGATAAATTTTTTAAAGAATTTCTTCAATACTCCATCTCAGTTTAACTTGGCAGCGTTGAGAAAGGTATACAATGTACCAATCTACTTGAAAAATAGCTCTACTTTTTTTGTTTTGAATTTAAATCCAAGAAATAGATAGAAATTTGTAAAAAAATTGCATGCGTTGTAGAAATTAGATTATTTTTACGTTGTAGAAATGTAATTACTTTTTAGACAAAGTTAATTAATACTGTCAATAGCGCAACGTTATGAAATTCCAGTTTGGCTGAAAACCGATTTTCGACGCCAACTTTTGTCATTGTTGTAACAATAAAATTATTACAACAATGCAGATATATCCAAGTTGGCGCCCAAAACTAGTTTAACGTTTTTAATTAATATCTTTTTAATTAATTGCAATATCGGAATATAAATGGTAAAAACATGCATTGTCATCCAAACTAAACGTGTATACAAAATTTCAGCTCAATGGGAGGAAGATATCAGCTTCAAAATTGAGTTGCAAGATTCCACCCGAACAAATTACATACATACATACATACATACATACATACATACATACATACATACATACATACATACATTGTAAGTTAAATAAAAGCTTTTAAAAACAGTTGAGAAACACTGATCAAGATAACAATTGTCTAATAGATACTTTCAAGAATTTTTATCTGAAATGTTATTTTTATGGTTGATCACCACAAAAGTTCGATGAACTTTACACATTTTCTGTATAAACATGTTTTACTTTCCACTGAGTGTGCTGATTGCAAAAATTCTCCTTTTTATCCTCAAATATGTATTCTAAATTATGTTTTTTTCGGCACGTGGATGTGATAAGTTACGAGATTGGTCACAATTATTACTTTGAAATCTATTTACTTCAGCAACACAAGCTAACAACATACTAAATCTCAAATTAAACGCATTTTAATTGCTTTATTTCAGCACCTAAATCGTTAAATTAAGCCAAATGTTATAGGAAAACTATATAATATTTTCAATATTTCAAAATTCATTCAACAATATCACAGTTTTAAGCATTCTCGATATAAATTCTTAATTTTTTTCATTTTGATAATTTTGTTTCATGTCAGATTTTAAAAAAAATTGAAACGTTAAGTATATCATGGATGAATGTTAGACAAACATTCTGTTTTTATTACAATTTGGTATATATACAAGGTAAACAAAAAAGATATTGCCGTTTGCGCGTTTCCATTGAAAGAAGTGAGAATAAATATGCAAATTCGTGTATGACGTGATTGATAAACCGTCAGTCTAGAGTAATAATTTCAGTTGTTATAAACGCAGGTCCACTGCTCACATTCATCAATCGGAACTCGTACGTAGCGAAGCTAAATGGACGTATCGAAGGAACTCGTTCGGGGTTGTTTACTTTACGACTTCAAAGTAGGCTTATCAGCCACTGCATCAAGTCGCCGAATATGTCAAGCGTTTGGGGATAGTGCTGTCAATGAACGTAAGGCAAGGCATTGGTTTCAAAAATTCAGGTCGGGAGATTTGTCCCTCTGTGATAAAGCTCGAACAGGTCGACCACAGACCTTGGATGACGAAGCCCTGCAGGCGGCCATTGAGGAGGACAGTTGTCAAACGTGTGGTGAACTTTCTAGACAATTCAACACTTCCAGTGAAATGGTTGGACTTCATCTGCACCGCTTAGGTAAGATGTACAGGCTGAGCAAGTGGGCTCCTCACACTGTGTTGGAAGTCCATAAGCAGCAATGAGTGGCAGCCTGTTTATCGTTGCTTTCTCGCCACCGTAAGCTCATCCATATTTACTCGGGTGCTGACCAGTGGCGAGAAGTGGGTCTTGTACGATACACCCAAACGTTCCAAACATTGGTTGTCAGACCAGGACACTGTCCCGCACAGCGCAAGACCACCTATGCACCCAAGCAAGATTATGATTTTTGAGTCTGGTGGACTTGTCGTCATGTGGTTCACTATGAGTTGCTACAAATGAGCCAAACGGCCACTGCGGACTTGTATTCGCAGCAAATGGAACGTGTACACCAGGCATTGCATCAGAAGGAGCCAGCACTGGTTAATCCAAAGGGTGTACTGTTATTGCACATGGTAACGCGAGGCCGCATGCCGCGCAGGTGGCCAAGAATACAATGCAGCGACTTCGTCATCCTCCTTACTCACCTGACCTTGCACCATCAGATTACCACCTCTTCCATTCCCTGGGCAATCATCTTCGTGGTAAATCCTTCATCAATGAAGCAGACGTGCACCAAGCTCTCACAGACTTCTTCGCGTCCCACACCCCCAAGTTATACCGCGAAGGGATTGAATAACTGGAGACACGTTGGCAGAAGGTGCTGGATGCCGATGGTGATTACTTCGAAGATTAACAATAGGCTACGTTGTTTGTATGTCATGTTCCATGTTCTTTTGGTCATTAAAAACGGCAAGAACTTTTTTGTTTACCTTGTATCTATCTATCTATCTATCTATCTGTCTGTCTGTCTGTCTGTAATTGAGTAAAATTCCGTAAAATTGTGTTTTAACGGAGTGAGTGAGTATTAACGTCTCACAACTCAGGTACTCGAGAGCTTTTGGCGATACACCTCGTAATTTTAAACCATGGTCAAGTGACGAGGGCAACATCTGAGCTAGCACCCCTTCTCCTAACTTTCATACCACACCAACGGAAAAACCTTTGAGCTTCGAGAGATTTAACGTGCATCACCCTCATACACGGGGGGTGGGTCTTCAACGCACTTGGTTAAAACTCATGACACGCCCACCACGAGTCCGTTAGACTGATCACTAGTATTTTAACGGAACCTAATGATTCATGAAGTTAAATCTGACAGTGAAAAAAAATCTGAAAATGATTTAGTAACATACAAAAGAACTTTTAAGTGCATTAATGATATATTCATTTTACTTTTTGGCTTCAATAATTTATCGAGTTATCGACTAGAAATTATGAATTGCTAAACGGGGAAATAAAAAAATATAACATTTCAGAATATATTTATAGTTATGAATTAATACATTTAAACTAGAGAAAACCATTAATAATGAAGTTTAAAATATACCAAGAGAATATTTTATTTCTTATACTTTTTTATATATACACAAAGTTTTATTCATATTAAAAATTAATTCCAGATCAAATGATTCAAATATTAAAAAAAATTCAATTACTCATGATCCTGTCTAAATTTAAATTTGCGTCTTCCACTCTTATTTAAAATGATAAAGTATTTTTTATGAAGTGCATAGAAAAATGTTAAACTAGAGAAAGCACAAGCAATATTTTATTTTTTCCTACATAAACAGTTCGGTGAAAGAGAAGCTAATTCCGTTTTCATTGTAAATCCTTATTCATCAAGAAAATTACAAAAATAACCGTAGATGATGCAATATTTTATTTTAGAACTGAAATTCAATTCACTGCGGGATATTATAACAATAAACAATAAGGAATTCTCCACAAGTGGTAACTTTACTTCACAAAATCGTTTTCTGAGTTTATTCCACACATATGTGAACAAATATTAATATTTGACATTAATTTACATTGAAAACAACCATCGTTTCATACTATGCATAGTCCTTGCTGAGATCTTCTATTTGAATGATTCATTTTAAGTCACTAATTCATTTCATAAAATAACAGTTGAAAGAAATAAATCGGACTAATTTAATATTTTTTTGAACTACGATGACATCTAAAACCCACTTGACTACTTCGATATGTATATTTATGAGAAGGAAAACATTTACTTCGTTTATTTTACTTATAACGTCTTTAAAACTTTTGTTTAGACTCGCAGAAAACAATAAGTCACTCTCTTTTACAGGAAAAGAACCTTCATTTTCTACTTCCTATTCGACACCCCCCGATGTGATCACTATACCGCGATTCCGGAAAAGAGAAAACACACAAGATCTGTTGAAACACTTTTTTATATTACTAGAAGTAAAAGAACTTTCCTCTTTTCTATGCCAACTACGATACTTAAACCCTATTTACATAATATAGGATTCCTAATTAGTTTCTCTCCACAGGAGGCTTCCACCCCCAGTTGAGAAGAGGTTCAAAGGGACTAGAGTTCTTCGACGATGAACAATAGAGTATTTGTTTCTTCGCTACGGATTTGCAGCTTCTATACAATATCTTTGCGCATGATAGGGTAATAATGTCCATAACGTGGTTTCGCGTCGGTAAGTATAATTAATGAGTTAAAATGATAATACATACACTGAAGCTCAACCGTTCAGTATTATTTAAGATTTATGGTACATAGTTTAAGAAAGAATATGAACTATTTTTACAAGTCAGTGAACTTAACACTGATGTATTGTTTTGGAAAATCACCAAAATGCAGCAAAATCTGAGAAAGGTCATCTTCGATTTTTGAACTGTTTTGAGTTTAGAATTTTCATCAAACAATTAAAATCGTATGTTTTAAGGTAAAAATATATTTGAGAATTTATCTTTTGATTACTTATAAACATATAAATATGTGTGGCAAAACATTATTTATTATAAGTGAATAATTGAATGAGTACTTTGTAATTGATGTATTTAACCCAGAAAGTATTTATTAGAGATTCTGACCTGAGAGAAAATAAAATGTAATTTTATGATTTTGCAGAATAAAATATGAGTAAATATTCATACATCTAAATGTTACTCATATTTCACTTTTTTATTACATTAAATTGTTGTAATCTGTTTAATTATTGTAACAATATATATATAAATAATTCATTTTCTGACAATTTTCGTCAATTTTGTTTTGCATTATTTTTATAATTAAATAACTAATGAATATTTTATGTATATTAAATGTGTCAGCTTCAGCAAATATCAGAGATATATATATAATACATAGATATAGATATGCACTAAATATAATTGAAAACTGTAATTTTCTGAAAGGAATAATGATTGATTGAAGAGTGTCTATTTAGAAATTCAATCTTCAAAACAACGCAAAGGCGTTGGACCTCGTAATTTTGAACTACGGTCAAGTGACGAGAATTTCACCCAGGCTGACATCTCATTCTCCCAAATTCTACGCATTGCAAACTTTAAACTCTGACAGATTCAGCTGTTTGTTAGTCCCTGTGTTCAATTCGGGTCTTTCAAGATCCAGGACTCGAACCCATACTCACAACTATGATGACGTAGCAACCACGGCCCTTTTAAAATGTATGAAAAAGTCGTTAACCATTTTCAGGTGCTTTTTCACCCGTCATTTAAATTAACAACTTTAAGTTGAAACACTTAGCAACACATAAAGTGTTTTACTAGTTTTATTTTTTATTCTAAAAGCAAAAATAAAAGATATTTAAAAAAGGAAGGATAATCATTTTGTATAGCAATCAGTAAGCATGGAATATTTATGAGACTTTTTTTAAGTCTAATTCCAAAAAGAAATAATGAGATGTCTTAAAGAACAATTAGTAGCTCTGGAATTGTATCACGTAATATCTCAGTTATGCAAACTTTGAGTAATATAATAAGTAAAAGGGCAGTTCAAGTCTTTAGAGGACCTAAAGTACACATTCTGGCAACAAAGATAAGAAAAAACTTCACGCGCTCTAGTGAGAGGATTTAAATTGTTAAATTGAAAAAAAAAAGAATGATAAAACAGTAGTTTGAAACTAACAAAATGAGTTTTCCCTCACTAAGGGACAATCATGAGATATTAAAATTACAATGTATCTGAATATGAATATATATATATATATATATATATATATATATACTGGTACCCAAAAGTTAAGCATAAATCGTAAAATGCGAAAAACATAGAGTAAATATTCGTAAAATTGTTCCACACTTCTTGCGGATATTAATTGGATGAAGAAGAAACATTGGGTTTAGGCAAAACTTTTCAGTCGACTACATCCTACGCGGGACACCGACGCATGTCGAAACGCGGAGAAACCGATTCCCGCAGCATAGGCAGTTCAGACAAGTTTCGTGCAACTGCCGTGCGAAAGAACTTTGTTATCCATCAAACAAGGTGAATGATGGCACAAAGACACCAATTGGGCATGTTTACGAAAGGAAGAATCGTTGGAATGCTGGAATCCTCACGATCACACACCGAAGTGTCACGAATTCTGAATGTGAACCAGTTTGTGATCTCAAGACTGTGGCAGAGGTTTCAAAGAACGGGAGTTGTTACCCCACAACCAGTATCAGGTCGACCAAAAGTCATAACGCCTCGCCAAGATCGATATCTGGTAAAGAGTGCGCGACGTCAGAGGGACAGTACTTCCAGAGCACTGGGTTCGGCGATCACAGTTGCCACAGGAATACGAATTTCGAGACAAACTGTTTACAGGAGACTCGATAATGCTGGCCTGTATGAAAGAAGACAGCAGTTTGTATTCCCCTCACGTCTGCGCATAAACGCGCTCGTTTGAACTGGAGTTTGAAATATCAACATTGGAGTGTGGGAGAATGGGTCAATGTGATGTCCAGTGACGAGTCCCGGTTTAGTCTGAGTAGTGATTCTCGGCGGGTAACGATATGGAGAGAACGTGTAACACATTTTGAACCAAGAAACATAACGGAAAGACATCATTTTCCATCAAGGAGAGTAATGGTATGGGCAGGCATCATGATGGACGGCCGCGCAGACCTCCATTTCCTTGACACGGGGTCTGTGACTGCTCAAAGATACAGATACAAGGTTCTTGCGCCTTATGTATGCTTGTTTCGAGGTGCTGTCGGTCCTGACTTGATATTCATGGATGATAACGCGCCATGTCACCGAGCGGTGTTGATTGATGACTTCCTCGAAACGGAAAACATCCAGCGCATTTCGTAGACTCACTGATTTAAATCCTAACCAGCATGTATGGGATATGCTCGGGAGACAAATTGCAGCCCTTTCGAACCCACCAAGCTCCATTACAGAACTGAAGAGAGGTCTCCAAGAAGCTTGGAACCGTTTGAGCCCAAAACTATATCATCCTCTCATAGCAAGTATGGTAAATCGCTTTGCAGCGTGCCTGGCTGTCAGAGGTAACCACAATATTTTACTTAATGTTTTCTTTCATTTTTTCTTTAAAGTGTGAATCCTTGCTATGCTCAGTTTTCTTTCAAACTGCTACTTTGGAAAATAAATTTAATTATTATCATTCTTTTGATTTGCTTCCTTATTTTATAACCATTTTACAGTCGCATATCACGTTTCCCGCCTTTCTGATTTACAGTTCCTTCTTTATTCACATAATTATCAATTATTCTTAACTTTTGGACACCAGTATATATATATATATGTGTGTGTTTATATATATATACTGCTGGCCTATAAACATAAATATATACACCGGAGGTGAGATATGCAATATGCAAATGATTAGAATTTCAGCTGAGACGCTCATCACACATCTCAAAGCTTAAGGCTTGGAGATTTCGACGATTTCAAGTTCGGCAATTGCGTTTTTCTTGTGTTTTTTTTCAAAAAACGATCAGTTATGTCTCGTTGAAAACAACGATCATCTTTTGATCAAGTATCCGAGTTCGTCAGAGGAAGGACAGTGGCCTTTCGAGATTGTGGAATATCTTTCAAGGAAATAGGTAGTCGTGTTGGACGAAACCAAACAACTGTAATGCGGATATGTGACCGTTGGATACAGGAGGGTACGACGGACCATCCACCTCAGTGCACCACTTCTCGTGAGGACAGGCAAATCGTGGGCATGGCAGTGACGGATCGCTCAGTCACATCACGAACCATAGCACAGCACATTGAGTCTGTAACGCATCATTCAGTTTCTGCGCGTACCATTCGACGCTGTTTACAGCAGAGTGGTCTGTCCGCAAGGCGTCCATTGCTTGGTCTACCCTTGACACAGAACCTCAGACGTCTCCGCCGCCAATGGTGCAATGAAAGAAGGATGTGGGTGGCAGAATGGAATGAAGTTGTACGTACTGACGAGTCACGCATCTGTCTGCAACACCACAATGGTTGGATTCGCGTCTGGAGACACCGTGGAGAGAGGATGCTGAACAGCTGCGTTATGCACCGCCACACTGGTCATGCACCGGGTATTATGGTATGAAGCGGTATTGGAAATCCTTCTCACACACTCCTCTAGTACGCATTGCCGGTACTTTAAACACCCAGCGCTACATATCCGAGGTGTTGGTGCCAGTTCTTCTTCCTTACCTTCAGGGCTTGGTCACAGCCATATTTCAACAGGATAATGCGTGACCACACGTGGCACGCATTGTCCAAAGGTTCTCCGTCAATCACCAGATTGAATTGCTTCTCTGGTCGGTTCACTCTCTGGATCTTTCGCCGATAAAAGAATATGTGGTTCATGGTTGCTCAACGATTGACCCAGATTACACCCCCAGCCGTCACACCAGATCAACTTTGGCAACGTGTTTAAGCTGTTTGGTCTGCTTTACCACAAGAACACATCCAAAGTCTTTTTGAATCAATGCCGAAGCGTGTAGCAGCGGTGATCTCCAACAATGGCTGCTACTGTTGCTACTGATTCTGGCAGGAACCACACTTCACAGAAGTCTATAAATGTAATCATTTGATACTTGGTCAACATGCTATCTGCAAAATAAATTTTGCTGCGCTATTATAATATATATAATATATATATATATATATATATATATATATGTGTGTGTGTGTGTGTGTGTGTGTGTGTGTGTGTGTGTGTGTGTGTGTGTGTGTGTGTGTGTGTGTGTAATTACATTGTCTCTAAGGTAAACTGAATCACTTTAGATTTAAGGGTAAATATTTTGTTAAGGTATGTGACTACCTTCGGAGCACTTTTTTTGAAATATGTAAAATTTCACTTATGTAAACATATTTTTATTTGTAATGGGACATAAAAGTAAGAATTCAAACACAGTTTTTACAAAGTTATAAATATTTTTGGAAATATAGGGAATTTTGAGTGAAATTTTAGTGAAAAATTGCAATTACGGTAAGGATTGTGTTGAAAATTCTGATACATATATTCTAATAATATTTATACAGTACATAAATAACATCATTTTCTGTGATTATAACTATGAAATTTATAGTACTTCTGTAAAGTTTTCGAAATATGTAAATTTTTATGCAAAAACTCATTTTTTTACAAAAAACTAATGTTATTTTCTCACAAAAAGTGCAATAAAATAAATAAATATATACACAGGTATTAGATTATAGACTAGACTACAGATAAAACTAAATTAAAGATTCTCTGAAAATTTTAAGTCAATATCTTAAAAAGAAATCTTGTAGTCAACCGTACCGTGAAGAAAAAAATTGAAAAACATAGTTTCTCAGAAAATGCATTTAAAGATTTTAATGCTATGTGAAAATTTTTCTACTGATTGTACATTTTTTAAACTCACCATATTTATAGCTCAAGCTCTTTTAAATTTCATGTAAGACTTATTTGGAATTTTTTTTAACCTTTTGCTGTTTTCCTGAGAATTTTATACACTATAACAATTGTCGTTTTTAGCGAAATTTTGGTGAAAAATTGCAGTTACGACAAATCTTTTACACAAAATTCTAATAAGTGTATTCATATAATATTTATACAGCACATAAATAACATCTTTATCTGTGTTAGGTATCAAAAGATTTGTAATACTTGAAAAAGTTTTTTAAATACGCCAAATTGTATGCAAAAACTCATTTTTAAAAAAAAATTAATGCTTTTTTTCATAAAAAAGCAATTAAATATTTATATATATATATATACAGACATTAGATTTTGATTCATAACACAGATAGAACTACACAAAACATGTTCTGAAAATTTCAATTTACTATCTTAAAAATATTTTGTGTAGTGAACTTTATCGTGAAGAAAAATATTGAAAAAGTTTCTCGTAAAACACATTAAAAATTTTTTTAACACAAAATAAATACTTTTCTACTTACAAAACATTTTCAAAACTCCCCATATTTATAGGTTAAGCCTTCTTTAGCTTCATTTTTAGCTAATTTTGACTTTTTTTTGGCTTTTTGCTGTTTTCTGGAGAGTTTTGTTGAGGGTAATGACTGGCGTTTTGATTTTTGAATACGTTCTGTGTCGATTCCCATGTAGTTTTTAAGTATCATTGGATCAATTACCATACCTAAATAATTAAATACATGCAACAGTCCAAAATAACCTGAATTATATAATAGGACAGCAATGTGTGAACCCAAAAACAAAGTTTTCTTGTGAACAAAAATTTCTTTTGGTAAAATAGACCATAATACATTATTAAAACTTTCATTATTATTTTGGGTCATGCCATGGAGGCATTTTTTTAACAAATCTGTGTCACAGAGTGCTAAGTAAGTGGGCTTTATCACTTTAATAACTGAATTTGAAAGGCCTGTTGTTTTGTCTATGTGTACTTTTTCATCGCATAATGCTCGTTTATACTTTCACCAGCTGTCTTTACCTGTAGGACATTGCCCATGCATGGGATTTTGATTGCTAGAGCAGCAGTGAAAGAAAACAGCTATTACAGCAGATTGCATTTTTTCGAGACATCCAACATTGCTACGGATGGCAATCCCGTAATAGTTATGCAGTTTATCGATAAATTTATCAGTTAGCTTGCCCTTTCCACCAAGTCCTTTGGTGTTCTTTTTTAGTTTCCTTAGACGTGAGCCTACTCTTTTTTGTATATGACCTATACATTCGAGTTTTGAGACACTGTTTTCCCCATATACATTCTTTACTTGTAAAAAGCCCTTGGAATCCCCATCACCATAGTACTCGGTGTACTGCAAGTCTCGTTTTATCAATGATCTTTCAAAAATTCTGAAAGCTCCAACAGCTTCCATATTTCCTGAGGATCCTTTATAGTTAAGAGCATTCATGCTCAGATTTCACTTTCATTTCACACATTTTGCAATACTGAGTCATTACTTCCAAATCTAAAATTTTCCCAGTATCAATGGAAATAGCTGAGACGCAGCCATTAAGCGACATATGGCCTCTCCGCTGCCATGTGCAATCTACTGAAACACCACAAGTTGTACTTTTTTTTTAAATTTCGCACTTCTGTTGATGCAGCTTTCATATTTTCTTCAGAACAAAACTGTACTGCTTCCAGCAGTTAGAGTTCATGAGCTCTGAAGGTGTTTTTAGAAATGCAGGGCAAATTTAAAGTACATAGCAACTTCTTACCAGATGTGAATCCCCTGCCAATCAATCTCAATCCAAATACCAATAAAGTATTGAGAGTGAATTTTTTATTTTCTTTACGGGTAGAAGTAAAGCCCGTCATGAATCCACAACTGCAAGACACACACAAGTTAGAGCAAAGGCCTTCCCTGGAATCTTCTGTTAGTTTCAATCCAGTTGCATAGCATTCCGGACAACACAGGATTGAAATAATTCCCAATAAAGCTTGGAAATCAATAATTCGATTACCTGTAGAACCATGAAATATAGGTTCAGGCACATCAAAACTGTCATTAGTGCTCAATTTTGCTTCACTTGCAGACGACGCCTTGTTACTGTTTGGTGCTGACTTGGTAAATCTGTTTCCATAAAACCTTCTCTTTCTAGACACTTTTGATCTAGTTTTCGGCATTTTGAAATTATTCACAATGAAATAAAACGTTAAAATTAAATAAAACAAATGAATAAATTGTAAAAATATCAAAAATAATTAGTAATAAAGAAGAACGCTTTCGAATGAACAATGTAAACAAAGTATAGACGATAATAGTATTGCCATTCAATAAAACAAGCTTGAATTAAAAAAAAACAGTTGCCAGATGGAAAAAAAAATATTATTAAATAAGTAAAGGATACCTTGATCTGTATTTACAATAAGTAATGAATGTTTATCTTGCTTAAAAGTCACGAAAAAGGAGTTCAAACTATTTGTTTACATTTTATGTCTCTTTAAATACCCATTTCCGGTTTTGAAAATTCCATTTCCGGTTTACTAATTAAGCTATAACTTTGCTTCTAAATATCGTAGGAACTAAAATAAAGTATTTTTGGAATCTTAAATATATGGGCTATAATATAAAAACATAAAAAAAATTTCGAAAAATTTCACCAAACACATGATTTTAGGGTAGTCACATACCTTAAATAAATAAGTTTAACTTTCAATCCATCAATTGAGATTAATTACAGAAGAAAATTGTTTTGATACTCACCTAGCAACTCCAATAAACAGACAAATTAAACATCTCCATTTTCTGATTCTATATTTATCTTCTCTTATAAATATTATATTATAAGATATTCGTAATATTCAAGAATATAGATTGCTATCTAACGAAGTGTTTCCCAATCTTCATATCAACGTGGACTGGTCAACATTTAATTATTTTACCGATGGGTGGAAAATTGATTGTTTATATTTTAAATTGTTCGGATTTAATAATTTTGATTTATTTGTATTTAGATATGTCTCCAGAATAAAATATAGTAACACCAAAATATGAATGAAATTGAGTTAACATGGAGTATATTAATTGACTTCCATGGAAAGTCGCTCAAACTTGAGAGGTACTCCCCACAGTAAATAAAACGGAAATAATTTAATATTCCTTGGGTGACCCTGTATTATTTGATCGACGACCGTTAGTATAGTCCACAGCCCGGCTGAGGACCACTGATCTTACTGAATTGGAATATTATTGATTTTAAACACTCATTTTGTTTTTCATAAAAACAGATTTTTAACAGGAAAACTATAAGCTCTCAAATTAATATGCAAATCTTTAAGTAATCATTTGTCTTAGGGTTTTAATCAGTGATTATACAATGAAATGATATAAACTACTCAGGGGATTATCCTTTAACCGTACCTAATGTGAGAAAAGGGAAAATAAAACTGTGAAAAGAGAAAGTTTCAAATATAAATGATAAATGCCTATCCCACTTGCGTTAAGGTATCCGACTACCCTAAAATTGTGAATTTTGCCAAAAATTGGCAAATTTATTTTTATGTTTTTATTTTATATGCCATCTTATTAGCCTTATAAAAATACCAAGTTTATCATTTTCCGTTCACTAAAACAAAAACTACAAGTGTTTTAGTAAAAGCAGATGCCATTACTTTAAGCAAGATGTCACACTATAAAACGCGTTTTACTCGAAATATGTTTTTTTTTGAAAATACATAAAAGGGGTCAGCGATTGCTAAAAAAATTTGAAAATAATTAAATGTAATTTTTTCTGTAAGTTCTGTTTTATAGTAGAAGTGTTATATCCTTCAGGTTTATCAATTACTGCTTTATTACAAAATTTACAGTCCCTTATGTTAATATAATCCCTGTTTTTTTTAAGCGATTTCATATAATAACTCAGATAAAGTGCTCTAGTCTTTGTAAAAAAAGAAAATATCTCTTATCCTACAGGTCATTTAAAAAAATTAATAACATAGCAAGATATTAAAATGAAAAAATTGAAAATCTGTTCATAAACCTTTGGTACAGAATGTGCCGCGTTTATGCTATTTTTTGTAAACTTTTACCTATTTTTTCCCATTTTAGTAATACTAATTTTTTTTTCTCTGCCTAATTTTAGCATATTTTTCTTAAAATGTACTAAACAAATCTAAAAACCACAAAAAAATCTCCATATCTAAATTTTCTTTAAAAAAAAGTCGTCGCAATCAGTCGGATACCTTAAGCAAAAGGAGATTCCAGTGAAACTATAAGCATTCGAACAACATTGATATTGTAGATGTTTCATAACATTCTGAATTACCAACATAATCCTACCAATCCTTTAAGTAATATTCCAAATTTTGGATTGACTTCAATCGTTAATAATTTGATGATAAGTTTTTTCTAATCAGTTTTATTAAAGTTAGAATGTGTATTTTGTGTTTAAACAATTGAATAACCTTCTCTATATACAGTTTAGTTTATAATTCACAAAATCTCCCAGTACCAATGAAATTTGCTTTAAACTCATCAAATCACTGAGTAAAATTAAATAATAAGATTTCAGGAATAAAAATTGCAACAAAAGTATAATTTATCAAAAGTCTACACAAGGGAGGTTTCATTTTGTTGGTGAAACATTTTAATGCATTTCAGTTGCGTTCAGTACATTATTCACAACCAATTCCTAAAAATTAAACTCACTTCAACTTAATATTATTTATTGGCATTTTAAATTATATACCAACCTACCCTTCATTAACCAAACAGCGGAGGTGTTCTTTTCTCCAGCAAGTAGATTAAACAATTGAATAAGATAAATAACCTGTTGGATAATACCTTAATCTCGCATGTCTTCCAAAGAGAAAAATGTAAGATTCATAGAACGCCCTACCCCACCTGCGCTAAGCGACATGGCTTCAAATGAAACTCATGGCATTGGCGCAATTCAGGCGTTGTAGATGTTCTTATAACACACTTTAGAGCTATAGAAGTGTAGAGACAGATAAAGTCTATCATTAATCAAATTTCTTAGCATTTTTTTCTTGTCTCTCGGAACGCCTGAAACCTGTTTTCTAATACAGCTAGTTCTCGGCGAAAACGTTGTGAAGATTATATAATTTTGGAACCATTAATTTAATTCAAATGATTATGAAAAAAGCAATTTTACGTCGGCTTTCAGAATGAAAAGTCTATACGCGTCAGAGAGAAAACCACCCAACCTCTTTTTATTGATATCTTCCTTTCAACATCTCTTTTTCCAGCCATTGATGAAATTACAGCAGAGAAAAGCTCTTCTAGAAGAGAAGCAGGCACAGCTCTTTAACGATTTGTAGTTAACTCATCGAGGGAAATGAAAGAACTAGAATTTTTTAAAGTTATCGCACTAAGCTGAGTAAAAGTTAATCAAGGTGGTAATGAATGTTGCTGAAGTCTGATGAAAAATTACTTAAATATCCTCGCATGTTGAGTAACATTTAAAATTAACAGTGCTTTAAACTGTTATACAATTTCAAATGATGGGCTTTTTAGAATACAAATATTCAGAAAACAGGATTTTTGTTCGTGGATATTCAGAAATCATTAATTAACAGGAAGATATTTATAACTGGATATTGTAAGGGAAATGGATAAAGGTCCTCTACTTTAATCAGTCCATTCACATTTCCTATGTCGATACAAGAACTGAAGAGAAAAAATTCCTAAATGACCATAATGAAAAATGTAATAAATTAAATTTCAGATTGTCAAAAATAACACCATAAACAGTTTCAGTGGCAGTTCAGTGATTAAATTCTCAACCTTCGTGGACAATACTTATATTGAATCACAGGTTCGATTCACGATTCTATCAAATACTCTTTATGTAGAATAAAAATGATTGTACATTAAATGGAAACTTTAAACTTAAACGTGACTTTGTGCAGTAGATGGGAGAGTTAGTTTAGGTGTGATATTTATAATTCGACTAAAATTTCGGCCAACTGAAGTCCTAATATAGCTTTGTAACGATATTAATTCGAGCTTAAAGTAGCAATATTAACATGTTGTTATTATTCACATGATGAATCACTATTTAATTTCAGTCAAAACTCAGCCTACTGATTATTAAATAAACCGTTTTCTACCGAATAATTGAAAAATATTCTTGTACGTTACGTAGCGAAGGAAATGCGTTTTATTCTCATTTACGAGGATTTAGAAGTTAAAATTTAACCAATATCAAGTATATTTCAAATATTACGGTTTCAAATTGCATTATGAATAAGAATTACAATTTTTTTCTGTCTGGATTATAGTTAAATCCATTCCCAAAAATTTTCTCAATAAGAATTTTAGTAATAAGATCAGTTATTGATTTAGAACACGAACACATTACTTTAAGAGACTAATTTTTTCAAATTCAAATCTATTTTTTTAGGGAATATAGATCCATACGTTTTCAACACGTTTTTAATTTGAATTTTACTAGCGTAAATTTTCCATAAAAGTCCTTGATATTTACTTATTAGTACTCATATTATTTCATGAATTTGTTAGCGAAAATTCTGAGAAGGTATTTGATGCACATTATAAAAAACAATATATTCAAACATGTTGTTTCTTTCAAGAAGAGAAATTCTTCGCAACAAATGATTCTAAGTATCCACCAAAACAAACTACAAAGGAAAATCATATCTAAACACCTAGAGTTAATTTTCACGTCACCAAAGAATCGTTATACTAAAAATTAGTAGACTCTTTCAACGAAACTAGGGGACAGATAGTGTTTACCAGTATCATCACATTTCCTATAAAAACCTTTAATCACATTCACATTTCACAGTTTTAGAAAATCATGGAGTTAAATATTTAAGTTGAGCTTTTAAATTAAAAAAAATATTAACTATATATAATTTGTAAAGTTCCCCTTAGATCAACGAAAGGTTTAAAATTATTAGTGTATAAGACAATTGTGAATTCCGTGGAATATATTGTCATAAAGAATCTTTAAGAAACTGTATCATTCTCTTATTGGCCGATGTGAACAGTGGAACGACACACATTCTTGGATTATAATTAACATTACTTTGATTCTCTATTTAATTTGAATGGGAATGTTCAATTCATGATACTATAATCGTAAAGAATTAATGTTCAAATTTCAACTAAACAATTTAAAACTACACTTTTCCAAGCAATACGTGGAACTTTACTCTCAGTTCCTTTGAAAATATCTCGTTCTCAACAGACCCACTTATAATTCATCAAATTTGTATACAAATAAATTTCATAGATAAATTTTTATGAATATTTTATGAAACCTGCGGTCGGATAAAGCAAAGAAAAGTGTTTGATAATTGGAAGTATTGTTCATATATATATATATATATATATATATATATATATATATATATATAATCAGCATGTTGTTTACAGTCCAAATTAGCAATTGCAATTTATCAGTGGGATTTTCTTTTCTATTCTTGTCAAATTTAGAGCTTATTTTCATATTCTTTTATATGATTGTATAAATATATATCATCTATCACACCTATGGGGGCTAATTACTAAATAAATAATTTTTCCTTATAGTAAAATTAATTTTGATAGTCTAAATAGGTATAAAAATTAAATGGAGATGATAATTGACGTTAAACATAGCTTTTTGCATAAATTTGATTAAAATATAAATAATATTTTCTTAAAAAAACAAAAGAAATAAACATTGAAATTAATAAATGTACAATGCAAATATTAACAGTTCTACCTTTTATCTATTTATTAAGATCATTTATAAACCCCGTGCAACACTCAATGTATCACACGGGGGCTTATAACACAAAGGAAAAAAGGATGGATTACAACACAAACATCCACGCCTTCTCCGGGATTCAAACCCAAGCCCTACGTCACCGCAGTCATCACCACTAACCACTATACCGAAGAGCGGCTACTATATATATTAAGTATATAAAAAATAGCTATGTTTGAAATTACGAGGCTTGTGTTTATGAATAATTGAAATAAAATTATATTCCAGAGCAAATTAAAATGTCAAATAAAAAACAAAATAACCCGTTTTATACGTCAACAATTTTTAAAGTTATACTAGATGTATCACTGAGACGCTTTAAATGTATTTACCAAGATGTGTGTGTATTATGCATCATTTATTTGGCATATGAATATTTAATCCCTATTGCATAACTTTAGATAAAGATGCTATCCAAAACTCTCCTTCAAAATTTTCCCGAAACCATTTGTAACTTTATATCCTGCCTTTGTACATATTATATAACCCGAAATGTCCACTGATAATTAACTTCAGATTTCAAGCTCTTTCCTTCCAAACAATTGAAACATGCCCACTAGTACTTAATAATCAAAATTATTATAAAGTGAAACATTATAAGACTAAACTTTGGAAATTAACAAACTTTTCGATTTATAGTAAAAAGTATTTAAAATTCACCTATAATGACTTTCTCTAGAATTTGAAAAACGATTCTTGTTTAATCATGAATATATTACATTGGAATTCTGTAGCAGAAATGTCCGCATTCCTTGTTTTTGGCAACAAATCTGTATTATATTTCATCATAAAGTTTTAATTCATAAATGAAAACTTTTAAGAGGAATAGTAAAAATTTAAATCTATTTCATACAAGTACATTGTTTATTTTGATAAAGTATATTTTAGAATTTGAAAGTAAGTATGTACTAGAACAACAAATATATTGCAATTTTTTTCTGAAAATTTAAATTGTGACTTATGTGTATCTATTATTAAAATCCAGAAAAGGAGGGATTCATTTATTCTTTTAACACAAATTGAATTCACGGACAGTTAATTGTAATTTTATAATATAGCGTTGTTTTTTTTAAATACAAACAATCAAAAATAGTTTCAATATTTTGGACATATTATTGGTTTCATGGTTTTAGAAAAATTAATAAGTGTATGGTGTATCAAATTGAAAATATATCTTGTATATAAGTTATGGACGTAGAATTTCCCTCAAATAATACTTTTTACCGAGAATTAAATGTTCTAAGAAATAAAAGTAAGTGAAAAATTGTAACACAACGTTACCTAATTATAAATGACAAGTATATTGATAATTAACTCTTTTTTTATTATTGCGTTTTTCACATGTATAAATAAAGCATATATAAAACATATTAATGCCTTTCTGTATGGACATTTACTTCGATTATAGTAAATCTGTGAGAAATACATTCAGTATTTAAATTATTAATTAAATATTTCAAAAATGTCCTCATCTCTCATTTCAAAACCTGCAAAATGTATGCTTCATTAAGACTTCTTTATTAAGTTTTCACTCGAAACATATTTAAAATTAATTATAAACATTGTAAAAACCGTACTTGAAACAGAAATAAATAATTAATTACAGTACAGTAATAACTAAGCAGCATTGTATTTATGTTTAATTTTTTATAATTAGCCCAATTTATATCTTCCTAATTAGTTTTTTTTCAGTTTGAGTTTATTTATAAATCACTCAAAACAAGTAGTAATAGAAAGTATAACGAAATAAGCTGTCAGTAAGAAAAATTTCTTATCAATAATATTAAGGAATCTAACGTGTAAAAGTTATATATTCTGAATTTTTTCCCTATTATGATTAACATAACAAGCTGATACCAGACGCCCATTATGAGTTTGATGTTTATTGTATTATTTATTAAAAAAAAATAACAGAAACAGCCCGTTTTATAAAAAGATTAAATATATTTAAAGATTACACTATCAGTTTTTAAAGTATAATTTTAAAAAAAAATATCAACATTTTTGAAAATAATAGTATGCGATTTAATCAATATTTTTTAATCAAAACTTTATATTTAATCACGTATTGTAAATATAAAAAAATAACTAAACTTCAACTGAAAAATATGTGTCGAATAATCGTGTGTGAAAAATATATGTAGAAGAAATGATTGAAAATTATGTGTTGAATAAACGTGTGTAAAAAATATATGTATAATAAATATGCGTGAAAAATATGTGCTAATTTGAAAATATAAGTTAAAATATATATGGGGCAGCATTTGAGAATGTTAAAAAAAAATTTAATGAAAAATTGCTTCTCCAAAGGCTTTTCCAAAAGTGATATAAATAAGGTTGTTTGCATGTTTCGGTGGAATACACTTATATCTGTAAATCAAAATGTATCAAGAATGAAATTTATTAATAAGCTAACTACTAGAAATACCATTTCGAAAGCCTAAGGAAATAGTAGGAAATATAAAAAGGAGAAAAGTTGAGCCAGTTTATCAACATTTACTGCAGATACGATACTCATCAAAGCAAATTATGACATCAGCTAGTGATTTGATAAGCCATTTGATGAGTAGTATGTTTTCAGATCACCAAGCAAGTAACTTGGAAACTCTTCCAAAGCCTTAGATGACAACTTAAAGCGATTTTTGGTTCAATGGTCCGGAAATACTAATGGAAAAAGTTTTCAGGAAAATTTTTGAAACAAGGAACATCCGGTAACTTTGTTCACGTGTCGGGTTGGCAAGCTCAAACAAACTCCCAATTTTTTTTCTCCTAACAATACAACCTTCTGTATAATAACATTCTATTAGAGAAATTTTTACGTTTAAAGCTAGAAGAGCACGAGTGGTGTAAGTTTCCTTCACGATGAGACTTCAAATATTTTATTGTTATTGTAATACTAGTAATTAATTTTTTTAAAAAATGATGAAAGAATGTGAAAATTAATGCTTATGTTGCCTTTAACTGCCCTTTTACCTGACACATATTGTTTAACTGCTAAACTGAAATAACAGTTTCAACAACCAAAATCAAATATTATTTGTTTATAGATTTATGTGTACCACAAGCAAATTAACAGAAATCCTTTTATTTTTATTCCATGAGTATACGAAACATGTAGAATTAATTTCGAAGGCAATTAATTGAAGATAGCTAAAAATTTTACAATGATGTCAGGTTTTATGTTTTTTCAAGCAATATCACAGACAATATTTAGGTATACCGTATTTTCTCAAATCTAAGCCGCACTTCTTTTGCGATGTTAATGCTACTAAAAATCCGATGCAGCTTAGAATCGAAGGAAAAAAACATTCGTTGGATGGAGCATTTAGAGCAATTGTTGGTGCATGTATGCATTTAAAAGTTTATAACATTAGTAAAATAACTAATTATTCACATCTTATTAGTTCCTATTTTAAATTTATTTTAATTTCATAAAACTGGATATCAACAAACCATTTTGCACTATTTTTCATTTTTCACAAAAAATTGAGTAGAATTTGGGGAGTGGCTTAGATTCGAATAAATACGGTATATTTTAGGAATCAAATTTCTTATCTAAGAAATATTAGTAAATTTCTCGTAAGTGAAGTTATTTCTAATGCAGTGCTATTATAATGCCCTTTGTGAATTAAAAAATTAGACGGAGTTTTGGAGGTTATTTTATATTATGTTCTTTAAATCAAAAATACAATTTTCTGTTACTAGGCTAGTTTTTAAGCAACCATGATTACGCGCAAACTATGCTCTTCAGCATTTAATTTTTGTATATAATAATCAGTATTAAAAACTAAATAATTTTCTTTTGAAGCTGCCACCATCAAAATCATCATAGACATTTCCTTTTCTATGTTAAACTGCAAATGATTCCTAGATTAATTGATTAAAAATGAAATGAAAGTAGGAAACGATTCTTGCGATATCTTTGAAATGTAATTATTAGGCTAAGGATGTGACTATAATTTAAATCGTATTTCGAAGAAACACGAGAACTATAAGCGATGGACCTTGCAATTTTAACTTTGGTTAAGTAATGAGGATGGCATCTGAACTGACACCTCCTTTCCAAACCTCGCCAACGGGTGCACTTCGAACCTCGACAGGTCTAACGAGCATCATCCCCTTTATACGGCGGGTCTTCAGTCGCATCTGGTACTGAACCTGTGGCAATGACACTTGGCTAATGCGGGCACTACTTGTTAGACCATAGGTTCTCAACGTGGGCGATAATGCCCCCTTGTGGGCTTTTGTGGCTTTCAGGGGGACAGTAAAAGACCCAGAGAAAATGAGGGGGTTTTGAGATGTCACGGAGGGGCATGGGCAGATTAATCAAATATAGTCTTAAAAAGACTTTAAAAAAAACCACGCTCGTTATGCACTAACAAAAGTAAACTTTAATATTGTTTACTTTATGTTAATTGTATGTATTTAAATCCTTTCTATATCACATGTATGAAAATTCAGATATTTTGGTAGTTCGGGAAGTGAATGAAAAATGATTACATTATTCAAGCCTACATTCAATTGAATGATATAGCGCATTTTAATTTCTATAGTGCTCGTGTTGTCTTTGTGTGTGAGCAGTAGGAAAAATGTTTCGTCCACTGCATTTCATTACATATATTATCCAAGAAAGATAATTAAATATGTTAACCAGGAATTAACGTGTGATTCTTTAAAGGCTGAAACGGTCAATTTATATTCTTTTTGAAAGAAATAGTTTATTATGAATTACTTCGTATCATCAAAACCCCTGCCTGTCTTTATAACAGGTAAGTTAAAACTTTTATTCCACTCTTTTAAATGAAGAACAAATTCAGTAGCGTTTCAATTCCAACAATATCCTATTTATGACTAAAATATATGATACATTTAAATATATTTGTGGCAATAGCTATTTTAGGTTCGCAAGTAAAATAATTGGGGCTTTAGAAAAAAATTAAATTAAAAAATAATGAAAAATGTGTTTTAAATTAATTTAATTGAAAAATGAGAAATTTAAAATTAATTGAAAAATGTGTCTTTAAAACAATCTATTTTTTAAAATTTAACTCTTGTTTTCACCATGTATTATGAACGATCTTATTTCTCTAGAGTGGGAGGGGGCGGTATTGAAATATTCCCTAGAAAGGGGGCACCAGTTCAAAAAATATTGAGAACCTATGTGTTAGATTGATATAAAACTTTAAAATTTGCAAGATAACATAATTAAAAAAACATGTAAAGAAACAAAAATAAATATATTTTATATTTAAACAATAATAATTAAATAATGACAGTTTTATTTTAACTTGTCGTAAAATCATGTGTATAACACGCACTTTTGACACAAAAAATAAGATCGAAATTTGCGGATGCGCCTTATACGCCGTATATAAAAGCGTGCTTCAAAAATAATAATAAAAAAAATAGATAAGGATAAAAAAAAATTAGACTTCTACATAGATCGGAATACTGTTTATTTAAAAGGAATGACATACCTAACGAACTTAAAGGATTGCAGTTCTAGAAGTATGCTATTTTTCTCACAAAATCCTGGGATAATACCTCGAATAAATCACTTCAAAACATAACAGCATTGCACACGTATATTTCAAATGTCTTTGTAAAAAAAGGAGGAGCGCGTTATACGACGAATATACCCAAAAAATGCAACTTGAAAGTAAGGGTACGCCGAAGTTTACGGGTACTTCAAAAAGTTTACTCCATTAGAATACGTTAAAGATCTGTTACTTCTATACAATAATGTCTCTGTTTTATTAACTTTGTAGTAGAAAAATATGCTTATCTTCTCATTATATATATATAGTAGATTTCTATTTATAAATCAGTTTGTACTGAAGTTACATAGAGTCAATAACAATGCAATAAAATTGATATATTTAAAACAGAAATATATTAAATACCAACACTTAGGATTCTTAAAAAGTTTTCCTTAAAATGTTCAAGAAAAAGCATCTGAAGAAATATATCTATGTTCTTTGAGGAATTCTTTTTTATAGCTGAACTTTTTCAATTAGACATAACAACATGCTTAATAAGAATCTTCACAATTATTCGTAACAGTTAAAGTGAAAATATTTAAATGAATATATATTTCCACGTAGAAGAAATACGTATATAATTCTTAAAGAGAGTGAGATATATAATATATTTATCTATTTTAAATTTATTTAAAAAATCCACATGTAATATGAAAGAGGTATGTATTTTCAGGAAAATCAATTTTTTAAGTGCATATGTCATTACCATATAAAAAGAACATTTTATAGAACTCTTAAATGCGACAAATTTTTATATTCAAAGTTTTCATATTAATTAATTTTAAAATACATTAATGCTCTGTTAATTATTTTTTAAATAAGAATATCCAAATTATTCAATTTAAAAAAAGAAAGAAAAAATTTCCAAGCATTAAAACTTAATAAAGAATTAAAAAGAGGAATTTTAATGCAAAATAACATGTAATGCATTTTTTAAGTATTTTTTTTTCACTCGGAATCGTTACATAGTATTGAACAATCTAGGTGGATTGATAGCAGAAGAAAGTTTGATTTACATAATATCCTCGTGTATTCGTATATGTATGTGTGTATGAGTGTTAAAATTAGTATAATATCTAATCAGTAGATATTACTGACTTAGTGTGATATTTGATCATGGGTATGCATTTCCATTTCCAAAACGAATTTGACATCCTCTGTTTTGCCTTAAGGACACTTATAATTTATTTCATTAATACATTCAAAATTATATTATATAAAAATTGGCAGCTATTCATAAATAGTCGCATATTTTATCAATGACCAGCAGGATGTGTTTAAATATTCGTCACGTGTGTCATATATACAATCGTTAAATCGCCGTTGTAATGTAGTTTAAACACATTGTTTATGCCCATTTAATAGTTTCTGTATTGTGATCACTTAAGATAAACTTAAAGCAAATTTAATGTTAATTTTTTACTGATGGATTTATGCTACATTTATTTTTTTAATTTGTAGATTTAGAAGACATTTATTTTCGCTTTTCAGTCTCACTTCTATGCCATACTTGAGCTGAAGTTTAAAACATCATTTAGGAGTCTAATTAGATGCTTTTAACTAAGCTACAAAATAATAATTTGCGTACTTGAGTAACTCTTAAATTAAAACCGCGTTGAAAAAGCTACAGCCCTCGTAATTTTGAATGACAATCAGATGAAAAAAGTTCAAAGTATGAACTAGTATTTGACTTTTTTAAATGTTTAATGTTAACTTTAAAAGCTTAATCAGATTAACCATACGATAGTCCTTATTGTTCCACATGATACTTTATGATAGAATTTAGGTGGACTTAATGTGGACTTGGCAATCTCATTGATTAGCTGTGTAGTAGTTGCCATTATTCCAAGTAACAGTTATTCGCGCAACTAGTGTTTCGTCTCGAACTCATTGCATTATGGCGGCAATGCCATGACTTTACTATTTATCAAACATGGTTAAGCATCAGCAACTTTATCTTTTCCATAGATGCTATCAGTAGTAGAACATAAGCTTGTAACCGGTACCTCCTCCTCGTATTGGTTGAGGTGACGATCTCGCTTATTATTAAGATTCCCGAGGGTGGGGATCCAAAAGCAGCACGTGTGGAAAAGTCATTGAATCCAACTCCAAATGATTACCAACCAGAAATTGCAATTAGTCCACTTTTATTTCAACTCTAAAAATGAGTACGCGAGATGCAGACAGAAAAGAATTTAAAAAGTGAAATTCAATTTTGTATTGATCGGAACGAGATGCCCTTGGATTGAACAATTCAGAAACTTGCGTACTTGTGAATTGTAAGAGTAGATACAACCCTATGGCTTGGATAGCAATCCATGTGTCCAAATCGTTCCCATCTTCTCCATTCCTCTCTAGATTCTGTTTGGCTCCCTTGTATTGAGGCGTTGTTCTAGCTTAAAGTGCCAATCACACACACACACACACACATTTCGATGGAGATACAGAGGATAGGAATCAACTCTTTTTCTCTCAATGTCCTTTTTCGAAGAGTCTTCACTAACTTACTTGAAATTCTTATTAGTTCAATCTTTCAAGAAAAGATATTTTAAAGAAAATGAAGTGTTTGCATTTAATGGAACGAAACAGAAATCAAAACGAATCACACAAATTTAACTACTTACTTGATTTATTTTCTTTTTGAAAAACTTATGTCATAAAGAGTGTTGTTTGAAACCTCATCAGAAACAATCCTTTGAAGACATACACAGCTTATAATAGTACAAAAACTTACATAGATACATCAAAAGATAATATTAGAAATATTTGATAATACATTTTTTCGGAAGTGCGGGTATTATGAATTGCTTGATAAAAACTGAGATATATAAGGGTTTCTTTATGCTATTTGCGCTTTTGTGATCTATCCTTCGCACTTCCGGGTCATCCATTATATTGTCATTTCGACAAATTCCTTCCGGACTTATAGTAGATTTACGTCACTGAAAGTTGGTTCAAGTTTTAAGTATACTAGTCTGAAATTTACTTAAAGTTATTCAAACTTCAAGAGGTTAGCAAATAAAACATTTCGCCATTCCTCAGACAAGTCAACAGTACAGTGACTTCTTCCAGACAAGTCAGCATACAAGCATTTAGAAATGAAATTTTAATTGTTTCGTCTAAGGATTGACATTTAAGCAATTGGACTTTCCAAGGATTAGACTACGCATTCCTTATTACTTCTATAAGAAGGTGTTTATGAAATTCTATTTTTATTCATATTTTCAAACAAGATTAAACTATTATGCTTTATTTTGAATGTTTTATCCTCACAATTTTTGTAATAGTGAAGGAATAATGTTTACACAACTATTATATCGAAATATTATACTTTAAAATGAAACTGAAATATTATGCTTTAAATCAGGGGTTGGCAAACTTTTAGTAGTGGTGTGACAAACCAATATACCAATAGGATTCAGCATGCTACACAGTAGGACATGTTTGAAATAATTCCATTCCACGCAAAATGCATGCAGAATTACAGAACGGAGGTCAATAATATAGATTTACAGTTTATTGTATATTAATTTTAAATCATTTAAAAATATTTCTTTTAAAAATAAACAGCATAAAATATATAACTATCTCTTCAAAAAAATTTTAAAAAAATAAAATTGTACACATATTTTATATATTTTTAAACATATTTATTAAAATAAGAAATATACACAGAATAGAATATAAGTATTTCTCTTCAATACAGTTAAATAAAAGTTTTAAAATTTTAATACGAACCCATGTTTGCACCACTCTACTTTCATATCGCAACATCAGGGGCATAATTTGTTACTTTCAATTTGACACGATTCTGAGTATTCAGTTGTTAAACATTTTTTTTGTCAACTCGAAACATTTGTCATATGAGGAAAGAATTTTTACTTAGATATGTAGAACCAAAATTGGAAAGCAGATGACATACAATTTTCTGTCTTCAAACAATTAAATCTCTTCAGCAATAGCTTTCAGTAAATTACAAAATAGCTGTAGATATATCTTTAGAGTTATCTTTTTCAGATTTTTTCGTAATTCCGTAAATGACCATAATTCTGAAGATATTTGTTAAATAAGGTCCATTACAAATTTATCAACTTCCATCCACTCAAAAATTAAAAAATATTTAGAGTAGTGCAGAGTGTCACTGAGAATTGTACAGCGTACCACATATGGCACGCGTGCCGTAGGTTACCGACCACTGCTTTAAATTATATTTTTGATTTAAGATTGTCTTCGTGAAATGTTAAACAGCATGATTCTTACTTGGAATTCTCTTTCAAATTGTACAAGCACCCACAACATTAATATTATATTATGATTTCACTATACTATAGATAGCCTTTATATAAATTAATCTCTATCCTATAGAAAGTAGCATGTATATACTCATTTCTGTATGAATAAAATCATCTTATGACGAGCTTTTTTTCACTTTTAGTAAGAGACATGAAACTTAGACTTTATCTATAAGTAGTTTATTCAATATTTAAATTATCAATATCAAAATTAATTAAATATGTGGAGCTGTTCAAATTAACCCAACTCTATTCAATTAGGATTATAATAAGATATGTGATGTATAACATTTTTAATCGCGGAATTTCATTCACAATTCTGAATCCCCTTTGGTGAGCTTGCTCTGATTTCAGTAACGCTTCTTTGAAACAGACTAATTCTTCTATCCATCATCTCTATCCTTTCTTCTTCAATTACCCCTCTCTTTTATTCCCAATGCTTCTACTTAAATAGTAATGTACATTTTTGCCTACTTCATGGTTTATTTACGGCCCTAGGTCCTGATTACAAACATCGTTGTGAAGTTGTGATGTTCGGCTATGCCTACTTCCTCTAATCCCCCTTGTCTACTCTCGAACCAACCTAGAAGTGTGGGAGCAAGCTATTAATCAGAAGACATGATTCACCAAAATTATTTTATTGTCACACTTATCAACACAAGCACAATAATAATCCAATCAAGATAGTTTGATCACTATTTAGAGCGCGAAGGTGAGACTCGTTAGCCTGGGATTAATATTACGGACATTCAACTAACCTCTACGATAACCTATACAAGCTCATTATTAACTCAGGCGCGCCCTACCAATTTAGTTTCTAACTTCATACGCACAATACCTGAACTCTTGTCAGTCAGGAGTCCTACGGCTGAGGCCTTGAGCTCTACGAGCTGTCTTGATCAGTTCACATCCAAGTGATCTTCACTTTGTATATCTTCAATTCTCACTTTAATAATCTTAGCTTCCCACTTCAATAACTCACGATCCTCCCTTCACTAACTCCCAAAACTCGCGAATACAGAATTTATATAATAATCTTAATTTGCATAATCACGTTTTCTTACCTCCGGTGAAAATTGGTTGCATTAAATATTTTCCTTAAAGAGTCATCAAGGGATTATTAGAGCCGTCTATAGATCCGCCACAAAGTAGCCACAGAGATTAGTTAAAAGAACGGTAAAGTGAGAACCCTCTACAATCCTTTCTAGTATATAAATGCCATGAATTGTTTATGGTATTGCACAAGTATATTTCACTTCACACATGAAATAGTCCAGTCATATTAGTCAAAAATTAGGGTCAACTGCGGAATGAGAGATAATAAGCTGAAAATTTGTACAGACCTTTATTTTGTCACTCTAAATGTTGTCTCAAAAGTCTCATAAAATCTGGTGTCCGCGTCTTAAGATATTCAAGGTCAAAGGTCAAGAAAAGCGGTTTTTTGCAAAAATCTCGTTTCCTATGGCTTTAATGCTATTAAAATTTATTATAAATATTCTAGAGAATAAAGTTTTCTATAACTTTAATTGAAACATTTTTTTTGTACATTAAACCGTTTTTGAGATAGAGTGCGCTGCACGTGCAACGCTCAGCTATCTACAGCATAACGCAAGGTCAACCGTTAGTCACATGATATAATACGCTGTATAAAGTCTATAAACCTTAAATATATATATATAGCTACAAATATGTGGGATTTTTTTATTAATTATTACATTACATTTATTAATAGTTTTTTTTAATCAAGTATATTTTTTAATATCCCCCCCCCCTTCATCTGTTCGTCGAATATTTCCTCGTTTCCTGGTGGAATGGCTTTCTCGAACAGCTAACTAAGTATAATAAGGATTTTTCTACTTCTCAGGTTATGTTTCTTCCTTTTATTGACCCTCCTGCCAGTAACGTAGACACAATTCATACTACTTTACATTGTGCTGCAAATATTGCCAAGTTACATGGCCAAAAAACGTGTTTAATTACTTTTGATCAAACTCTCTACTATAAAGCTCGTGAAATAGTTGCTGCATCTGATGCTAACTCAGAATTTTGTAAGATAGTTGTTAAATTAGGAGGATTTCACATATGCTCACGTATTTTCTTGGATCCATAGAATATATAATGGACGGACGTGAACTCAAAGAAGCTCTAGGTAAAATATATGCTAAAAAATTCAGTCGATAAAATGTTGAATGGTCACGCTTATTCAAGATCAAATATTATTACGACTTGCATTATCAATGATGATCTTCGAAGACATGAAGATTACGTGTTAAATGAGTTAAATGAACAAATCAGTTGCCGAAATGTTTCCTATGAAGGTGTTGAGGAGTGTGTAGGTAACTCAAACTTATTTATAGACCCATTTCAGAATAAACTGAATGAATTAAAAATTCAATGTCCTACAGCACAACTATGGGTACAATATTTCGAAATGGTATCAATAGCACTTGACTTCATTCGCGCTGAAAGACTGGGACTTATCAAAGAACATCCTAATGCTGTACAAAGAATGCTGCTGTATTTTCATGCTAGTGGTCATTTTTTGTATGCGAGGTCTGCACATTTATATCTGCAAGATATGATAGATTTGTAAAGTACAATGGATGGACAGACTTTTAAGAACTTTAAAAATGGATTCTTCATTGTGAAACAAATAGAGAAATTTAATTTTGGTACATGGACAGATATGGTTATCGAAAAAAGTCTAATGAAATCTATGAAGACAGAAGGGGGAATATCTCACGGTCGAAGTATGCAAGAAAGTGTTTTATGTAAATGGGCGTTTGCTATGTACGCTACAAATACAATTTGAGAGGAGATGGTGAAGTCTTATACCATTTCTTGAAACTCTACTGAACAACACGTTAATGCTAAAGATTCAAAAGAGATAATACTGATGTAAGTAAACTAGTTGAATGGTTTACACTTCATAATTCCTTTCTAAATACGCAACAATTGGTATCTTTAGCTTCTGTAATGGTTGGGAATGATCAAATTTATTGGCACAAAGCCTATGAAATCGGTTTAGAATCATTGGTAAAGATAACTGGTTTAAAATTTAATGAAATAATGTTAAAATGATCCGATAAGGTTTTACCGCTTTCGATTGTCAACAAATCTGTCAAAATTAACAGTTGTAGAGTATCAATTGATCTATTGCTAATCTTCCAAAGGATAACTGAAAGCAAACAGTTTGAATGTAATGTTCAAGAATATCTCCAATATGAACTATGTACATATCCATCTCCTTTATTTTATAATTATGGCATGTGAAAAACCACGAAAGCGACATTATATGACAATATGAATCCTGTCGATTTCGACTTCGATGAAAATAATTTAACATACATTATCAATGGTGGGTTTCTTCTGCATCGCGTTGTATGGGGTAAAGACGATACTTTTTGGATAATGTTAGATAAATACGTAAAATATTTACAGAAACATTATGATTCTAAAACTGCAGTTGTATTTGATGGATACTCGGACTATAGCAAAAGCATAAAAGCAATGGGACCGCTAAGAACTGCTGCTTTATCAAAATCGAATGAAGTTTGTTTCAACGAAATACTGATCGTATCAATTAGCCAAGAGAAATTTTTGTCGAATCGATGTAATAAAAATTTTTTATTAACATGTTGATTGGAAAATTAGAATTTGTTGATATCACGACAAAAAAGGCCAGAGATGATGTAGATGTTCATATAGTAACAGCCATTGAAGAATAGGGACATCATAGAATTGCCGTCATAGTAGGAGAAGATATTGATTTGGCTCGTCATTTTCATTGGACGTATTCAAGCACATTAGGAAGAAGTGTTCTTTAAAGAAGTTCGCAAATGGAATGTTAAAACTCAAAAATACTCTTCCAAAAGTTTTGATAAATATCCTCATTGTAAAAAGCACATTTTATTTCTGCACGCATTTAATGGCTATGACACAAAATCTGCATTTTTTAAAAATAGAAAATCTTTCAATAGAATATTAGAGAATGTTCCGTATTTGGATTAACTTGCTCAAGTATTCCAAAAAGATATCTGTCCTCTACAAACATTACATGAAAATAGAGTAAGAGTCTTGTTGGCGATATATAATGCTCCAAATCCTGAGAACAGTATTGATAATCTTCATTAAACTCAATTCATCAAGTCAACAAAGCTCAATAAATCTGTACAGTTATCCAATCTTCCACCAACAAGTACAGAGGCTCATCAACACATCAGTGGTGTATATTATCAAGTTCAAATTTGGTTAGGGAATGATTTAGAAACCCAGTTAGTTGGTTTTTGCGGAATGAATTCTTGGAATCGATTACGACAGTATTACCGCATGCTTCAGATGAATTAATACAATATTTTGCAACTGCAAAAATGGTCGTGGTTCACGCTGTGGATGTAGGAAATCGGGGTTGCAATGTTCTTCACCTTGTGGCCAGTATAACGGGCAAGCTTGCTTCTATGCTTCACGATATGAGAGCGATCTCGATGAAGACTGTACTTTTGATCCCGAAATCCTTCTAGATTTGGAGACAAATACCCCTCACAACGAAAATGATGAGAATGAATTGGAAATTTTCCAGTGACCGGATGATAATGAAGAAGAAGAGGAAGAAAGAAAAATAAAATTCTGTTCGTCTTATTATTATAATTTTTGTGAAACTTCTACACACATCCTAATTTTAATTGTAATAATTATATAAAACGATATTTCTCTCTCTCTGTCTCTCTAAATAAAAATTTAATTAAAATTACTTGCTTTATTTTTTCACTACTTCAAATTTAATTAGTATATACAATAATAGAATATAATTAAAGAATACCTTAAGCATGTATCTGTCAACAACTTTTGAACTACGCGAACATGTAAGTGTTATAAAAGAAATAAATACTTGCTGAATGAAAAATATTAATAAATGTAATGTAATAATTAATAAAAAATGCCAAATGATTGTAACTATATATATAGGGCCGTGAGTAGCCTTGTGGTTAGAGCATCGGACTTCCGTCCGGAGGGCCTGGGTTCGATGCCCGATGCTACCAAATACCACCGAGTACACACGGAGTACGTGCTTGTTAAATCAGTGGGTCCGAAAGTCTTGTGGGCAGTCGCAGCAGAAATCACGAGTGCAAGGGGCTGGAGATTATTTCCCTCCCCTCCAGTTCCATTCCTAAATTGTGGAGATATATGATGTTACTATCTATCGTTAAGAAGTCCAACCTGTGTCACAGGCTCTGGCAACTTTCATTCCTTCCCTTCGGGAAGGACACGACAACAACAAGATTTTATCTTGATCCCGTGGGTAGCCTAGTGGTTAGAGCATCGGACTCCAGACCGGAAGGCCTGGGTTCGGTGCCCGATGTCACCAAATAACCGCCGAGTACACACGGAGTACGTATTCGTTAAATCAGTGGGTCCGAATGGTGTCGCCATCTATCGTGTTGTACAGAGGAAAATCGTACTGTCATCTTCATGGGGCTTAAAGCTTAGGCTAAAGACAGGCGTAAAATTTTAGCCCTTAGCCGCGATGAATTTCGTGGACCTTGATCTGATGTTACTGTCGATCAGGTAGCATAAGCAACAGTATATATATATATATATATATATATATATATTTAAGGTTTATAGAATTTATACGGCGTATTATGTCATGTGATTAACGGTTGATCTAGCATTATGCTGTAGATAGTTAAGCGCTGCGCGTTCAGCGCCCTCTATCTCAAAAACGGTCTGATGTATAAAAAAATGGTTCAATTAAAGTTATAGAAAAATTTATTCTGTACAGTATTTATAATAAATGTAAATAGCATAAAAGCCATAGGAAACGAGATTTTTGCAAAAAAACGCTTTTCTTGACCTTTGACCTTAAATATCTTAAGACGCGAACACGAGATTTTATGAGATTTTGAGACAACATTTAGAGTGACAAAATAAAGGCATATACAAATTTTCAGCTTATTATTTCTCATTCCGCAGTGAAACCCTAATATGACTGGACTAAAATAAAACATTGCAAATATATAGAACGTTTTCAAATTTTACAAATATTGTTTATTTTACTGATGTATAAGTTACAACGCCGCGAATTTATAAGAAAACTAAGATAAATTTTCTTTCTAGAAATTTTTTGAAGTGCTTGAAATGATGAGATACTTCTTGTGTCTGAAATGTTTGTGAGTTTAATTTAGGTATTTGATAATTGATGAAGACATTTATAAATATCAAAAATTTGAAATAATAGTGATTTGAAAAAGAAAGTATTGTAATAATACTTCCGAAATCGATTTTTCAAAACAAAATAGCATATATATTTCTATAATAATTTTTTCTTTTACACATAACAACCTAAATGTGGTTATACTTAAAGAATTTTGTTTTTCCTCCGGATTTATGCAGGCAAAACAAGCTAAAATCTTTTCTTTCTGTTCAAGTTTTATGAATGCAATACATGTAAATGTTTTGTAAGATATGTGTGTTAAATCTCATTCAAAATTTTTAAAAACGAATTCTTATAGCTTTTTGATTAACTAAAACTTTTCGTCATTTTTTATGTACATTAAAACCTATTGTGATTTTAAAATGTGAATAGTGTTTTGATGAAATTACTTTACTCATGTTTAAAAATAAAGAACTTCAGACTTGGAATTTTGAATGGAATTATAAATAGAGGAAGGAATTTAGCGAGCTCTGCTCACACAAACACACATCACGCACAGAGTAATTTTTTTTATTTGGTCTTTTTCTTATCTTGCGTCTCTAAATGAATGAAACTTTGTACATTATTCAGGTGTGCTGTTTATTACATCAACTTGAAGTTCACTCCCCCCCCCCTCTTTTTTTTTAAAGATTTCCCTATTATTATTTCGATAGCTACCATTAACATAAATTTATTACTTTTCAATACTCTTGGAGGTTAACTTTTTCATTTAGTATCAATCTTTTAAATAAGCGTTCACATGGAACCAAACTCTTAATACAGGCCCCCCTCCCGAAAAAACATCACGTCAGAAAAAAAAATGCACTTTTTAAGTTTATATATGAGTGTTCTTACAATACGTATATATTTTGCGCTTCTACATAGTTTCTCTTTATTTATTATTTTGCCAATATAAAATGCCAGGTAGTATGAAATACCAGGAAAACAAAGTAAAACTGTAATATATTCAGGATTGATTTATGTATTGAACATTTTCAATTTAACGTAATGTTTAGAAGAGTATTGTAAAATTTAAAAATAAACACAAATATTATAGGTCAAAATTTGAAATACGCAACAAAATAACTTGATGTTTTACTTCAAATTATGCTTACAATCACTTGGTTTAATATTTAAATATCAAAAATATAAATCAAAAGAAAAAAATCTTGCATTCATAGACCACCAGACATCGGACTACATAATCCATACAATGCTTGCAGTTCAATTCCCAAAACTGATTGTGTATATCTAGAAAAAAGGAGTATTTTTTAAAGTAACAAATCTCTTGCTTCATTCCGAAAGAAAACGTTTTTATGTATAAGAGAGAGGAATTGAGATCAGTTTTATATAAAGGAAATAATTATTGTTAGTTATGAGGTAAAATCATTATTCAAGTATGGAAACTCTTAATCAAAAAGAAAAAAATATTTTTCCTTTCTCTCTTTGTGTGAGTGTGTGTAGGGAATTTAAATATGCTTTCCCTATAGAGATAAAAAAAAGTAGGAGTGTTATAAACTTCGAAATGCTGCTGTTTTTTACCTGAAGAATAGTATACAATATTTTCTTATTAATTAATTACGAAATTCAGAACATATATGAATACGTATGATAGACAAAGTCAATAGATAAGTCCTTTATTCATTCAGAAAATAATATTTTATTTATATTTAATAAATTCTGAATTTATGAATATTTAAATGATAAATAATGTATGAATTGTGGAGTATTTATTAGAATAATGAATCAAATTTTGGAATTTTTGCTGTAATTATTGAAGAAATCTGTTGGCATATAAATGCATTAGCCACATTTGATTAACATTGAGATGAACTCATGGTTATTTTCTTATGAGTTTCATTTTATGAAATTAAACAGTTGAAAAGCAGTAATGAGCAATTTCATAAAAGTATTTATTGGTAATTGTTGAAAAAAATCACCTTTGTAAATCAAAGTATTATAAAAGAAAAATAGACTTTTTGAGACACTTTTTTTTCATTCCTTGATTGCTAAAACTTCTCTGACTACAATTTATTTTTGGTATTTCGTTCCTTATTGCAAAGTAAACCTCAATCCCTTACATAGCATTAGAATTAAGTAACGCTCAAAGCTTTGTTTTGACAATGACATTTAGTAGCATCCAAATCCTTCTTAATCTTTAAATACCAATGCCAAAAAGTAAGACTTAAAAGAACAAGAAAAATACACGATCGTAGTGATGAGATTACAATTCGCACGCTAATGCGGTATTAAAAAAAGTGGCAGTTACTAATCAAAACCGATCGATCAGAATGAATAATCCTTTCGCCTCAAAATAAATAACGTCATTGCAGACACCCCACTTAATCTTCCAACTTTACTCAAATACTGTCATTTTCCGAATATGTTCAAGGTTAAATGAAGAATAAATGAAATCCTACAAGGTTATCAACTCTTTTTCTGCTATAATAAAGCGACTTAAACTACCAGCGTGTTTTAGCTGTGCAACTAAGCTGTAAAACAACAATACAACAGGAGGACTCCATGCTGTTACTATCTGTTTCGCTTCCTAGATGCCGTTGCGGTCACTAATGAGTAAAATAGCAGATGTCAGAGACCGCACAGATTTATCATTTACACTATGATTGATAAACCAAAGTTCAAATGGTTGAATCCCTTCGCTTTAGAAGTCTGTACAAAGGTGCTGTCAGACAGTGCCTTTACTCCTTGTTTTATATGTAATATGGAGTGTCTTCAGGTCAGTTCGAGCAAAGCATGAGGCGGGTTTTTATTTCTTTTAATACATCATATCTCATCAAGATACTTTTTAAAAGAAACAATTCTTCCCAACCCTTGTTTGGAATTTTGACTTGACTTCAATGAAACGGATTTGTTTTCTTTTCGCTTGACAAATTTTTTAGGCAGATGAGCCAAAGGATTTTAATCAAAATGTTTTCCTTTCTTTAAGATTTTTTTTTCTTTCAAAATATAACAGGGTTATTTCTTCTGATGTCACGTGCATTTTGAGTGAAAAACTTCTTTTACTCAAGGAGATTTAGAAAAAAGGGCACAGAAAAACACATGCCATCACTCACGTAATGCAAAAAATAAATACATTTTTTTTATCCTGAATGTAATCTAAATGAAAGTTATCATGTTTCCTTTATTAGTATGTACACGATAGTTGAATATTTATCTCTAATGGAAGATTTAAATACTCCCATACCTGAAACATAAGACATGACCTAAAGTGAAATTAATCAAATAGCAGGTTTGGGGAGGAGGTTAGATTTTAAAGGTGTGTGTGATATGTATATTTTAGTTCCTTTTGCTATCTGTTAGTAATTTTTGCAAGAGCATAAAATTTGGTAAGACAATTAAAAATACAAAAAAATGTTCTAATGAAAAATGTAAAACCTAACATTTTCTAAATTTAAAATTAAAAATAATCTTAAGTTACTACAAAACAATAGGAATAATATGTATCTAATACATTCATAAAATAAATACCAGTAAAGGGAATTCATCATATATATTTTGATTTGGTGACTTTGATATAATATCCTAACTATTTTCTTATTTATAACTGAAAAAGACGGCAATTGCTTTTCGTTTGCATAACAAATAATTTTCAAGCATACTTGATAATTTCCTTCACTTAAATTGAAGTTAAGCGTATAACCAATTATGTCTTAACACTTTGAAAATGGCAAACATAAATTACAGTATTTTATCAATTTTATATTCGCCTTTTATTTTATTAATTTATTATTTTAGTTATTACTTTAACATTTTATTGATTTGTTTTCACTTCCTATTTTATTTTATTTTACATAATATATGCTGGAATTTAGGCTATAAATTTTTCACTGCATACCATCTCTGTCTCCCCTTTCATACCCCCCCCCCTTTCAATGTATTAATATAAACTCATACTTTTGAATAAAAACCAATCTCCGAATCAGTTGTAGATCAAAGTACATGACTACGTTCAGAATCATTTTTTAAATGAATAAAGGACTTACTTATATCTTGACTTATTCCTTTATCTCAATGACTCTTATCTCTTTGATATTTATAAAGATCTTGATTATAAACAAGTTAAACACAGCTATTTTTAAAAGACTGATATCAAGAAAATATGAAAAAAAGCAGTTTCTTTAGTTAAAATTATGCGAAAAAATTATTAACTTAATCCGTATTAAGAATATGAAAATCGTGCTGATAAAGTGGCAGTTTACCAGAAAACTCCTTAGTCATGTTAAAATTAAATATTTATAAATAAATGAATAATAAATATTCTTTAAAACTGCTATACTTCAATCTCTAAGAAAAAAAAGCAGTTGTATTCAATTTTATGACTTTCCAATTTAATGAAACTTCTTTTTTCGTCTTTTTTAACATCTCAAAGGGGTATCCTTAAAATGTGTTGTTTTTTTCCAAGAAACAAATTCCAAATTTATATTTATCCCCATTTATCCTTCTGGTAATTTATTTCTGCTAATAGCAGGTATAATTACAAAAAAAGCATAGGATTTCAGATATTTTAATAAAAATATTAAAATAAATTTTATCAGAATTCCACTTTTTTCATCGTAGCAACTTTTGTCCAAATTGTGAAACCACTGAAGGAACTATTATTTATATTTATCTTGGAAAGAGTAGATATAATTTAAGAGAGATTTATTAAGAGAGATTTTCATATATGATTCTACAGAGAATCGGGTCTGGGCTCAGGACCAAGACTTGGAATGAGGAAGCTACTTTTTACCACAATCGAATCATTATTGACAAAAAATATTCGATACATACATAAAATCACCCAGAATGTACATTTATTCCAATACTTGAAATAAAAATAAAATAATTCATATTAATTTAACATTTTTTTAGAAAAAGAAAAGCCTATTTAAATATTGAAACTTACTAATTTAAATATTGAAACTTACTAATTAAAGTAGTGGATTAAGGAATAAAACGTTACAAAAGTCCATGCTCGAAAGTCGAGCCTCGTTCCACTCTTGCGATTATCTAGTAGAACAAAAGGAAGTGAAAAAAGTTAGACAAAAATATTCAAGTAAAATTTTATTTATAAGAAATTCAGAATAAGAAAATATAAGTAAATTTTTAAAGTAAAATTTTTCAAAATTTTTCGAAATTTTATGAAATAAATTTTGTAAAATAGTTATTAAAATCATTTTTATTCAAACGACATTCACGGAAAATCAGCACAGTTTGCCCATTTAGATAATTTACTGCCCAATCAAAGAAAGATTTGCTGAGAATAGAAAAACTCACTACAGTGATGCTTGTTATAAGAATATTCTATTATATTTTGAGAAAGATATTTCATGAAAAAAACATATTTAAGTAAAGCATATTCAGATGTGAGATTTTAAAAGTAAGCTTGACAAAAATATACGAATTAAACCTATATATAATCTTAAATTATAATTAAAATAAGATATATGAAGTAGCACTATTTTAAGTATAGATTTGTTTAAATATTTTTAAATTTGTATTTTATTATATTTGCTAAAATTATTTAGATGCAAATAAAATACTTTAAATGCAAACGATGAGTAGAGGGTAGAATGAAAATCACTTCATGTTGTGCAATGGTCCAATTAATAGAAATTGAAACTGTTTTAGTATTTAATTGAGAAAAATCTAAGAGAGTTGTGGTAAGTTGTGGTTCCAATATTTTAATTAAAGTTCATTTAATCAGCAATGCAATTTTAATGTAAATATGTTTATTAAAATTATTAAAATACTTCGTGTAATTATTTTTCCCCCAATAGCAAAACTGCTTAAAACATTTTTTTTTAAATTATATTTAATCAAACATAATGATTTTAAATCTACATAAAATTTCATTCGTGAGAGAAAAATAAAATATGGCTTGTATTTAACAAAATTTAAAAAAAATCATTCAACATATTTTAGTTATTTCTGTAAATTTGCTTCATACTTAATGTGATCATAATTAAAAGTAATAAAATAATCTAAAATAAAAATTAAATTATTTTTTCTACGTTTGAAATATCAACAAATCTGATTTAATAAGTATTTCATCTAATTATTATTAATTATAAGATAATTCATATAAAAAATTTGACCTTATTTTTTGTCTTTACCAGTAAAAATGAAATTTGTATTAACTAATTATTTTAAATTCTGTTCAATATGTTTCTAATAATATATGCAGTTATATATCTAATTATATATTTATAGCAAACATAATTAGTATACATGTGCCAAATGTATATTTAAGCATACATATCATTTATATTTGTTCAGGAAAATATTTGATGTTTTGAATAACTAGAACGTAAAATTATTTTAGCATTGTGAGTGTATTACTAATAACATAGTTGTTCTACATCTTATAATCACCTTTAATAAAAAAAATTTTCTACGTTCCAAAATCGAAAGAACATCATTTCTATTATTACATAAGTTTTCGTGTTCTCAAACAATATTCCTCGATCATACGGGAATTCGTCTTGTATATTATAAATAAACCATCAAGCGAGTTTTGTAAATAATGTAGAATATATATATATATATATATATATATATATACACTGCTAGCCACCGTAAATGCAACACAAAGAAAGACAAGAGATAGCACAACAAAATTCATTTTGTAGATAACTTGTTGACCAAGTATCAAATGATTAAATTTGTAGACTTCTGTGAAGTGTGGTTCCTGCCAGAATCAGTAGCCAGAGTAGCCGCCATTGCTACAGATCACCGCTGCCACACGCCTCGGCATTGATTCAAAGAGACTTTGGATGTGTTCTTGGGGTACAGTAGACCAAGAAGCTTCCACACGTTGCCAAAGTTGATCTGGTGTGGCAGCTGGGAGTGTAATCTGGGTCAATCGTTGGGCAACTATGGACCACATGTTTTCTATCGGCGAAAGATCCGGAGAGAGAGCCGGCCAGGGAAGCAATTCAATCTGGTGATTGACGAACAACCTTTGGACAATGCGTGCCACGTGTAGTCGCACATTATCCTGTTGAAATATGGCTATGGCCAAGCCCTGAAGGTAAGGAAGAACAACTGGCTCCAACACCTCGGAGATGTAGCACTGGCTGCTTAAAGTACCGGCAATGCGTACTAGAAGAGTGATATTCAATGCCCCCCATACCATAATTCCCGGTGCAGGACCAGTGTGGCGGTGCATAACGCAGCTGTTCAGCATCCTCTCTCCAAGGTGTCTCCAGACTTGAATCCGACCATCGTGGTGTTGCAGACAGATGCGTGACTCGTCAGTAAAGACAACTTCATTCCATTCTGCCGTCCACATCCTTCTTTCATCGCACCATTGGCGGCGGAGACGTCTGTGGTTCTGCGTCAAGAGTAGACCAAGCAATGGACGTCTTGCGGACAGACCACTCTGCTGTAAATGGCGTCGAATGGTACGTGCATACACTGAATGATGCGTTACAGATTCAATGGGCTGCGCTATGGTTCGTGATGTGACTGAGTGATCCGTCACTGCCATGCGCACAATTTGCCTGTCTTCACATGAAGTGGTTCTCTGAGGTGGATGCGATCGACCACGTCGGTCCGTCGTATCCTCCTGCATCCAACGGTCACATATCCACATTACAGTTGTTTGGTTTCGTCCAACACGACTACCACTTTCCCTGAAAGGTAATCCACAATCTCGGTAGGCCACTCTATCCTTCCTCTGTCGAACTCAGATACTTGATCAAAAGCTGATCGCTGTTTTCTACTGAACATAACTGATCTTTTTTTTGAAAAAACCACAAGAGAAACACAATTGCCGAACTTGAAATCGTCGAAATCTCCAAGCCTTAAATAGCGCTTTAAGGTGGCGCCACATGCGTGCATGATGTGTGTCTGAGCTGAAATTCTAATCATTTGCATATCTCACCTCTGCTAATGTATGTTATAATTTCATGTTATTTGCGTGCATCCTTCAGGGTGTTGCATTTATGGTGGCCAACAGTTTATATATATATATATATATATATATATCGTGGATTACTTTTCCTAAATAAAAAATTATTTCTTACAATTTTAAAAGGGGGTGTCGCTTTCAAGTGATTTTTTTTTCTAAAAGTTTACATACTTTGTGTGTTTCAAAAACTCATTATAATTGTTGATATTCAAGTAAATATTAATAAATATTCAATTTTAAGCAAATGAAACAATCATGCAAAATTCAAGAATGAAAACAATAAGTTACTCATGTAAATTTATATTACAAGTGTCTTTTTTGTATGAAGATGCTTAAACGAATGCTTATGGAAAAAATGTTAAATGGAATATTGTAATGAAAAACGGTACTATCGAAAAATTTTCTGATAATAAATAAGAACAAAAAAAAAATTTTAAACTTTTTACAGTATTCTTAATATATTCCTATGAGTAATATATGTTTAAATTACACTTTATGATTCAAATGGTTCTTCCCGTAATATCGTATAATATCTTATTCCCGAAACTCATAACATATAATAAATTACTTTTATCTCTTAGGAACATACAACTTATTTGATTCAAAAAACGCATTAAGTCTTATAATAATATATTTTATCCAACACAACAGAAGTTTTCCCAGCAACAATGTACTCCTAATTGTCATCAGTTGCAAAGAGATCAAAATAGAATTTTAAATAATAAACTCACATATTAAAGAATGAAAAAGGGAGTAATAAAATACGTTGGTAAATTGAATTTCATCCCGAGAATAAGAAGCTAAATAGACAGGTAATTCGGCTTGAGAAATAGAAAACAATTATAAAGTAATAAAAGGAAACTGCGGTTATGAACCACCGTTACAAGAAAAACTAAAAATGTTTTTTCAGCTTTTATCAGAAATTCTGTTGCCTTCTCAAAATTAATTTAATCCAGATGAAAGATCATTTTGTTTTTATTATCTAAACCAGCTGAGCATGTTTAAGTTTGAAGATTATCGTAATTTTATTTATATAATATCAGTTCGTATATTTTATTCGACTCATTCGTATATTTTTATTCGTAAATTTATAAAAGATAAGACAAATGTGCTTTATTAAAATAAAACATTAGTATAAAAAATAACTTTTCCTTCGAATTAAATAAAAGTAGTAGGATTGCTTCACGGTAAATTATTGTGAAAAGCCTCACACACAATTTTGAGCTACGTTTTGATAAAAAAACAGATCATGGATTTAGGGGGATCTCCTTCTGCAAAAATTGCCACAATGAGTCAATATACTAGTTTTGAGGCTTATTTGTATAAACGTCCAAAGAACTATTCACAAATATCCCATTTAACCTAAACGTGAAATAGCTCATCTAGTATCGAAACTATCATTAATCGTTTTGATCTGTGTTTTAAATTCCCAAATTAGTTTTTCGGGGGGGGGGGAGTGGTGTCATTGAGGTTTCAGGAAAATGTAGTAATATTTTCATATAAATATTTGCAGTTATGAAAAATACTACATTTCAAAATTTCATTCATATAATCAAAAACTATACCAATTGAGTGCAAACACTTATTTTCTAGTGATATTCAGTGTTATTGATGAACATAGACTAAAATATTCATGGATATTTAATGCACACTGAATAAATTATTCTTTGTAGTTAACTGTACGCGTGTGTGTACATTGTACATCCTATTCCTTATTGACTGATTATATTCTGTCAAATATTTGCTGTTTGTTTACATTCTACGATTCACAATAGTTTATACAAACCTAGAAAGTGAAGCTTCGAAAAAAACTGGAAAGTAATTAACATTTCTAAATGGCTTAAAATATAAAACGTTGTTTCGACATTGGTGTTTTTCATCAGACACTCAACTATTAATCCTGACTCGAAACCAATGATAATACTAGATCTTTTGATGAAACTCCTGTTAATGTGCAATCCTGTTAATGTGCAATATCATGTTATTTTACGATGTTTCATAAATAAAAAACATAACCCATGGTGCTTTGTTAATATACATTAATATACGCCTGCTATTAGGATCATTAAGAAAAAATGTTTAGGTGGGTTTGGGGAATATTTATTTCTTTTAAAATGTTACCTAAAATGGCATGCGATACATTTTTAAATGATTCAAAGGTTTATAAGTTTTTTTTTTATGTATATATTAAACTACGACGAAAAAGAGTCGTTCTCAAGCACTATACAGTGCCTTAAATAATTATATGTAACAGAATAAAAATATGTCTAATGACTATCATAGTATTGATATTTTAAACAGAATATTCCATTTCCTCGAATTTTTTTAAATATGCTTTTCAGAACAATGGAACTGAATTTTTATAATTATTCTACAAAAAATACATAAAAACGATCCTAATGTGAAATACAGCCTGATCTCTATTTAACGAAGTTACTAAATCCCCCAAAATGTTCGTTAAGGGGAAAATTTGTTAGATAGACTCATCTTTTAAGATACTTTATAAATCACATAAATCAAATTATTTTAAATTCATAAATATTCTGTATTACGAAAAAAGTATTTATTCACATATTTTTTTTATAAATTGATACCTATTTATTTTATGTATCTCACCTATCAACAATAAATCTACAAGGAAAACAAGAAAATAATTGTCCAGAAACGTACTGCATTTTAAATTTTAAAAAGTAATTTTATATTAAAATTAATGTGTGTGTGTGTGAACACTAATATTTTCTAATTTTAAGAATAGAAATACTTTTAAACACACATTTTTTTTTAAAACCAGAAATTTTAAGCATACATTACTACATGCATCTTTAAATTTAAATACTGAAAAAATCTGTTAAATGTGTTTGAATTTTTTTTAAAAATAATTACAGGAAATTTATTACTCCAGGTGTATTGGGTATTTGGTAAAATCAGTTCAATGCCATTAAGCACCATAAAATTTGTTAAAAAAGAGAATAATGCCTAGAAATATTTTTAAATAGGTAGGAAAAAATATCGAATCTCAAGAGAAAAATTCATTAAATAGAAAATGCACTTCTCTATTCTGTGATTTTTTTATGAAGAAAATAACAAAATGTTCTTGGTTCCAGGAAAAAAGTTTGTAAAAAAGAGAAATTCGAAAAATAGAGGTTCGTAAAATGGAGATCCGAATGTATTTTAAAAATATGTGATTTATAAGTGAGAGTTAACTCGATGTAATTTAAGAACTAAATTTGCCCTTGTAACTTTTGTGTATCTAGTTCATTATAGTAACTCATAGAGATATTAACTATAGACAAATATAAGTAATAATATAATCCGAGACATATTAGGCAACTATAGAGTTCTTTTTCAAGCAAATACATAATTTCTAATAAACCACCTTACATAACTTCTAAATGATTTCATTATTGAGGCCATATTTGTGATTCTGAGTTTTATAATAACACCTTATATAATCTAGAAAACACTTCAACAAGACAAAATATCTAAGCATTTATTAAAAACCTTAATCACTTCTATCTAAAATCAGACTAACGAAGCAATTAGTTTTAGAGCAAACGCTTAGATAAAAAATTTATATATTAAATATTTTGTTCATTTTTCCATTTAATGATGCATATCTGACTTAAAATTTATGAGATTATTACACTAAACCTCTGATAACAGATCTGTAATTCGGTATTAATTTCCTTTTTTGAGTAAAGCTCCACCTCCTTAAGTCTCGCAAATACTTGAATCTCTCTGTAATATGAAACCACACATTCAATGTCTTCAATCTCTGATCTTTTACAAGGTAAGTTATTTAATGATACCTCTCATTTACATTATGTTAATTAAAATTTCAGTTCTTCATTAGCTGTACTAAAAATTCCTGAAACATTTAGGTGAGAGTAATCGAGCCCTGATAGCATCCTTTTCACCACCATCCATTGCCAATGACAGCTAATCTAGATTTTTAACTCGATATTTTTAAGATAAATGCTGCTCCACAATACCATGGGTATAAAAATTGATTGATTTTGAAACTATTATACTGTTAAGGAAAAAAATCATGTTTGTATTGGTAATTACTTTATGATGAGAAATTGGAATCAGATCATGTATTCGGCAAAAATTTGAAATTAAAATCTTTTGCGTGGATTCTTGAGCACAAACTAAAATACTTAAAAAAGAATAGTGATAAACGAGGCTAATTAATCCGCCCCTACTGAAGATAATCGTATAAATGCCAAAACAATTTTCAGATGTTGTTCTTGTTACTGAAAAAAATTGAACCTAGCAAAATGCTACCGTTGTCGTTCACGGATGTGTGTGGGTGCTCCGAATTAAGAGACATTTTAAAAAAATCAAACACTTTGTATTACTACTATCAAAAATCAACCCAAGCGAGTGAAGCTTACAGCTTAGTTACTAATTTAAATGTCTATAATAGATGATTCAATACTCAAGTCTATCGTAGATAAATCGTCCTATATTTCAACGTTCGGTCTTTTTTCTTAAACTAAGGTAACTTCAATGATAACTCTATAGATTCAGCATAATAACATTCTCGAATCTTCCCACTTCACTTGTTAAATAGAAACTCTCATTAACTTCATTTACGGTTTCTCCACGGAAAGAGGTTTTATAGTCAAACAACGTAAACGATAGAATTTTCTTTAGAAGATTAGTAAGAATCGTGAATAGAGAACCCATTATATTGTCACTAAAAATAATTTTAAAATACATCTTTTTTTAAAAATGCTAATTCCAGAAGTAGCAACATAATTAAGAAGAATACGCTGCCACTTTAAGATTATGTTTCAATCTTCAAGATATATTTATGTGAAAAATTATCTCCTCTCAAAATATTCCAATTTCTATAGTCCTACACAAACACACACACACACACACATATATATATATATATATATATATATATACATATATACAATTAAAGTGGTGGCCAAAATTGTGGACACTTTTTAAAATTGTTACCTTTTTTAAGTTTGTATGATTATAGAAAATGTTACTTCGCACAAAATGCAAAGTTTTTTATTTCATTTTGAAGAAAATTTAATACTTAATACAAAAAACAAAAATGAAATATTTGCAACTCAAAAATAGTTATGCTGCAATAACTATCGATGTACATTAGAAACTGATTATAGCAGTAAGTTATCAGTGCTTAGTGGTGTAGCCTTTATTTTTTATTATAGCTTCACATCGATGATTCATTGAGATGATAATAGTTATAAGCTTTTCCTTTGTTATTACATGATGCCAGGAAACAATTCTATCCACAATTGGTTCCTTTTTATTTAATGAGTACCTCATCCGGGAAAGAGTTTTTAAACATTGCCACAAGATTTCAATAGAATTGAGGTCAGGTCTGTTTCCTGGCCAGGACAACAATGATATACAGTCAAGAAACAATGACATTAAATAAAAAATGTAGATTGGACACCGAGAAAGAGATTTATGGTGATAAAGTGGTCTTTCCTTTGTTAAAATTTCAAGAAAGGCGGGTGGTTCGGTGACTACATCTGGAGACTGAAAGTTTTGTATAAGATATCAGGAGACAAAATTAATAAAAACAAAGCACGAATAGGCTGGGAAAGGTACACCACATCTGTCAATGACAGAAGAACAAAAATACTATGTCTCCAATATAGAAGAATGTCATCAGCGGCCATCAGAAGTGGTTTGAATGATGCTGGTGTTACTGTCAGTTGAAAATAATCAGAAGATTCACAAATGTTAGAGTGAGAGGTAGAATTCCACGAAAACGTCATATCTCAGTTTACAGCAGCGCTAAAAAGACTACAGTGGTGAAAGGAACACATTCATTGGACAAATGATTAGTGTTCACAAGTCATACGGAGGGATGCAACTAAGATATTGTTATTTGGTAGGGATGGCCGAAAATATGTAAGACGTAGAATAGAAGAAACGCTACACCCTGACTGCATTCAGGCAACTGTGCTGTACCCACATAGTTTTAAGATTTGATCATGCATATCAGCAGATGGTATCTTTGCCATCATATCATCGATGGGACATGAAATGTCAGAAAATACATTGAGACCATTCTAGAACCCAAACTTCTACCTTTCCTCATGGATCTATTTACCAACAAAGCTTCATTTATTTTTCAGTCAGGCTTAGCTCCTTGCCACACAGTAAAGAAATCGAAAGATTGGTATCGTTCTAAGATCAATGAGTGTTTGTCCTGGCCATGAAACAGTCCTGACCTCATACCTACCCAAAACGTGTGGCACCGTTTGAAAACTCTTGCCCGAATGAGGTACCCATGAAATAAAAAGGAACCTAACTGAGGATATAATTGTTCCGTGGCATCATGTAATAACAAAAAAAAAAGATTAAAACTATTTTCAGCTGAATGAAACATCTATGTGAAGCTGTAATATAAAATAAAGACTACCCCAATAAGCACTGATAACTCATTGCTATTATCAGTATCTAACGTATAACTATAGTTATTGCTGCATAACCTTTTTTGCCTGAGAAGTATTTGAAGTTTGTTATTTGGGTATTGAAATTAGTATTAAATTATCTTTAAAATGACATAAAAGACTTTGCATTTTGTGCAGCGTAACATTTTTTATAAGCATACAAACTTGAAAAAGTTAACAATTTTAAAAAGTGTCCACAATTTTGACCATCACTGTATATATATTCCACTCCACAGGCCCGGGGTTTGAACCCCGGCTGGGCAAGATTGACTTAGCCTTTCATCCCTTCAGGTGGTTGATAAATGAGTTCTTCGCTTGCTTGTGAATTAAACACTGGGGTTTTACGTCGGACTAATCACCTGACCGGAACATCTGCTCATGCACCTCAGTGGCCAAGATAAAACTGAGGTGGTCACATTAGACCTTGGCACTCATAGGGTGTTGCACCACTGAGTTTAGTTTAGTTTAGTATATATATATATATATATATATATATATATAATATTTAAATCAACCAAAAAAATTTATGAAATAATTTCAACCAATGTGAACTTTTAAAAGGTTAAAGTCAAAAAGGTAAATTTTACTTTTCCTCTTCTTTTTTTTTTGTGTTAATATTTCCTTTTAGTAGAAAATACAGTAAGCATATCATAGATATAAAATCCAAAACATTTTATTTTAATTATTCATATTTCAATATTTCCTTCAAAGAAGCTTTTAAAGGCTTAGTCCTTCATTTCAATTTCACCGATATGCGTCAGTTATTTTGCATTATAAATGTGTGAGTAATAAATGAAATATTTATCCTCTTCCCCATTTTTAACCATATTCCTTATTATATCTTGTACAATGTATAATCCCTTAATTACAAAGTCCAAGTCCTTTCACATTACCCTTATCTTACTCGTCCATTTTTGGAACAATTAGTCTTTATTTTTGTGCTCCCTAGCCATCCTTAACGAGTCGAACACGATATCATAATACCGAACAAGACTTTGCAATATTCCTAATTTCATTCACTGTAAGCTGCTTGAAGTGCCTGCCTAGAGAAATGCGCACTCTAGGCTCTTTGTATGAAACAATCACACTTAAGGGCCTCTGCAGACTAATTTATTTGCTCTTTTTTCCTCACCCAACAAGAATCTCGCAGACCCCTTTCCAGACGACCAAAGAAATAGAACAAAATGCTCACTTAATATTGCCAACCATTCTTGCGCACCCTACTGAGAGTAAATAACCTCTTTTCCCGCCTTAATATCCATTTTCCCTTTTGCCCAAGCTCGCTTTCAGGACACTAACACTTTACGAAAGACCAAAAAGAAACCCCGTTCTGTACAGCTGCGGTAAAGCTGAGAAGTATTTTTCCGTTGTGTGAAGGATTTTTCTCATTCGCCTACATTTTTAAGCGATCTCTTAGTTTCTCCATTTTCCTTTTGCACAATAAACGTCATAAAATAGGGGCTTACCCTTTTCTCGGTTTCGATGGGCACGTTTTAATACGCCTTCTATGTCAAATAAATCTTATAGTGGGAAACAGTTGGGACAAACTACCGTTGTTAATCTAACGAGACCAGGGTGAAACAGCTGGGTGACCCACGTGTTTATATGTCTTTGAATATACGTGTATGTAATTCAAATGGATTTCATAGTAGAGAGACACTAGTTTACATTTTACATGATTATATTTTAAAAGGTTTTAAAATTATTTTTTGGTGCCTTATTTTCCTATTTTCTACGTCTGCTAACAGACAGTAAAAGGATGTACCACGAATGAAATCAAATAACATAAGCAAATGAGTTATTTTTTGCAAAAAATCACTACAATAAAAAATAAAATAAAACTTTTGTATATTTTTGTAATAGTATATTATTTTGATTTATGTTGCACGTAAATCGTACAGTACGCTTTTGGCACTAAACTTTATAATTATGAACACCATCGATGCAACAATTATGACAATTGAACAGGCTCTTCTTTCATACTTCTCACTGTTTCTCGCTATGTATTGGCATTAAATCATCCGAGATTCAAAGTCTTGATACTGGCATGGCTGGAAATTCGTGAGAATAGGGTGTCAGCTCAGGTGTCACTTGATCGAGATTCAAATTTAAGGCAACAATTATCTTATTGTTGCAGAGAACAGTTGTAATAATAACTCCGCATGAGGACATACATACTCTTGTTAAATCATGACTATACCATCCATTTACTTTGTCGTTTCTGCAATGTTCTTATCGAAACCGATAATTGTTTCTAGAGAACAGAATAATCATTGTCTAATAGAAGAATCGCATTAAATATAAAAGAATAAACACCGACCTTACACTCTTTGAAGGCTCATAATCTTGTACGGAAATGACTTTTCTACAAATTTCCCTCTAAGAGTAATTTTAAGTAATAAACAAACGACTATAAATTTAGAAAACTGAGTATAGAATAAATTCTTTTGCGTCATAATCATCGCTTTAAAACTTGTCCATTGAGGTAATAATATTGAGCTGATTATGACTAACAAATCCGGACAGATAAATGGATCCATGTGAATCTTATACCTTCTAGAATCGAAGAAGTGCAGTGAATAAAGGAATTGATTTCTTAAAATAATGCTACTTAAGAGTTGTGCCACTGACAATATTCCCTCGTAAGTCTGAACCACGATTTAAGAAGTAAAAATTCTGAAAATGGTACCTAGCTATTGGAACTTTTACGCCACGCTATTGGATGAATTTATATGTTGGGAGAATTTTAAAATGAAAGATCCATGTTGGTTCTTGTGGAAAAATTTTGACGGATTCAAGCCTCGAATACACAATCCATTGGCCACGAAACTTAGAGCTTTATCCTTGAGCTTCTGAGATTTGTTTAGAATTGAAAAGTGTTTAAAGTAAAAAAATCCTTAAATATATATATATATATATGAATTTAATCTTTTTCAATATTTTTTGTGTCCTTTTATAAGCAGCATATCTTAGCAATTTTTAAGCTTGATGGGGCCCTTAACAACCTGTTAAAGTAAAGGCAATGAACTTGTTTTCAGGTACATCTCCACATTCCAATATTTTGTCCTTTATGCTCACAATTAGCATGCATATGTGCACAAAATGAAATTACAATTAAATAGATATTCATCGTAAAAGAGAAACTTGTATCCTCTCGGTACATCAGTGTCTAGCCTATCAAAACCGCAAGTACTTCTGCGAGAGGTAAATTGTGTTCAATGGATTTGTTGTTAGTAGTTCATGTCCTAAATCCATCCTCCATTCCAAAAAACAATAATCACTATAAGCTAAAAGTGTCTATAATTCTGTGTGTGGTGTAACCTTCCTTCATTCATTGCGAGATTTAAGACTCGTCCGGTGGTCATGTGTCCACTGCTCCTATATTTGCATTGAACTCGTGGGCAGAGTGTCATGGGTTTGAGCCTATTGTTACTGAAGAAGCACCATGTAGAAGAACCGAAACACGTTAAATCTGTCGAAACTCAAAGCTCTCCCGTTGGTTTAGCAAGGAAGTTCAGAGAGAGGGTTCTACTAGGTGTCGTTCCCGACACTTGACCATGGTTTTAAATTGCGAGGTTCGTCTCTAATAGCTGTCGTTTTACTTTTTAGTGTAACTTTAATAAACACTCACTAACTCATAGCCCTCGCCTTGTTTTACAGTCCGATGCACATTAAAATCAATTAATCAGTATCTACACCCCTCTATTCGTACGGCTAAATCAATGCTGTTGAGCTTATGCAAGCTTGGGGACTTTGAAACTCTAAATTGATTAGAACACTCTATTTAGCATTTGCTGTCAGTTTCAACTCCTTTAGACTCCTTCAGATTCCTTTATGACGTAGCGATATTAACAAATAGACGCATAAACCAAGTGCAACTTATTTCTTAGGTTAAAGATTTACGTATATTAACAAAGTTTAATTAAAAATTTCTCGTATTAGAATTTTTATGAATTGATGTGTGCTTTGTTGCATAAACATACAGGAAAATGCAATAGTTGTCTACTCGCCACATTTTTGGTAAGGCATATATAAAACAGTGCTTTCATGCACAAAAAGAGGATTCATACACTTGAAGAACAATGCCACTTTTAAATCCGATTTCTTGGGAATTTGAAAAACAATAGAGCGTATAAGCTTCTTTCAGAAAAGATGGATATTTTTTTAAAAGAGAAAAGAATTTTGACTTTTGATATCCAAAATAAAGCATCAGAAGATAAAAATACTTACGTATAAGCTAATATACATTTTCTTTGCATTATAGGGATATAATTTGAGCTCTGATTTTTTTTTATAACATTTATAAACCCCGTGCACCACCGAACGTATAACACGGGGGTAAACAACACAGACAGAAGAGAGAAAGGATTACAATACAAACATCCATGCCTTCTCCGGGATTCGAACCCAGTCCCTGCGGCACCGCAGTCAGCTTCACTGACCACTATACCGGATGGGCGGCTTGAGCTCTGATTGGGCTTACTTAATATCAAACCATAAATATAATCAATTGACTGGAAAAATAAAGATCAAATCATTAGATGCACTATTTCACAGACAAGGGTATTAATTTTTGTAAGATAATATGTATATAAGAGAGTTAGAAAATTTAAGATTAAAATATTACTTGTATGGGGTGCCATGGGATTTATAAGTCGATATTTAAAATAAAATTAGTACATACAGAAAAGAAAAGTAAATACTTTTTACAACATTTAAATGCAATTATTACTCCTTTGTGGCCTATTTTATAAATATCGTTATTAGAATAATTTTTATAAGGAATAAAAAATCAATTTGTTTCTTTAAATGGAGGCAATGTAACAAGCTAAAGATTCTAATTAACATCACATTTATTATTATTTAAATACATTAAAAATGTTTGTATGAATCTATAAACTAGTTTTCTACTAATATGCATCTAATTAATTAATTAAAGCTGTTATTTTACCACTAATTATACGAGTTCATGAAAAGCTTCAAATTATCTAGTGAGCATTTTACATCAGCTTTTAAATTATAAATTAATAGTATTTTTTTTTATCAAATACGTGGAATAATTGTTTTCTTTTCAATACAATATATTTTATAATATGGACTGTAAAACTAATCCTGTGAATACTTGTTTTTGAAACTGATGAATTATTATTACTGTGAAATATTCTCTAATTGACAAGATAATGAAGCATCAGAAAATATAAGTGAAATTTTTAATCCTATGTGCTATAGTAGAGAGTTCAAAGAAGAACAGATGAGAAAATTTTTAATAGAGAAATTAATGAAATTTACTGAAACTTATAAGAAAAATGTCATGTTACTCTAGTTACATTCAGATACTTTTCATGCCATCTAAATGCAAATGAAAAAGATAATACGTTACACCTTTTATATATCATGAATTATCTTTATTATATCTTTTTACTCGTAAGTAAAATTACAATAAGATTTTTATCACATCTTAAAGTGACGACGTTGATCATAGATTTTTTTTCCTGCTGATAATTAATCTTTTCAAGTTTTTAAATGTTTAAATACAACTCTCCTATCAATTCTAAAGTAAAATTTACTTGCCACAAACTTAACAATTATTACTCTTATTAACTTGATTTTTTTTAACAATTTTTATGTTTTAGTAACGTTTTATTAAGTATTGAAATCGAAGTAGAAGAGATTAATGTCTCATGTACAACATTTACAAATACTTAAATACAATTATTCTAGAATGAGCTTTAGACAAATATGTATATATTTATATATATCTGTGCTCTTTGTGCTCTGAGATTGTAAAACAAATTGTATTTTTACCATAAAAAGTGATCCATCAATTCCAAAAATAAGCTCGAGGTAAAAAAAATCGTTATTGATAACTAAATACAAAAAAAAAAAAATAGCTGAATTGTTTTGTTGACTATATAAAACTAAAAAGAACAGCATTTAGATTATTCGTGGTATAGTTTTTTGTGTACGTTTTAAATAAGATGTCATTTTCATGCATCTAACTTGATTTTTTTAAATTATTACTTTAAGCAATGTGAAATGACTCAGAACAATGAAATTTGATTTAGAGTAGCTTTAGCTTTTTTATTTAGTTAAAACAAGCAATATTAATTAATTATTAATCAGCACCTATCTTTAAATTTGAGATTTATTCCCCCCAGAGACTTTCCGTATACGCTTTAATCCAATAATAAAAACTGCAAAATTTTATTCTAAAGGAATAAATTTTAAAAAAAAACTATGTATAATGACGAAAGATTTCATTAAATACTGGTAGTTATTTAATGTAGAGTTAATGTTTTTTTTTTTCATTTTTACCGTTGATAATTTAGCATCGTACTTTACAACTTATCAGGAAATTTCTAGGGATAAATTATCAATACAAATGCAAAACTAAAATCATGTTACTTTTTTAATGTAGGACTTATTACTTTAGTTAACAATCGCATATTCTCATTTAACGAATTAAAAATGAATACTACATATTATTTTAGTTATTAATGCATATTAAGAATGCACATCAGATGAATTTGTATGTCAATAATAAGCAATATCTCTAATAAGCAATAGTCATCTAATTGTAATTTAAAAGAATTGGGGCTTAAAATATAATGTTACAACAAATTAATTTAACTAATCTAATAGGATCATGCATATTTTACCATTTTAATGCATATGATACATGTATTTGAAAAAAAGTTGTAAGTTCTACAAATTTCGTATAAGTTCAGAATCATTTATAAGCCTAACAACATATTGGACTGATAATTCCATTCCATTCCAACCAAGATTCAATTTACTTGGCACCTAGCTTTTGTTCTATGATCTACATGTAAACCGATTGCAATTAGCGAAATATATGACACGAAATTGGATCCTTTCTCACTTACTTTCTGTTTCGTTGAATTCCAGCTCAGACTGGCACTTACCCAGCAAGTGGAAATTGCATTTGTATTGATTAGGCACTAGGCTCTGTGGTAACACAACCTTTCCTTTCTATCTCCTTCCGCATATCTATTTCCCCATATAATCCAACTTAATGCTGGTTCATACCATGAAATATGCTTAGCCTCCTTGAAATAAAATATACGTTTCGTCTGGGATCGTGGCTTCTGTTACGTAGTCTTGGGACTGTAAAAGATATGTAAAGTAATATTAACAGTTACAAGCTTCAGTTTAGTTCAAAAAGACAGACATAGATCTGAAAGTGAAATTCATTCTTTGGTGGGAAATGCTTGTTACTCAACAAAGTAAGCAAGCTTTACTTAAATGCTTGAGGCGTTTTAAGAAATTGCTTTCTGCTGTAGAAATTTTAATGGGATTGATTTCTTTTGAATAATATATTTTATAGGTTTTATTCAACTAAAATATGCGCTTACTGAAATTAGTAGAATTATAAAAATATATTCTTTTTGTGTGTTATTTATTGTCTGCATATTTTTTTTTCTTATGGAATATTCTCAAGAACTTTAAGTGATTTTTTTCATGTAACAAAAATATTTAACACACACACATAATTGTGGCCATTGGTAATGATTACTGTCTTAAATGATAATCATATTTTAGATGTTTGATGTAATGTTGACGTTCTTGATGAGACAGTCTTTTATTGATAGTTAATCCAGTTTATTGTACATGTAGACACACACAAGCATAGATATGGACATCACAAAGCACGGATAAGGCATAAGAAATAAGGACATGAAAAGCACAAATAAGACACAACCGCGTAACATTACGACAAAGACAAAACAGAAGGATTTTCCAGAGTCTCGCGGCTTTGAAAAAGTGACAAACGGAAGATCCCAACACCCACAACATCCATGATTGGAGCATGCTATTGTTGGAAAGATATCGTACGATAGCAAATTACGTAAGCTTACTTTAAAAACTCAGAGCTGTTAATTTTTATGGAGATATATATATATATATATATATATATATATATACTTGTGTCCAAAAGTTAAGCATTATTAATAATTATGTGAATTAAGAGGGAACTGTAAATCAGAATGTCGGGAAACGTGATTTGCGAGTGTAAAATGGTTATAAAATAAGGAAGCAAATCAAAAGAATGATAATAATTAATTTTATTATCCAAAGTAGCAGTTTGAAGAAACTGAACATAGCAAGGATTCACACTTTAAGGAAAAAGTGAAAGAAAACATTAAATAAAATACGGATGCTGCAGTTTAATAAGGCGTGTGGTCACCTCTGATAGTCAGGCACGCTGCACAGCGATTTACCATACTTGCTATGAGATGATGAATGAGTTGTGGGCTCAAACGGTTCCAAGCTTCTTGGAGAGCTCTCTTCAGTTCTGTAACGGTGCTTGGTGGGTGAGAAAGCGCTGCAATTTGTCTCCCGAGCATATCCCATACAGGCTCAATAGGATTTAAATCAGGGGAGTTCGCAGGCCATGACATGCGCCGGATGTTTTCCGTTTCAAGGAAGTCATCAATCAGCACCGCTTGGTGACAGGGCAGATTATCAACCATGAATATGAAGTCAAGACCGACAGCACCTCGAACCAAGCGAACATAAGGCTCAAGAACTTCGTCTCTGTATCTTTGAGCAGTCACAAACCCCGTGTCAAAGAAATGGAGGTCTGTGCGGCCATCCATCATGATGCCTGCCCATACCATTACTCCCCTTCGTGTAAAATGATGTTTTTCTGTTATGTTTCTTGGTTCAAAAAGTGTTACACGTTCTCTCCATATCGTTACCCACCGAGAATCACTACTCAGGCTAAACCGGGACTCGTCCCTGAACATCACATTGGCCCACTCTCCCACACTCCATTGTTGATATTTCAAACTCCAGTTCAAACGTGCGCGTTTATGCGCAGACGTGAGGGGAATGCAAACTGCTGGTCTTCTGGCATAGAGGCCAGCATGATTGAGTCTCCTGTAAACAGTTTGTCTCGAAATTCGTATTAATGTGGTGACTGTGAGTACCGAACCCAGTGCTCTGGCAGTACTGCCCCTCTGACGTCGCGCACTTATTACCAGATATCAGTCTTGGCGAATGGTTATGACTCTTGGTGGACCTGATACTGGTTGTCGGGTAACATCTCCCGTTCTTTGAAACCTCTGCCACAGTCTTGAGATCACAGTCTGGTCCACATTCAGAATCCGAGACACTTCGGTTTGTGATCGTGAGGATTCCAGCATTCCAACGATTCTTCCTTTCGTAAACATGTCCAATTGGCGTTTTTGTGCCACCATTCACCTTGTTTGATGGTTAACAACGTTCTTTCGCACGGCAGTTGCACGAAACTTGTCTGAACTGCCTATGCTGCGGGAATCGGTTTCTCCGCGTTTCGACATGCGCCGGTGTTCCACGTAGGACGTAGTCGACTGAAAAGTATTGCATAATCCCAATGTTTCTTCTTCACCCAATTAATATCCGCAAGAAATTTGGAATAATTTTACGAATATTTACTCCACGTGTTTCGCATTTTACGATTTATGGTTAACTTTTGGACACCAGTGGCCTAGATCTCAACATATAGAGCCAGCTTCTGTATGCCAGCTTCTGCCGCAAGACTATTTTTATTTGGGATTATGAAACCTAAACGAGTCCCGGTCAGTTTCTCAACCAGTTAGACCCCTTATACTCAACCTGCAGCCCGCGAACCGCATGTGTCCCGGCGGCCTTTTTTGAGAGGCTCGGTTATGGCCAATTGCTGTAAAAAATTTTGCTAAGAACAATGTACTAAACATTTAGCGGGAAACTTTATCACTGAAGCAATCAAATCTATCAATTTGGTTTTTTTTATTGTAGAATGTAAACAAGAGGCTGGTCATAGATAAACGGAAATTGAAACTATCTCATAGCACAGTAAAAATACATAAAAGAAAATTACTTTTGTGTGTGTTTGATAGAAGAGTTAATAAAGTATTAAAATAAAAACCGAAAATGAGTTTTAATAGATCAATTTTGCTTTGATCTTATAGTGCTTCTTCCCAATTACATTCGTGTTGCGGACAGCGTGAAATTCCTGTCATACAGATGTGGCCCGGAGGGCAAAAAGGATTGAGTACCCCTGAGTTAGACTATTTCACAATCCTACTTAATTCCACAACAATCATACAGACACAAAAAAAGAGAAGAAAAAAAAATGAGAAACTGTGGTTGTGTGTTTGTGAGACGGATGTGAAATTATATTTTTTACCTCATTTTTAATTTTAAATAAAATTCCAAAACAGTATCTCTCTTTAATCGGAAAAGGAAACAAAACATGTATTTTATGTGAAAAAATTTTATTCGTTATCTATCGAAAAAACAACCCTTCTCGTGTTTCAATTCGATAAATAATTAATCATCCGCTCGAGGACTTCTGTTATAAGAAAGTCAATCGGCTCATAAATAAACTCCCCACACGCAAAAATTCGGAGTCTTTCGATAAAGAAACCACTGCAAATTTAACGACCCATAAAACACAATACTACAGCTCCTAACATAAATCTCTTCCAACGCATTAAAAGAAGCCTTTATCACTGCAACAGATTTAAAAGAGACTCAAACAAAAAAAACGCCCTTATGTTTATTGCTAATTGAAAAGTATGTTTGGATCGCCAATCGAAACTAAAACCTTTTCCTATAAACCAATTGCGGTCGATTCCACTAACTTAATTTTCCTCCTTCAATGCGAGAAATCAAATTGAGTTCACAAAAACGCCTCTAATTTTGGCTTCACTACTTGGCAACTCCCAGGATCAATGGCTCTAAATGCCCATCTAATGAGCATTAGCATTAAAGTTAATTAATCTTTCCCCTTGTCATCCCCCATTCATGTTTTCCCGTGAACAGGGATTTGAAGGCTCATTTTGTCCCTAAGCTAGTTGTTGATTTTCCCCAGAGGCTTTTTTTAATGTACTTTTCTATTAACTACTTTTTCTATGCCGATTACATAAGCTGCTAAGCGTTTTGTTCTTGATTTCTACGATAGTTGTTGGTTCAACTTACTAATTTCTCTAAATTTATGAATAATTATTTTTTTTTGTACTGAAATTTTTTATTTTTTAGAGAAATTAATTTTTTAAGGTTCTCATATTTTTATTATTGTCAATCTATTTTTAGCTGAACTGTGAGATGAACTTTTCTTTCTGTCCTAACTTCTATAATGCAAGAAGAAAAATAAATATTCAGAAATTCAGATTTCTTTCCATTCCATTTCTTTATGAATAGTGATTCATAGAAATCGTAAACATCGTAAAACAGCTATTAAATGATGGCGCAAAACAAGATCATTGGTTTTAAATCTCCATAATGAACATTAGTACTACCGTTAATTACTTTTCACTTTTTATTTGTCATTTATATATTTTTCTGTGGGTTAAACGGCTTATTTTTTAGGTAGGCTTGTTTTCGATTTCTCGTGGTAACATTTTAATGCATTTTTATTGTTAACTACTATTTACGTGAATTGCACGAACCGCAAAGCTTTTACTTAATTTTATGATTGAATCTAACTGTTACACATTAAAAGTAAATTGATTATGAAGCCATTTCGTTGAAGAGATATATATCTGATTGCGTATTGTCTAATCACTTCAAAAGGATTTAAAATTATCAGGCTATTGATATATTGAAAAAATATTTGTTGAATTAAAAGAAAAAACTGCTATTCTAAAGGTGATTTTACTCGTTTGCTGATAGTGTGTGTTAAAGAAAATACTGGAGCAGGGTAGAGCATTTGCGATTTACTCTGAATGAATGGGAAAGTCAGTATCTATTAACATTATTGTACGAAATTATTTTAACTTCTCGATGTCTGGAGGTTCTACTTAAGTTAGAAGGTACATAATTTTGTTATGGCTCTTAATAAAACATCCGTATAGGAACAAGATTTACACTAATAAGTTTAACATTAATTAAATTAGCATGTAGTTATTACATTATTTATCTCTTCAAAAATATATATCTCTTGTTGTTTCCCTAATAGTTTCTAAGCTATTTAATTTTAAAAATGTTTCAGTAATTTTAGATACTTTAATTACCTCTTAGATTTTTTTTTTAAATTTTAAGTTCAAATTTTATTTAATTAAGAAGAAGCCGCATGGAAGGTGCTTATTAACCCTTTTTTAAGCCTTATGCAGAATAAAAAATACAAAAGCTCATTAATATTTCTTCTTTAAGAGCTTCAAAACTGTTTTTTTCCACGTATACGAGAATGTTGGAAATTAGAAGATTCTTTCTTACAAAGAGTATCTTTGTTGATTTTATACGTCCAGAATGATTAAGAGCTCAAGGTAAAAACTTTTAAGTGGTAGTACAGAACATTTCTGTACAAGAATTTAGGAGTACAATCAACTCATTGTATTATAAATACAATAAAACTATAATTGAAAGGAAACAGACTGTTTGCTTGCAATACCATTGGCGAGTTCTATACATGAATGCTTATAATAACTTCTTGAAATTACTTCCACCAAAAATAATATATGCCGATGTCTAAGGAATTATTCACGTAAGTACGATCAGCAGCCAAAGATGCCAGACCTTTTTCGAATATGTGCAACATAATAAAAAGAAAATAAGTGTTACGCAATTAGGTATTTTTTTATCAAGCTCACATTTCTTGTATTTGTAATTCGTCCAATCGGTTTATTCTCACGTATATTTTTCTTAATAAAAAATATATAAAAAATATAAAAAAATATCGAATTATCTATTACATCTTAAAATTTATTCTATTAGTATTCAATCGCTCTTGAACTGTGTCGGTAATATCATGCCTATTTTATTTTATTAATATTCAGATTAATAGTTAATATTTTAACTATTTAATAAAAATATATATATGAATAGTCTTCGAATTTGAATTAAAATTCCGAATGAAATTTAAAAACTTTTTCGTATATTCTTAGGGCTAATTAGTTATTTTAATACAACTGCGTTATGTTTTTAATGTATGTGTTGTAAAGAAAATAATTTATAGTTTCTCATATAATGTACTGTAATGTCGTTCGGGTTATCAGTGTTAAGCAAAACCATTTTTGTAAAGAAAATGTACAGCTTGGAATATTTTCTTCTTTTTCTAAAATAATTGTATCTAAAGTCAAGCACTTTCTGCATCACCCTCAAAATAGTAACATTAATACAAATTGTAAAATGTATGAATGTATATATGGTGTTTGAAGAAATATTTCTTCGTTCTTTATATGTTTTTATGCATTTGTTACCTTAAAAATAATTAAGGTGTAGCTGAACACCCAGTAAAACATGGGCATATGCTACATCCGTGTAATACGTATTATGTGTGAATGCAACATTTAAAGAACAATATATTAGTAAAATAAGCAAATTTCATTATATAATACGGACCCCGTAAAAGGGTGTCGTTTAATTCGGAGAGTTTTCTTTAAAACAAATCATCAATAATAAAAGTGAAATCGTCATAGTCAAGGTAGATATTTTTAATGTAATTCATGCCATATAAGTAATGGTTTGGTTTGAGTTCTCTCTTGCAATTATTTACCATTTTACTTTGTTTTATTCAAAATACGTGCTTTTTTTCCTACGCAGTGTTTAGCTATGTACCTTGGCTCATTTTTTTAGATTATTTTGCTTAACCTAGATGAAGTAGAGTCCAAATTTGTTAGGATTAATTCGGTTTTACTATACTCCAGTTCAAATAAATATAGAATATATTAAAAATTCTACTAATCTGTTTTTCTTAAAATTGTCTATACTGTTACAGCCTTAAGGTTATAATGTAATTGTTCAGTTAGTCAGTTATCATCTGAAGTCTTGCAAAAATGAAAATTGGCGAATAACTAAATGAAATTTTTATTTATGTGTTCAAGTGGTTTTTCTCTATTTTTATTTGAAATAAAATGTTTTTATACATATTTACGGAGAACATCAATAAAATATGTAATCTGAATAACATATTAGAGTGAATGGTTCGAAAATTAAATCTTCCGTAATGAAATGCACATTTTATGTTAAACTTTATATTGTGTGTGTGTTAATATTTAGGTAAGACCTTTATTTCAAAGTTAGAGTGTTTCAAGGCAATATTTAAACATTTACTATTAAAAATCCTTAATGAATAATTCAGAAATTGAATATAGCATAAATTTACTTTTTTTAAAATCTTGAGCCTTCTACATCAATTAAAGCATTAAGAAAATGAATTTATTTAAATTAAAAAATCTGTCAGTTAATCCTACTTGAAAAGCGACTTACACATACATTCAACAAACCTCCAGAACTGTTAAACTAACAGACTTGAAATTTGGCGGACATGGTTCTTCTGTTCAATAGAAATCCGCTAAGAATAGGTTTAATGGAAATCTATACCCAGGGCGAGGGACTGTTATAGACGAAAATTCCGGTTCTTGATCTATTTGACCAACAAAATTTGGCATGCATATTTCTTTTATTGAATCAGTTAAGGATGGGATTTGTTTGGAATTTGTTTTGAAACCGACTCCGAAAGGGGTGTAAAAGAAAAATATACTTCTTTTTGAAAGAAAGAGGCCGTGGCATTAAGAATCTTTTTGATTGCAATTAAAACCTTAGGCGAGATTTTAGATATCAATAACTTGAAAATAATGTGTATAGTCTTACATCATGAAACTCCCAGCGAAAACGGGTGTGTAATGGCTAGTACATATATATATATATATATAACAACGTTAAATTACAAGTTTTAATAAAACGAAGCTAAATGCTTGTAATTAGAATCATTTATATGGATACAGTTAATCCAAAAATGGTAGACTTTTTTTTTTTGCTCTAATAACAATTTTATTTTAGCTTTTATTTTCATTTTTTGGTTCACTCATACAATATCACGTTTATGTGACTCTTAAGGCAGTTTGGCAATCTATTTATTAAAAAGTAGCCAAAATCGTCAAAAAAATTACACATTCCATTATATACGCTATAACAACAAAAAAAAACAACAAAAAACGGCGTACCAAGCGCAAGATTTTCGGTAGAAACAAAAATTGTTGGGTAGAGAGATTATGTCCAGAATATAAAATGATTCAAATTTCAGAAAAATTTATAGATTTATATCAGAGTTACATATTTAGAAAATAACGAGCTCAATAAGGTGTTGACCCACCCCAAGCTTCGATGAAAGCTGCCACACGACATGGCATAGAATGATATAGCACTCTGATAGTCTCCTGCGGTATTTCTTGCCAAATTTGCACCAATTCTCAGGCCAGGTCATCAAATTAAGACATACTTGACAACTTATGACTTCTCAACTTATGATATCAACTTATGACATATCCAAGACATACTTGATTGGAGAGAGATCTGATGATCTGGCTGGCGAAGGAAGTGTTTAACAAGCTGTAAGACAGCTCATAGCAACACGTGCCATATGTGGTCGGGCATTATCTTGCTGGAAAATAAGGCCAGAGTACTGCAAAAGGAATGGTAGCAAAACAGTTCACAGAATGTCGCCGACACACCACTGTGCTGTAAGTGTGCCTCTAATGGAGACCAAAGAGATCCGACTGTCCAAAGAAATGGCACTCCATACTATAACTCCAGACACGTATTCGATGATCGTCAGGACACAGTTGGAAGCTGGATTCGTCGTCGCTAAACACTATACGCCTCCAGTCAGCCTGATTCCTTGATTGAGACAAGCACCACTGCAATCTGGCTTGAAAATGTGCAGGAGTGAGTGGCAGGTGGCGTAGCGGTCAGTACGAGCGTAAATTTTGCTCTATCAACCGTCTGTGAATGGCTATGGTAGACATCCGTGTACGGGTCACACGTCTGATGGTTGATAACGATGAATCAGGCACTGTGACGGCTGATCTGGCAATCAATCTGTCGTCTAGATATGCTGTTTCACTAGGTCAACCGCTACCATCACGACGCTGAAATCTGCCACTATCCTCCGATTCTTGCCAGCATCTTCTAATGGCCGCATCGCTTCGACCCATATGACGACCGATTCTTCGATTTGCCCAACCTGCCTCGTTAAATCCACACACACACAATGATACGACCTCTTTCAAACTTTGGCACTTGCTCATAATGAGCTCGAATCCTGCGGTGAGGCATTTTTCAGTTTTGAAGGGTATCCAAATCGCAATGCAACAGAAATTTTGACCATCAGATTGAGAATCGCTTCTTACAGACACCTGCTCCGTTCGCAGTTCCGATGCACTGTAGCTCCCGCTATTCATTCATTGGACACCAAATTTTAATCAGTTGCATGTTCTTTACAAATGTTTTTGCATACGAGATTTCATTACACACGAGCAACTTTTGCTTGGTGCGTTATAGGATGTATATCATTTTAACTATCGTCTAATTCCATCTCTCTCTAAAACACTATTCAACTCAAATGACTATCTCAACAGTAACAGAACATCAGTTCTCAACAACTGACTTATACAAATTAAAACAACCAGATTTGACAACCAGTCGTCAAACCTTCTCTGGCTTAAGCAGTGTAAGCGGACTGTAAAGACTCTGTAGCTATTGCTTGTTAAAATTAACTTTTATTAAACTATTCATTTTAATGAAACTGAACTAACCACTTAGGCTCAAGAATACTTTGTCATCACTTTTATCTGAGTCTCTATTCAACTAAGTTTAAGCGAGATGATTTTTTCAGTTCCACTCTAGCCTACGGAACTCAATATTCCTGTCGAACATTTTTCAATAGTTAATTACTTACCCACTCGCTTAATCATACGTTACATTATTCTCCCTCAGTTAGCCTTCACAGCATATGTCAGTAAATTAGGTAATTTCCTTAAAAATCTGGAATGTTCTTTACCGAAACTCTTGATCACACGAACTACATTGAAGAATTCATTTCCTTGGTTGATTACTTTCCAGTAATTTATTATCTTTCTTCTACTAAACCTCCTTTGTCTAGCATTTCAAATCGATAAATCAAATGAAATAAAGCACGAAGAAAACGTTCTCTCACTCCTCAATTAATCCTTCTCATAGTGACATAGCTATGTAATGAATTTATGAATCGATCAAAAATTTTAGCTGCTCCCTCTTGAAACAAATTAATCAGACGGAATAGTCTCGTAAGCTTCCATCTTTCTTTCAAAGTGACAGTTAACACTTTTTCTGGAGAATAGATTTATATTCCCAGACACGATCTTTGTTTCTGATAAAATGTCTACATCCTCAAGGAAAGAGATAGGAGAAGCCAGAGTACCAGCTCTGATCCGGTGAATAATTAACCGGAGCTACTTTTTAAATATGTTTTGGGACGAGACTGACTACAGCTTCTTGGTTGAGATTAAACGCAGTGTTTAATCATAGCAAAGATTAAGTGTCGTATTTGATTTTATAAGGTTAGGTATGTATATCAATTAATTTTGATTTGAGTAGCAATGCATTGACGCTGAAAGAGTTTATGAAGATGTGACTATGTAATGCATATACATACAAACATTACCTGAAAGCGGCACAAAATTAAATTTGAGCTCATGTTTCTCTTTAATATATTAAAAAGCATTCATTAAGTTTAAAACATATTGAGTATTCCCGAAATAATGGATTATGTATGCAGAGATTAACAAAGGAATGTTCACAGGATTAACGACATGGCAAGATAATACTCTAGACCAATGATCTTCAAACTTTTTCAATTCACGGAGCCCCTAGAACTTGAAGGTGCTTTCGGGGAACCCCTAGAACTAGAAAGTGTTTTCGTAGAACCCCATTCCATATGTATTCTTAGAAGAAAATATATCAACATACTATTTAAGGTAGATCAATATAATAAAGGCACTTTATCTAATTTTTTTTTAAACTTGCATTTATTATTAAAAAATTCTAATTTTTTAATGTAATTTACACATTGAAAAAATTAATTTGTGATTCAAGTGTCACCTACCCGTGCATTATATTTAGTGACTGGGATACATACTAGTATTTTTTTACACAAACTGTCGAAGTCTAGATCTATCGAGATTAAATGCAATCACATTACATATTCTGAATTAAAATATGTTTTTATGTTTTGTTTTTGTAGCCACTTATGTTGTGAAATAATTTCCCTTTTACTCATTGGTCTGAATGACATTAAAATGTTTATGACTGAATGAGAAACCCCGTGTGTTTTGCTTGAATTTTTAACCTAATATTTAGAAGCTGTTCTTGCTTAAATGTAGATTTTAATGTCAACTCTGTTAATATTTTGTTCCTTTTCCTTCATTATAAGTGTTGTTTTCCACAGATATAAAAAGGTGCATTTTCCATTAGAAAACTATCTAGTTTTGCAAGATATTGTACTAACTAACGAGTATAAAATTATCTCGTGGAACCCGAGATAATAAACAAAAAATAGAATTTTCGCAATCTAGTAGGAAGTATATATATAAGATTAAACGTTTAAATATTATTTTATTATATTATAATAAAAGCTAAAAAAGTGTTGCAAAATAAAGTTATTATATATAAGTACAATTTACAGTTTTAATGAATAGGGGGGGGGGCTGAGCTTTAGATACACTTGTAACTATAACGTGAATCCATTTTGCATGCATATTTATTTCTTCTCAATTTTTTTTATTGTGACACGTGGAACCCCTGGGTATGCCTTGTGGAACTCCAAAATTCCGTGGAACACAGTTTGAAAAGCATTGGTCTAGAGCATACATCGGCAACTTATGGTACGCGTGCCAGATTTGGCAAATGGTACTATTCTCAGTGGCACTCCACCACTTAGTACATTTGTCGATTTTTGAGTGAATGAAAACTGAAGATTTTGAAATAGAGTTTATTGAATTGGCATCTACACAGAGAGAATTAAAGAAAGCAAAATTTACGCTATTATGAAAACATCTGGAAGATAACTCTAACGATAAGTCGTAGGAGAGGGTGGTGCCAGCTCAGGTGTCGTCCGCGTCACTTGACCATGGTTCAAAATTACGCGGACCGTCACCAAAAGCCCTCGTATTGCTAATCAGTGCGACGTTAATATTCTCTCACTAACAATAAGTCGAGAGCTATTTTAAATTGTTGGATGTCATTGCAAGAAAAGTATAATTTTTTGAAGAAAGGGACACAGGGACAAGGTTCGCAATAAAATATTAATTTTTAATTTGTTTATATTGAAGGAATATTAATATTCTATGTTGTTTGTTTCTTATTTAATTAAATATGTTTAAAAATTACATAAACATAATATGTGTGCAGCTATGCTTAATTAGTATATAAAAACTCTGTGACGGGTGCTTACGCGTTTCACTAACCTTCTCTCACATCTTTAAAGATTTTATTTATATCAACCAATCTTCCGAGAGCCAAAAGTGTGACTTATGCAAACAAGATAGTTTCGGGTTTAGCGAGTTCGAAAAAGATATAAAAGGAAGAAATGAAATGAAGAGAGGAGGTTGATTAAGAGGGTGATTTTGAGAGATTAGTTTATCTAGTGGAAATATATTCGTCGGGAAAAGACTATTGAAAAGTGTTCATTAATTCGGTTCGGGACGGAACTGAAAAATAGCTAGGATTGAAGCCGCTCCTTAAAGCAATCCAGAATTGGAGAAACCTGCCTTAAGAAAAGGGTATCAGGTCAGTTATTTTCATAAATTAGATATGAATGCGTAGTTTGATTGTATGCGTTATTCTCCGTGGTTTCAGTTAGTATTCCGTCGTTCATAATCAGATTCTTCTCGCATTCCACTGTAATTTGTTGATCTTATAGTTTGAATAATATTTGTGTATTTCTCTATTAAGAAAAGTCAATAAATAAGATTGATTTATTAATTTAGTTGCAATTAATTATGGATCCAACATATTCACAGATTTAGATAATACGCGAAGGGGAGTTAATAATCATAGGGGTAGTGAGAGACTACGACAACTCTAAATGTATATATATTCGCAAATTTGACATGCATTGTGACGGGAGTTGAATTGTTTAAAATATTTCTTTCTGTGTGCTATTTTGAATCATATTGCTAGATTATTTTGGTACACCACATTTATAAGGTTGCCAGCCCCTTCTCTGGAAGACAACGAAAAAAATCCCTTTTTAGAAACATTTTACAAACATAAAAACATACTATACAGATACATTATAAGTAAATGTAAATAAAATCACCTTATAATACAGTTTTTTAAATCATAATGTGATAAAACACTGCATTGCAGTACTTATACTCGCTTCTTTCTTAATCCATTCATTTATATTTACATAAAACGTATTTACGTGTTTTATTCTTTATTCTTAATGGCAAATAGATTCCCAAATTTATAAGTCACTGTGAAAAATTCATATTTGTTTCAAAAAGAATTTAGGGTTTAAGAAAATAAAAAAGTAAACAAATATTTCAGAAAATTTTAATGCAACCATACAAGTTAGTTTAATAATGAGATATTTTTTTTCATCTGAGAAAAAGCTTCACATTAAGGTCTAATTTTTGAACATTTGATTAAAAAACACATATAACGCGTTTTAATTTGTCTTTTACATTCTTTTTTAAGAAAGTAGTACTTTAAAATGTTCCGCACATTTTCAGTTAAGCTCGACTAACATTGTAATAGCTGTCAAGAGCATTAGTACAATTAAAATGCGAGACGATGGAATTAAAAATGATCTAGGTGATTTTTCACGCTAATAATTGTACATCATAACAAAGGTAATGAAATTGACATGAAGTAAAATATTAGAACCACATGAAAAACTGAGCTGATTTTTAACAGGACTTGGGCATCGAAAGTTACTGATTTAAGGCGCACAGCTCGACCAAATTAAATTAATTCGCACATGATGTGTGTGTGTGCTAAAATTAGCACATGCTACAAAAAATCTGCAATTAGGCTCTCTTTAGTGGAATTTTAAAAAAGGCTGAGGATCTTTTTTAATTAAAAGAAAGAAAATATCCGAATATTTTTCGTTTTTATCCTTTTTTGCTCTTTATTAAGTGCAACCTAGCTCATTATATGCTTTTGTACAAAAAAAAGGAAATGTTTTCAGTAATCTTTTTTTGGTCATTTCCCAGCGCAACAAATTAAGAAATTCATAGAACTCTCTTACTCGAAATACTTCAATTATAATAAGCTTACTGAGAAATACAGATGAATACCTTTTTTATATCACCAGAAAATTCAATTAAAAGAAGGGGGGAAATGGTGATAGCGTTGGGGTTAACATTTTTTGCTTCAAGACCAGTGATGTAAAACTTAAGAGATAGAAATCTGCAAAAAATTTCAATTGGTTATCATTCTTTTCAAAAAATATATCTTTGCTAATTTGAAACAAAATGATTAAAAATTCTGTTTAATTTTACATTACAACTACAAACTATGTTTAAAAACGAAGTAAAATATATGAAGGACAAATTAAAAAACAGCTTTGAAGTTATATAAAAAAGAGTCTATTCACATAGATTATATATATATATATATATATATATATATATATATATATATATATATATGTGTGTGTGTGTGTATTGTGTGTGTAATCCATAAATATATATAAATAGTTATAATTCTAAGTATTACCAGCCAAGAGAGTAAGAAAAATTAGCCATAATAATACAATAGCAAAAACTTTTGACCTTAAAAATCATGACTGCAGGTTTAAGCACAGTTTTTTGACTAGTCAACCTTCACTTGTAATTTTCATACTATAGAGTACTAGTATAGAATTTACTATGAACTAGAGGTATATATGTACTGGTATAGAGTTAAAATCGATGTAATTAAAATAGAAAGTTAAAACTTTCTTCGTGACCACAGGAACAGATTAATGCTTCTTCCAAATACAAAGGAACATTAACAAAACTGCATAAAAGTATAATTAGTAAGCTATGATAAAGTAATACTAAGTCTTCATATATATATATACATTTAAAAACCTTAAACATTCATACAAAATTTATTGAAAAATGAAAGGACTTCTTAAACATACAAAATGGTACAAAAATAAAATAAAGTATTAATTTATATGAAAAATGTAGCGCCATCTTTTGATTAACTATATAATTAACTTTAAGAGAACCATTTAAGGCAAATATTATTAAACTAGCTGTTACCCGCCCGCTTCGCTGGGTATTTCATGACGTTTTTTAAATTTTTGCTCGTTATATATATGAATAAATTATCGATATTTAAGTCCTGGCATTAAGAATTCGTTTGTATTGAAAAATATACGCCCCTTACGCCCCCTCAACGCCACTTGGGGGTCTATTTTCACGAAACGCATTTTGTGGCGTATCTCTATTCTATGAGAGGAATCTGCTTACCAAATTTCAAGACTGTGCAACTAATAGTTTAAAAATCGGAATAATTATTTATATCTCCCCTTAACCCCCCGCAGCACCCCTTGTGGGTCATTTTCCCCAAAAACCATTTTGTAGTGGATATTTACTCCATGAAAGAAACATGTCTACCAATTTTCAAGCAGGTTGGTCTAGTAGTTAAAAACGAAAATATTTATCTATTACGCCCCTTAACTCCCCCCGCAACGCCACTTGTGGGTTATTTTCCCCCAAACCATCCTGTATCTGATCTCTACTCTATGAAAAGAATCTATTTATAAAGTTTAAAGACTGTGCGTCTAATAGTTTAAAAATGCAAATAATTATCTATAACACCCCTTACGCCCCCTCAACGCCACTTGGGGGTCGATTTTCACAAAACTCATTTTGTGGCGTATCTCTTTTCTATGAGAGGAATCTGCTTACCAAATTTCAAGACTGTGCATCTAATAGTTTAAAAATCGGAATAATTATTTATATCTCCCCTTAACCCCCCGCAACACCCCTTGGGGGGTCATTATTCCCAAAACCCATTTTGTAGTGGATATTTAATCCATGAAAGAAACATGTCTATACCAATTTTCAACCAGGTTGGTCAAGTAGTTTAAAAACGAAAATATTTATCTATTACGCCCTTAACCTCCCCCCCCCCCGCGCAACGACACTTGGAGGTTACTTTCCCAAAAACCATTTTGTATCTGATCATTATTCTACGAAAGGAATCTATTTATCAAATTTAAAGACAGTGCGTCAAATAGTTTAAAAATGGAAATAATTATCTATAACGCCCCCTAAACCTCTGCAACGCCACTTGGGGGTCGATTTTCACCAAACTTATTTTGTAGTGGATCTCTACTGTATGAAAGGAATCTGCTTACCCAATTTCAAAATTGTACATTGAGTAGTTTAAACATGGAAACAATTATTTATAACGCCCCTTAACCCCCCGTAACGCCCCTTGCGTTTCGAATTTTGGAAAATCCGTTCTTAGCTGATCTCTACTCCATAAAAGGAACATGTCTACCAATTTTCAAATCTGTTGGTTGAATAGTTCCGGAGAAATCGTGATTAGTCAGTCAGTCACTTTTCTTCTGTATATATATAGATATTGTCATTTCACTGAGAACTATTAGAAATATAATTGTAAAGAAAATTAGCAGGATATCCGTGTCCAATACAATGGCTAATAAAGTTATTAAAATTTAAAAATATATTAGATTTATCGGTAACTAATACATTATTATGATAAATATAGTTAAAAATGATATTTCTTTATATAGAAATTGATATAATAGAATTCCATTAGGGTATTTTAAGAAAGTTAAAATTAAAATTATATATATATATATACATATATATATATATATACTTTTAAAATATGTAATTTGAAGTGCCAAAATATAAAAATGTACTGCCTTAATAAATAATCGACTTCAAAAAGTTTTAAATACGTTAACCTGTATATAAAGTCTAAGACACACTTTTTTTAAACACTTTTAGTTTTCAAACGAAAAAAAAAAACTTATTAAAAACTTCAAAAGAAAAAAGAAACATCTTTATTAAAAAAGCATTAATTTTATTATTGTCTTGAGTGAAATTTTAAGTAGCAATTTTAGGACAAATTTATTCGTATCTATCCATTTTTTTGTTAATTATGAATTTGAAAACTTTATGGCTTAAAGTAAAAATTAAACTAATTTAATGAATATTGTTTTGTTTTTCATTCCCCTGCGTAAGCCAGAAGAGGAATTTATCTGAGCAATGTATGCTTATTGAATGGATAATGATAAGATTCCACAAATACTCGCATATTTACCCCAGAAGTAACTCTACAGATTTCCTCTGAATTAGACAATATTTTAATTTAATTTGGACTTTCTGTTAACAGATAATTCTTATTTAACCATTCGAAATACAGTGACATCTTAGAAACATCATTCATTTCATTTGCCATTGTAAATTTTGATGTCTCCTAGTCGTCCAGAACTGTCTTCGATTAGAATTGTCTCTGCAAGAATCGTACGTCAATTAGGTTTTGTTTCAATTGTTCAAGGTTCTCTTTCCTTCTCAAGGGTAGCGGAAATCCGCACCCCTGCGCAAAGGGAGAGCCTGCTTCAAAATCCGTTTTATTTGTACGTCAAATAGTTAGTTGAGTTTTACGATCACACAAATTCGATACTAGATGCGTTAAATCCAATTTATTATTATTACTTTAAAATATAGTTTTCATATAAAGAAGTTTTAAAATGTAAACTCCAAAGTTTTAAGTGTGAGCTCAAAATATACTTTTAAACGGGATAATTAATATCATATATTATAATTTTAAAACAACATCATTCGTATTAAATTAGTAAGCAAAGACTTGAAATATATGAAATATATAATGAAAATGTATATCCAATGTATTATAACGCTCAGAAAAAAAGGAGAACAATAAGTTTTGTTTTCAGTTCTTATAATATCAAATACATATATTCCAATACTAGTAGGTTAAGTCTGTTAATACTAAAGAGCATTTAATATGTTTATAACGACGGAATGAGATACAGACACATACACTTCTTTACTACGGGAAATAATATTGATATTGAAATGCTCTATTTCATCATTAATTCTGGCATTGTTGACTTTAACCAGAAAATGTCAAGATAATATCTGCTGCAGAAAAGTTTGTTTTTGATTTTATTTAGGTACTGTGGCATATCGAAAAAAATTAGCAAAATTTAAATTGATGGCAGTTAAAAGTTCAATTATATGACTCTTTTTTTTTTACTGTCCACCTGGCGGATAGCAGAATACACTGATAGCAGAAATCTGAGCCTTCAAGACAGTATTAAAGTATTCAAGCTTGAAAATATGAGTTTCATGCAAGAACTCATGTAAAAAAAGCATATGGCTTATCTGCATCTCGAATCTGATCCTGACCCCACCTGTGCACTCCTCCCACTCAGAAAATCCCTCGAATAAAAGTTGAGCAAATCGGCTGTAAGGATTAATTGGAAATGATATAGATTTATCAATTGTACTTCGAATCAAGTAAGAAAAAGATTTCATTGATTCAAAATTTAGTATTAAATGTAAGTTTGCTTTATAATCAAAGGAATTGGTGGAATTCCCGGAATAACTTGTAGAGCATTTAGGGGAGAAGTTCTGCATTTCTTTGAAATTTTCTTGTTAAATGTATATGTTGAATGGAATTGAATTAGGAAAATAATGGTGAAGTGAGTGATCTATCCCTTATTCCCGTGTGATAAGAAATAATATTTTGAAATACTGAGGAATTTTGATGTTATAGTATACTGTTGTTTGTAAGGAAATTAAATCATGTGACTACTAAAGTTGTTTTGTCTATATAGTCTCTCTTAAATGACTAATTCAGAAGATCCAATTTTTCCAGATAAATTCTTAATGTTTTTTTGTTTAATTAGCTTTGTTAAGCGATTTATTATTGATTTTAACGGTTATATTTATTTTTGAAGACCATGCCACCACCAAGTGCTCCACAATATAGAATATTTTGCTATATAATGGAAATTGTAGTGCAAATATGAAATCTAAATATTTTTAAGAAAAATTTTGAAACATAATTTATTTCTTATTGTTCTTCTGCAAACCTTTTTTTCTTCTTCTTGTTCCTAAATGCTTCTTTAGAGTATTTTCTTCTCACTCTTCCTCATTTTACTTTCTTTTTACGGATCTTTTCAAAAAATAGGCATTACATTAAATCTTTAGCAATCTTACCTTCAAATTTCCCTGCCTCCTCTAAAACGATTTGCTACCTTATTACCTTATGCAAAGGTTGGTAGTTACTTATTTTCATTGTTTCCTTTTGAACTTTACTAAATACAGAAAAAAAATCTATAAAATGGAGAACAATCTACAAGGTGTGAGAACGAATGAAGTGCAGAAATTGGGACATGCACTCACAAAGCTTTTACCTTATAATATTGAACCCACACGCACATGTACACTTACGTAATTGACACAAAAATCTTATTGCATCTTAGTTTAAAACCATTAATTTTGTATTATTTTCAGTATTTTTTGAAAATGTTGATTAAATATGTAAATTCTTTTAATTTTGGAAACGTAAAGCTGTACCATATATTCATACACAGACTTATTCATCCTGCACCAACTTGTACAAGAAATTTTTGAAGGAAAAAAAGGAATTCTTAATTTTATGACAGCATAAATATATTTTTTCATTACATGAATTGCAAAGATAAAGAACTGCAGCTTCTTATATCTGATAAAAGCACATTTATTATCACCTCTTTCAATCTTCTCATCACAGAAAAGTACCTATATTGGCCTTTGACTCCAGATTGTTGGATATTTCTGCGTTTATTATATCTTCAAGCATATTTTATATATAAGACAACCCCCTAATATTGTTAGCTCTGCTTTTCTATTAGCACCATGGTAATGGTCTATATGATGATGCCATTTTCTGCAGATGTCCTTTCATGCGATACCGCAGATTGCCACTAATCTATATTTTCACCTAAGTATGTTCTTTTCATAATAGCTTTTGTGTTTTACCTATATACAGTTTAATTCCATAAAAGCAAAAAGCATATAGCAACCGTTTTTAATATTTAAAAATTTAAAAATAAAAGCAATTTCACACATCCTTGTAATCCTTGTGTCACATCCTAATAATAAATTAATCTGTTCTTCATTACGCAAATTTTATTTCTCATTAGAAGATGCTCATAAAAACTAATATGAAAAATGTTTACATTGAATCATTACTTTTTAGTCTTTTAGTCTTTTTTTTAAATTTGACTGAATTGATATTCATTTCATTCAATTCATTTTCGGATGTAGTTGATGATTTATGAATTGTTATGTTTGAGTGTAATGAAAGATTTATTCTAACCTCTTGGCCATGGATTTTGTAACTTAAGGCTTAATTCTGGGTTTTACTGATTATCCTCGAGGGAGGCAGAAACCGTAGACGTCCATCAATAAATTTAGGTCTCCAGTGATGCTGTTTGGACACATAGAACACACGTAGATCCTGTTTGTATACAAGCTATATTGTCATCCTCGGTGCTTGAACCTGTTACACAATGACAAAGTTCTTCGCCAGATCTACAAGAATAGCTTTAAGCTAAAATTAATTAAACAAAGTAAAATCAATTTCAAATAAAATTTACATTAATAAACTGTACTTAAACGAAGCATTAACATTCGAGGTTTTATTAACACACATTTTAAATGTTTAGAACGTTAAAAAATAACAAATAAAGAGACTTAATACAAGGAAGTATCCGTAGAAAATGTATCCTTAAGCAATGAAAAATATACAGATGAGAGAAATCTTTATTTTCGTATAGGAATGACTTTAAAAGAAAAATAATTAATTTCTATACTTAAAATAAAAATTACAAATTTTTTTTTGGGGGGGGGGGAGGCAAGGGTCGTCAAGATTCCAGTTACTCAACTTTATATTTTCTCTATCAGATTTATTAAAATGCAATTTTTTCGGCTTGCTAGGAAATGAAGGAAATTTATAAATAACGCTAATAAATTATCTAACACGCGCAAGGTTTCCGATCTTAGTTTTTAGTAATAACAGCCACACAGGTAGTCTAATATTTTTCAGCATGCATTTTGGGAATTATAGAACTATTAGCCATCCTTTTTCATCAAACCAGCTGCCAAGATCACCTGATTCAAATCGTTCTGATTTATTGCAGTGAATGTGTCAGTTGTCCGATTGTAAACTTTCTGGAATAGAAGACACGCATTGCTTAACACATTCACAAGATCAGCTCAGATACGTTTCGATGTGTTAAGGAATATGCTGTTTCTGCATTTGAATTCGTGGCAGAAAATGGTGGACAGTATTTTCAACTGTATATGAGCAAGCCTTGATGCAAATAAGCCTGCTGCAGTACTGCATTTTCTCCAATTATTTGTTTTAGGACAGATAAAAACTGATTACATTTATCATATCTGATTTAGCAGAATGTTGACATGGCGGGAATACCTCACCTTCCCAATGAGTTGGAAGCTATTCTATTCATTGATTTTTTTAATATGAAGCCTTTAAAGTCATATATACTGCACAGTATTGTAGGTTTAACCTGGTCTTCTTATTGGATTGCTAGTAACATTGGTATCCAGGCCCATACATGTTTTATGACGTGAAACGCTCCATCTCAACTGAAAACATTTTGAACTGTTTTTTCTTCTGTTATATTTTTCCCCTTTCATCATTTATATTCAGATCAAATCTCAAGTGTTTCACACTTGTAACTTTTTTACTGTCATTTAAAAGTTGAACTTCATTTATAATCACCATTAGCATATATATATATATATATATATATTTCGGGCCCCAGGCCCGCTAGTCAAATGTGGAGAGCCTCATATCTGTAAATAACATCTTTATTGTTCTTCAAATGTATTGAATCCAACTTGGCAGCATTTTGGCACGCAACCGAGTAGAATAAAAACAACATTGCAGCGAGGAGTCACCAGCTATCTTTCCGTTTTCGCTCTCTCTCTCTCTTCGCCCGCGCTCGCTCTAACTTTAAGTAGTCTTATTTATTTTCAAATCCCTACGCGATAGTAAAGAGTTTGCTCTATATTTCTATTTATTATTTACTTAATTTTGAAGCCAAACTTTCCAGACCTGACATATATATATATATATATATATATGTATATATATATATATATTACAAAATATACTAAAAATAGTTATAAACCTAAGATAACTATCGTCATAATAGAAAAGATTTAGCCACATAAATACTAAAAGCAAACTCCCAGCCTTAGGAACTAGGAATGCAGGTTTAAACAAAGTTTTTTGGCCAGCCAACCTTCACCTGAATTTGCCAGTATTCTGGGCCATAGGGAAAGCAATAAATTTCTAGAGAAGTTTAACTATATTATAGATAAAACCATAATCTATTAATGTAATACTATAATGTTATAGCCTTTAATAATTACTAAAATATTTAAAATCAAAGCCAAACTAATAGACTTACCACGTGAATACATATTCGCTTCTTATGGACAATAACAGTAACGCATATAATTATTATGTATTGATAAAGTAGCAATATTACTATATATATATATATATACTTTTAAAATTTCTATATTTTATTTTAAAATTTATAGAAAATAAAAAATACCATCCAGACATAAACGATTAATTTTTAATAAAATATATTATTACAAAATTACATAGCTAGAGGCGCCATCTATCTATAAACTGTATAACTGAAAAAACTTTTTTTATTTAACTGTTATATAACTTTTTATAAATTTAAGAGGGTAACTTAGTTCTATACAATGTTTAATAAAGTTATTAATATTTAAATATATATTAGATTTATCACTAACTAATACCTTGTTACGATAAATATAATTCAAAATAATATTTCGATATATTGAGATGGATAAGTTTGAATTCCAGGAGGGAACTTTAAGAATGTTAAAATTAAAATCATCTCTTTTATCATAAATATTGCTATGTAATTTATAGTCCTTAATATATAATGATACATCCAAGTAATTAGTTGTAACAGGATTATTATTAATTTTAAGAAGCTTTAAATATTCCGGATAAAAATTGATATTGGGATTATAATTATTATTTTTACCAAAAATAATTAGGTCATCTATGTATCTAAAAATGTAATAATCATTATTAATAATATAATTATTTTCGTAAAAGTGTAAATATAAATTAGCCAAACTATTGCTAGCAGGGCCACCCTGAGGCAAACCTTCGGTTTGTTTGTACAGAGAACCATTAAAATTAATGTAATTTTCTTTTAGGACAAAATTTATTAGAGTTCTAAATTTTTGTAAATTAATATTAAGGTTATAATTTCTGTGATTATCCAAAATTACCCTCTAATTACATTATTGATATCAATAGAGTTAAAAAGATCTTCAAAGTCATAACTATGAACTGAATAAGTATATTTATCTTTAAAAAAATCTATAATTTCTTTACTATTTTTAATTATAGCTTTATTACATTGCTTATTGATGAATTCTTGCAAAATATTGTGCAGCATTTTACCTGCATCAGTGATATAAGTTTTAAAACCATTTGTTACTGTTCTAAATTTAACAGGATTTTTATGAAATTTAGGTGTTAAAAATATATATGGAAACTTAATCTTATGAGTGGGAACATTCAATTTCTTGTATATAGCAGTGATTCGATTAGTAATTTCTTTATCTGACAATTCCAATCTATTGAAAGATTTATTGTTTAAAAAATGTTCATTAATCATAGTATTATAAAAATACTTACAGATAATAGCATAATTACCAGGCACTTTATCTATGTAAACAATGATAAAATTCTTTTGTAAATCATAAATTTTCTGTTTTACATCTTTATAAGTGAGTACTGGTTTAGAACAATAGTTAAATTTCATCAGGTCTTTTAAAATATTGTACTTAAATTCATCAAATGCACACACACACACACACATCTAAAGGCAAACCATATTTAACTGCAGATTTAGTAATGAAATTATTTATATCATTATTAATTTGATTTTTAACAGTATTATTGTTGATATAAATTGTTAATCTAAAACTAGTGCCTTTACTCATGATATCTTTTAAAATTCCATCCTTGACTATATTTAAATTGCCAGTTACTACATGTTTGTGATAGCTATCAATAAATTCATGATAGTTCTTACATTTACAGTCATCTATGTCAAAAGAAGGTGAGCTATTATTGTAATTAAAGATAAATCTGCCCATCGTTTTATTATATTTAAAAGCTTTTTTAACTATTACATTCCTAACAGGAAAAAGTGACAAATGTCTATTAAAAACACTAGAAAAATTAACTCTATCAAATGTATTATTCATGAATAATAAAGTGCAGTATTCTGTAGTAGGTTTATTAAATTTATTGACATTTATATTGAATTTATTAAGTAAAAAATTATTAATGTCTTTTATGATGTGAACTGCATGACACACCTTAAAGCACTCATTATTTAAAATTTCATCCAACAGTACAATTTCCTTTTTATACTTTTCCTTAAATACAGATAAAAATTGAGGATTGAATATACATATGTTTGTGCATATATATATATATATATATATATATATATATATATATATATATGCACAAACATATGTATATTCAATCCTCAATTTTTATCTGTATTTCTGTCGTAGAAAAACAATCAAATGATTCCAGAAATACATAAATTAACAGAAGAATTTTATAACTTTCCTATGATGTTCCAATTAACATACTTAACATTTTTCTAGAACATTATTTAAGTGCAACACTTCTTCCTAAAGTCAATTATAATTCTATAAAAATTTGTTATTCCATTTATGATATATAAAGACGTGTGAATTAAAAGAAATGAAAAGAATTTTCCATTAGGAGATTAATGATGTGTAAAAGTGCCATTAAGTGAATAAAAAATATCCAAGGAAGTGAAGGGCAATTAAGATTAATTTTCCTATAAAAGGTCTTAAATGCTTAAACGGTTTTTGACAAGAAAACTATTTTAAAAATTGCTCCGTTACTTAAAGAGAGTTAAAAACGTAGGTTCTTTCCGTAAGTACTGAAAAATTCTGCAATATTTTTTTATGAATTCATATAGTACATTTTAGATAGCAACTACTAAGAAAAAATGGAAGCGGAGTGTAGTAAACTAACTGAGATAACAAGGAAGAAGATTTCTAGAACATTTTAAGATAAACATAAGTAATACCTGTCAAATGAATAGTTCTACACTTGTGAAATTAGTTTTGTAAATAGATTTAAAGGCAAGAGTGAGCTTTTTTTAAAATAAAATAATAAATATTGTGTTATATTCAACTAAAAATAAAAAAAAAGATTATTTTGAGAATATTTTTCCCTCTTGAAATAGTTTTTTGTCTATTGCTTACATAATTTGTTTTTAATGCATTCAAGGGGAGTCACCAAAAATGAAAAAATGTTCTTAAATTTTAAATTATCTCTTACAATTCTAAGAACTAATTAGGACTATCATGAAAATGGTTTTATTTTTGAAAATAGTAATAATAACATAGTAATGTAGCGCTGTGAAAAATAGTTTCACAATTAAAAATAACTTAAATATGTTTGAAATAAATTAAAATGGAAGGCATATAAAATTAAGAGTTATAAAGGGATTCAGATGGACCTTTTATATTTTTAAGGTGATATGGTTCCCTAAAAATCATTAAACTGTCTAAAAAATTTTTATTAGATTATTTGATACCCCGAATCTTTATAAATATGCCTGCCAAATTTCAAAGCTTTACCTGTATTTTTCATTAAGTAATGGTGCAATGTTTGATGCTAAACAGCAACTACTACTCCTACATTTTAGATTATCTGCTAGAAAAAAGCCTGATAAAAAATAAATTAATTATTTTTCTTATGCGCATCAATGAGATTGACATTATATATGCAGTAATAAATCATTTTAAGAAAGAATTGTGCAATTCAGGCAAAAATTCTAGTTTGTGAATTATTTACTGGAAGATCAAATGGATTTGGTCAAGATTTAAAGTTGTGCGTGCTTTTTATGATATTATTATGAATGAAATTAAAACTTCAAAACGGATTCTCCCAAAGCACAAATACTAAATCTCATTTTGATAACTCAGATAATTAAAAATCTAATTCGCAAGAATAGAAAAACTCTTCCATTTTTATATATTTGTTTTTGGTGATATATATATATCTCATGTGTGTGAGATTCACCACTTTTGTTATTAAAATATTTTAAGATATTTATTTAAACAAATGCACATATACAGTTCTTAGATTTTGATGTATTTTACCTATAAATTGTTATTTGCTTTTGCCTTCATTCGTGTACAATATTTAACATGCGAAGGCTTTTAAAAAATAAAGACATAAACATCTTTTGTACATGCTGTGCATTGAGCATGGAATTATCTCTGAAGTGTGTGTATTTATTTTTTTTAATAATTATTAAGATAAAGTTTTATGAAATATTGATCTTTCATTCATTTTTTTCTATATATTCATTATGGCAGTATACTGTTTAATTGTTCTACATTTGTACTATTTTTTATGGTAAGTAGTTTTAAATAAGCTAATTAACAGTTCATAAAAGTTTCAGGCTATTCGATGAATATTATATCATGCTATTCATGGAATGAAAACTTCAAACTCATATTTCTCCATGTTGAATTTTTGTACATATACTGTTATTCAAAACCCTAAGGTTTTTTTCGTAATTGAAGTATGGGTTCGAAATTTTTTATAGATGTTCAGAAATGTATGTTTTGTAAAACTGCACATGGAATTAGCTCTAAAATGTTTAATACTTTTTATAAAAAATTTCAAAATCAAAATGAATGTTTTTTTGGGAATTTTTGGAAGTTTAACTATAAAAAAATTAATAAAAAAATTAAAGAGCATCAGCAGAAAAAAGCCCATGCACAGTTTTATGTAGTATATTATAAGGTACTTGGAAAAAAAAATTTTAAAGAAAAGAGACATATTTCAAAAAGCCTTAGAGATTTAAAAAATGCTTAAAAAAGCTAAAAAAATTTAACTTTTACAAACATTTTGCAACAAATTAAAAAAATTTTGTGTGGAATTATTATTAAATATTAACCTTTATGAGATACAATTAAAACCAAATATTAAATATTAAAAATAAAAGAAATTGTGAAGATGGTACCATATCGCCTTAACATATAATAGGAGCAATTAAAGGAATTTTATGCTGCCCAAGTAACTTAAAAATCTCCTAGTAATTACTAAAAAATATATCCTTCTATGTAGGTAATTGAAAAGGATAGTTCATATATTTGTGAAAATATATGAATAGTTTTTCATTAAATATCTCGAGTATAAAATCAATTTTCAAATTATTCCATAGTCATTTCTCATGTAAACACATCAATATGATAGAAAATAAACAGAAATAATAAAGTTGAGGAACTAAGTTCGTTTTTAATGGCTTAAAATAACTTTGTATATTAAAACAATGAACAAAATTAATTCTCTGGAAGAATATATGCGGTAAAAACAAATTACTTCTCATCCCTTTTTACAATAATTAAAAATGACTAAAATTTTATGAAAATAAACCAGTGTATTTTTCCAAAAAATAAAAATAAAATAAAAAAAATAAAAACTAATCCAAACCGGGAGTCTAATATGTAATAAACGCAGCTTTTGTAAATTCCACCCAGACAACAGTTTAATTTTTTTTTAAATCTGAGCAACCATTCGAACGATAAAAGTAGAATTAATAAGCCAACGAAATATTTCTTCAAAACCCTCACTTGCATGAAAATTTAAATAACGTTATTAGCACGCACGTTTAATACAGATTAAATGAAAACAAAATTATTTCTGAACCACGTTCATTATCCACACTTTTTAAGCACCATCAAAGGTACATCCCCGATTGCAGTCATTTTTAAACACGACTAATTGCAATATTCAACAGATTCATAATAATACACGAAGGAACATTTTTTTCCTTCCAAACGCTAAAAATCAATCTATTTAAAAGTGGCGCTATATACCCTTTCCTACCAACTTCACACGGGCACATTTTCGCCAATATAATAAATTTTCATTATCAGTTCCTAAAGGAAATGCAAATTTAATAAATTTCCCCCGATTTGACATCGAATAGAAAGCTTTTTTTACCCTCCTCCTCTGGCATGATTGTTATTATTTCTCATATTTAGTAAAGAAGGGAACCGTGCTAACGAGGCTTATACATATTTATATTCCTGGGTGGCATATATGTAAATTGCATCAGAAAGCACTGGCGTATAATTAAATATGGAATTTAAATGAAAGATTTTAGTCCCTTCTTCCGAGTTTTCTTCACTTCTTTCTCTGTGGCTTCAAAAATCTAGCATTTTATTGATCCATTGCGCTTCTTGTTTCTACTGAATGCCCCTTTTTGAAGAATTGTCCACTTGAGACAAAACTAGGGCTTATAAACAAAGTTGGCTAATGGGAAGGTCCATGTTATCCAGTTTTTTGTTTGCTGAAAATAAGGAAGAGTTTCTTCCGATTTTTCAATTTTATTTTAAATAACGTAGAAGATGAACATCTAAGTATGTTTAATTGATCTGCGGTATTACATTTGGGCTAAAATTTTTAAATTGGCTTTTAATTGTAATACATTAAAGACCATAAAAGAAAGAAAAAAACTATAAAAAAAATCATATTTTTATATAGTAGACTTCTAGAAATAGAACATAAGCTTAGAAATATTACTGGATAGTAAAAAGGCTTACTAAAATATTGAAAGTTTAGCTTTGATAATTTTAAAATTAAGAATACTTGATTTTTTTCTGGGAATTTATATTTGACCTAACATCCTAAGAAATATATTATATAAATTGTTGAATTTTGGTAAGTTATTATACACTAATTGTGTGCTGAAGTAGTTGTAAATCTAAAAAAAAATTTAAAAATGCTTTACTGATGTAAAATTCGAAACTGTGAAAAAATATTCTAAAAGGAAATAATATTGATCAATATTATCTCAAAGAACGTTCTATAAAAAGAAAGCTTTTAGAAACTTAATAAGCAAGAAAAAAAATTTATTGTTATTCATGTTTACTTCTCTTTTAAAAGCTTAGTGTTATTCGATATTAATTAAAAACATTAAATTAATAAATTTAATTATGTAATCGATTCTAAAATTTTGCTACAAGTACTAAAAGAATTGCTTCAAAAATGTTTTAAAATGTCCTCTGTCCCCTGAAAAAATATTGAATTTTTTTATAAGCCCACAAGATGCTACAATTAACAAATTATATTAAATTTAATTCTATGTTTGGTTTATATACTAACAGTGTTAATTGTAACTCTAAAATAAATCAAAAATGGCTTAGAATTCATTCTGTTTATTAGGTAACTAAAATATGTTCCTTTAAGAAAATATGTTCCTTTTAGATTTCCCTATTCTTATTATTTTACTGAAAAAATAAAAATAAAAAGATTGAATGACATTAATTCTGCAACTAAGAAAATGTAAAAATGTGTCTTTATACGTGCTTTTCTTCCACAACGCAAAAATCATAAATCTAACACGTTTAGTAAAAAAAACTACGCAGAAAATTTACATTAATCACTTCAACAATTGAACTTGAGAATGTAGTAAGCAAATTTTGAAAAATTCCTTTCTATATACTCAACATCTTCATATACATCTTCAGCATTCCAAATTTCATACATCTGAACCTTCCCGTCTTTGTGCTAGGCCGTTCCTCCATAAACTCTTTCTTTTTTTAATATAAATTATAAGCAAACTATATAACTATCCTAGCAATCAGCATACATTATTGTAATTCTCAACATGTAGCTGTGTATAGTTCATAAAATAATATCATCATTTATCGATAAATATGAAGCAGCCCTAAAGTGAAAAAGAAGTCCCGGCATTACTTCACTCAAAGTGCTAACTAAAACAGAAAAAAATAGGTTATTTATCGGTCATAGGGCTTATGAAGCCAAATTTAGAAAACAGAAAATGCACCAAATTTGCTCCGTCATTGCATTTGTAGTTAATGTTTTAAATCAAATAATATCGACAACGTTCTTGTTGACTATTCAAAAAGGCATTAGGCAACTTATGATACTATAACAGTTCCACGAAAAATCTTAGTTAAAGCCACACGATATAATATAAGGATTAATAATTACAATGATAATGAAATATGTTAGAATCTCTAAGAAACAACACAAAAGATAATTTATCGCATTCAGAGATAGATGGTGCCAAATCTATGGGAAATCACTTAAGAAGTGAATTTTTATAAAACAATCTTAAGTGAACTTGAAAAGTAATATCTTCGAGGTACAAGCCATCATCACTCACAGTAACAGAGTAACAAATTTCACTTTTTAAGGTCTTTCAATTTTTGCTACACATCGCAGACCCACACAAATAAAAACCTCTTTCTTTTATTACAATAGATATTAAGTACTTCTTAATTCATAAAATGCGTAATATGAGATGACAATATCTGTTTGCTATCTACTTTATACTGAATTTTTAACAAAAATATTTATTATAACACTAACATATGGCAAATTAGTTTCTGTCAATTTTTCTTTTTTTTAAACCCTTACTAGGATGTGACGAGCGAAAAAAAAACTTTTTATAATTTATCCATGCTAGAGTTATATTAAAATTTAATACCTCATGTTTGTAATGTATTTTTTTATCCCACTCCATCAGAATGTCTTTTTCTTGAGACTTTATGAAAACTTTTATTGAACATTTTAATTGTAATAGAAGTTTTTTTTTTTTGGCTTACAGGATTAATACAATGATTAAAGTCTTCAAAAGTTCCAAATTGAGCAAAGTAATAGAACTTTATTATGCATTTTTCAGTTGTGGACCAAAATTACTTAATATTTTCATGCATTTGAAATCAGACAACAGCTCTGACAGTTCGCACTAATGCTAAAAGTTAAAAAAAAAATCAAAATTCTTCTTTATTTTCTTTTCTTAATCTATTCACATTGTAAAATTTATTCACTTTCGAATCCCATTATCTTTTCTCTTCTTAAAAAAAAATCGCTCCCTTTTCATACTGTGTGATTTCATTACCTCCTTTATATATTAGGAAAGGCTATGAAAGCCTTAATTCTAGTCTTAACAGAAGGGATTTTCTATAAAAGTTGTCAAATACATCCCGAAAAACCCCTCGGGAAAAAAGGAGGAGATTAAATTCTTTCCAAACAATTTCAATAAGTAATTGTGCAACAAAAAAATCATTAATGTTTCTCTCATCACATTTTGCAGAAGACCGAAGAAAAAAAGTAAAAGAGAAAAAAAAGCATGCGCGAACACGGTCCTACACTATGGTGACAGGTAATAATATCTATCTCCTACCCTTCATACCCCCCTCCATGGCAAAATCCTCCCCAAAATCGCAATTATCCTCCGGTGAAGCTAAGATGTGGAATCCATAAGCACCTTACCTCATAGCCTAGCAATAAAATGTCCGTAGTAAGGCGATTACCGTAGAAGAAGCAATCGCTGTTGCCAATACGCGGAGGAAAAATAACAACGTCGGGGTCTAGCAAAATGGTAGGTGGATTAAGAAGTGGCTGCGGTACAGCCGGACGAGGGTTTCTTTCGCTCTTTTTTTTTTCCCCCTGTCCAATGCTTCTGAAGAAAAGGAAACGAATGAAGTGAAAATGAAACAGGTGTATGCTATTGCTTCCTGAACATGCCAAACGGTTTTAGGGTGGATGTTTTTGGAAGTGGAACGAGAAGCAATGGTATGGCGTCAACTACGAATTCGCGTTCGATACTTTAATACTTACTCGCAATTCAGTCGTAGCACTGCATAAAATGTATTTTTTTATAAGTCAAGTTTTACTAGTTGACAAAAGAAAAGCATCGGTATTGCTTTCGAATGAATTGTAATTTTAGAAAAGAAGTTTAATACCAAAGACTTCATGTTAGAAAATTTGAAAAGAAAGAAGCTTGATAGTGTAGTGAAGGATTCAGTGAAGGTTATTCAATAGATATAGAAAAAGTATATTCAAATATGAAAAAAATATTTATCGTGTATTTTGTGTATGTAAGTAAAAATTATTGGTGCAGCCCCCTTTATTTTTAACTTAAATGAGATGGAATTTTATTTTATAGATTGAAAGCTTGCATGAAGATCAAACTCTGTGAACCATTTCCTTTAAAATATTTCCATTAACATAATCTTAAAATTAGGTACTAATACTTTATGCTTCTTTATTTTGAAAAAAATTTATCACATTTTAGAAAAACAATTTATATTTAATTACGTAAAAACTACTTGGTTTTTTTTCCCCCAGAATCATTTAAATTTGTTAATAAAAGAACATCTCGTATCAATAAAAATGACGAAAACGTTTTTTGATTCACTTTTAAAAATCTCTTAGAAAAATTCTTGAAAATTAAAATGAAAGCTCAATTTTTTTTTTTTGAAATTATTATTTATAATTGTATATTTTATAGATGACAAAAAAATTCCTAATGCATTCTTAGGATTATCCCTAAACCCTTTTCCATAAGTATTCAAAAACTTTCTTCTAAGCTTTAATACTTACTAATGTAAGTGGAAAAACTTTTTGCTTTTTTTACCAAGCAGTTTATGTAGAAAATTTTAATTTCAATTGTCCTCGTTAAAACATTTTCTACTTGAATCTTACACCATTTTGTAGCATATTGTCTCTTTATACGATGCTTATTGACGAGTCATTTTTGAAGAAACAATTTTCATAAGATTATCTTCAAAAAAGGTAATTCCTTGAGATCAATATTTTCTTCATCATTAGTTATATATATGCGCGCGTGAGGCGTGTGTGTGCAATAAGTCCCTTTAATTTTATCTGAAAATCTTTTTAATTTGTGATGGTCTTGTCCCTTCAAGACTCGCACGTAAACTATTTTATAGTTTCCCCATCTAACGGGATATAATTATATTTTTTTTTTCTCTTGAAAATTAACAGCTCATCGTATTTAAAGTAAGACATCATCGTACGATATTTTTCCACCAGTAGCAAGCCCAGTACACGGAAGTCATGTGGATTTTGGAACTTCTGGTTGCCACTTCACATAAAAGCTCTAGGTTCCAAGGAAAATTATCCTGCTTTTTGTTATTCGTCATATTACCCCCCTTTGCTTGTTTTTGTGATGTCGCTACGTTAAATGCTTTCCAGTTATATGTGTGTGTGATCGTCAATAAAAGTGGAGTACCCAAATACCAAATGATGCCTCGTCCATTCAACAGCTTTGAAATCATTCACATCATAATGGAATAAAACAATAAAGAAAGCCAGCCTCTCTCCAATGATGACACACACACACGCATATATATATATATTGCATTTGAATCATAAGCAAACTATTGACTATGTCCATTCTACATAATATGTTATTAGTGAAGGAGGAGGCAAACGCAACCGTTGTTTCCAGTGCTTCAAAGTGGACTGCTCCTCTACCGTCTTGGATTGGGGAGCGGCACCTTCTTTGACCCCGAATTACACTCGGAGTTCTAGCTCGCAGATGTGGACGCTAGCCGTTGGTTTTCTCACGGCTATTGAGGGTCAGCGTGATGTCAGATGAAAAGACCCTGCAATATTTAAGGGTGTAGGTATGGATGTGAAGTATGTAATGCTATCTATATAAGGAGGCCGATTTTGCAGCTGCAAGGTGGAAAAACGTTACAGGGGACATCAATAAAAAATCCATCGAGATTTACATGAGGAATATTGACCTTGGACATCATAATTTCGAGCCTTGCTGAAATGATGTGGATAACGTCTGAGTTAATACTATCCTGCTCGTGACTTCAACATCACCTCATTTGTGAACTTTCAGACGCAATTTAAAGTACATAAGCACCTATTATTCTGTATGATTGTCCGACTTGTTTTGCACCATGTTGTAAAGGAGATAAAACATAAAATGACATTAGAGTTGCATTAAAAAAGATGAATTTCTTCAGGAATATAGAGTAAAAAAATCTGCTTTTTTGTCAACTATTGCTTTTAAAACTGTATGTAATAATTTTTTTTTATCAGAAATTTGAAATCGTGAAGAAAATATATATGATTAGTATGTGACTAAATCCAAATAAATCTGTTAAAAAATGTATATTGTCAAAATTTATATGTATATTGGAAATAAAAAAATAAATTTTCCCCTTCAAATCCATTGAGGAAAAAATCAAATAAATAAAAAAACTCACGTTATCCCAGTATGATATAAACAATTTTACAGTTTTTTCTGTCCTGAAGAATTCATACATAACGTAATCACTTTTTCCATTTGTAGATTATAATCTACGCAGAGTCAATGTGTGTACACAAAGCCACTTTTATATCAAAAATAGTATAAGATTTCATTTTGTACAAAACGTTTAGTACAAATCGTTGCCAAAAATAAGAGATTACAAATAGGAATCGTACAAAAATTCAGTTCATCTCAGACTCTTGAGATATCGAAATAAATGTCAAACTTTTTGATATTGGTATCAAACCGAACTCTAGACAAAGCACTTTCATCTTTTCACATCTGTATTGCGCTCTATAATGGCTCCGATAAGAAAAATCAATCTGGACAGACACAGCCATTGTTGCCAAATCAAAATGGTACGCTATAAAGCCATTCATTCTGGATGACTGTAGAAATGCTTTTTTTCCAAGTGCTTTTCTAACGACTTTTTGTTTGTTCCTTACTAAGAATCTCAAGTAGGTGTGATTTCCTTTATTGTTTTGTTTTATCTGGATTATTAGTAGAGTTGTCAACTCTCAAGTGGATAATTCTAAAAACTCATTTCAGAACGGGTGTAATATACAGATGTTATTATTTAGTCAAGTTTTTAGGTTACCGTAGGATAAAAACTAAAGCACTTGGTTTAATAGAAATTCTTCTGATCAAAATATTTTTTTACATCCATTTTTAGTATTCTGCTTATTTTATCAGCTGATTTTTTCTAAAATTATCATTTTATAACCGTACAGAAAACACAAAAAATATTTCTTTCAACTGACATTTTTTAGCCTTGTATTTTTCATAAGAATCCCATTGCTTTTCTTATACATATACTTTGCGAGTATTAATTTCACCTGAATTCCACAAAAGTAATAGAATTATTTCCATTCTATTAATAACCATTTTTAGTTTTTTTTATATTATTTATTCTGGTTCAATTTTAGGAATTTGACACTCAATCGTTGCGTAAAAAAAGTATAAAAATATTCATTTCAGCTGAATTTTTTAAGTTATCAAGTGCTTTGCAGGCACTTTCTATGATTTTTAATATATACTGATCAGAATTTCACATGAGTTTCATAAAACAACTAATTAATAATCACATAGATAATTTTTACTGTTTAAAACTAATTTTGTTTAATAATTAGGTTTTTAATAAGATGTTTTCTAGAAAATAAAAATTTAAATATTAAACGGAGAAATTATAATAATGCAATCATCGAGCTTCAAAGTAGACAGATTTTCATCTCTGCATTTCATCCACAATATAGACAACATTTCAATACATTTTAAGAGCATTTATTATTTGAAAAGAGACATGTAATATATTAACAATAGATTATTTTTCATGTTACGTTCCTTGGAGATCATAATGAAGTACATTCTTGCTTACGAAAAACTTTTCCTTCTTTCGTTATAATTCCACATTTAAGTTTAAAATGCTAAGCATATTAGTTTCTTAAAAAATCATGTTTGAATAATAATCCTTTCTGAAAAATTGTGAACCTTTCAGAATTTTTAGAAATGTAAAATGTATTATTTTTCTTTGAATACTTGTATCTCTTTTAGCAGTATTTCTCAGAAAACTTACTAAAAGCAATTTTAAGAAAAATACTTTCCAAATGCTAAAATACTTTTAACCCACGAAATAAATTTTATATCTGTTCAATGCTAAGTATTCTTTTTAAAAATACGCGTGTTTCTGCTTTGTATTAAAGAATTGATAAAAATTCAATATTGCACTGCTCCATTTTAGTTGCTAGGCAAAAACTTAAGAAAAAGAATTTAATGAATAAGTTCAGAGTAATTGTATGTTCAGAAAGTAAAATAAAATAGTTGTCAACAGAAATACGAAAGAAAAGATTTCAGTAGAAATGGAATTAGGAATTTTATTTATAAACCAATTTCATTTAGTCTGCATATGATGCTTGCTATCAAATGAAAAAATGAAATGCATATTTTTTGCAAACTTCTTTGGTTTCCCCAATGTTTTTAAGAAAATAAACATTTGTTTACTAACCTCTATAGGCATGAAGAGCCTTCAAATAGGAATTTTGAAAACCAATATTCATTGATATTAACATTTGATTCCAAAAAATGTTTTAAAATTTAATGGAAATTTTGTTCAAACATGTAAAATTAAGAATGCAAATTATTGCCAAAAGGATTTTTTTGTAGCGCTATATTTTTTTATTTGGATTAGTTCTTGTTTTTTAAGCTAATTTACATTGAAGGAAATCCTTTAGAATGAGATAGAATTTTGTTGAAAATATTGATTTTGTCTTTAAAAATTGTAAAAATATTTCCATCAGTAGGATTTGAAGGCTTTTAGCAACTCAAATGATTCTAAAACGTATTTTTGGTCAATGGTAACATGTATTCAATTAGTTTTCTTTTGTTTTTAATTTGTTACAAAGTACATCTTAACACAGTGCATTTAACGACTTTAAACGCTACACTTTTAACGATTCCATAGATATAAAATATTTTCGAATGATCGAAAAAATAAAATTAACTTTTGCAAAACAATTTCATTAAACTAAAATAATAATTTAAAGTTATTACTGTCGTTTTGAGAAAACTCTTTTTGGATTCAAATTAAAAGCATACGTGTACTTGAAAATGAACACCTTTGACAAATGCATTTAATTAACTACAGTATGTACACATTAAGTTTTGCGTTAGAAAAAACCTGGATATTTCTCTTTCAACGCTGATAAGACTCGGCTGAGTTCCAAAAACAGAAGTTCTTTAACAACAATTATCATACGTGTTTATTTTTCTAAAAAGCTTTATCCAAATTCTGACGTGAAATCCATAGTTTACTAGACAAACATTATAATAAACAAGCACTGTGGTAAATGTTAATAATAAATCAAAGTTAGAAGAGATAAGCCTGATAACAACCGCAGTGGAACAAATAAAAACGAAGAATAAAACATCATTCCGTCTAATTATATCGGATGCAAAGTAAAGACCTGGAAATAACAAATTCAGATCGTTTATGTTCTAGACAGCAAGTTTAACGGAGCTTGTTTCCCTCTTAATTGAGCTATCACTCCGACAAAATATTGTATTATTCAACATCTAATAAATGCGAGGATTGAGGCCTCTAATTATCACCGAGCTCGAATTATCACACGGTGATAAAAATCACAAAGATAAATATTTAACTTGTTTCCTCGATGTTTGGGAAATTTGCCTCCCAGATATAACCGCTGGTCTATAAATCAGTCGTTAATACAGTCTTACATTAAACAGGCATAACTAAATAAAATGAGCGACCTTATGTATGCAAGAATCGGCTAAAGTGCCTTATAAAAATTACCCTATTAAGGCAGTTTGCGTGTTCGACTTAGATTACATTCCGAACATCAGGTGGCGTTGACGAATATCCCCAATATAACATTCATTTTAATAGCAGGGCTGGCTAATAAATTGTTCAGCAGTAAAAATAAGAAAATAAAGAAATCTATATTTGGAATGATATTATTATTTTTTCTTCTCGTTTTATTTCCAATTTATTCAATGGAGTAAAGTGTATTTAAAACCAGCATGCTTTTGGGAAGAAAAAAGTTTTTTCTTTAAACCAGCTAAAAACTTTTATGACTAGAGTATTAAACGTTGTGCTTTTGTTGCTTTAATGACTGTATATCTTAAGCCGCCTTAAGTACATTCAATACAAGAATAAACCACTGTAGAATAAAATCTTGTCTAAATTTTAAGTCAGTTTCATCGCTGTAGCTTTTTTCCGAACATGGCTTACATTGCGTCTTATTGATGTATTTTATTTGGTACAATATAAATTTAATTTAATTGCACTGCTATTAATAATCTTCCTTTTTCGAACCAGACACTTCTCTATCTTTCTGGCATTTTAGAATTACGCTTTCCTGCATTAAACTCGTTTGGGTTTTGCTTCTTTCTATTATTCCTTGCTATGAGTTTTATATCTTCTCTCTAATGATTAATCTTGTATTAGATGTGAAAGTTTGGTTTCTCGATCTGTGTCGTAAATGTAAATGTTCGTCTGCTCCTCAATGATTAATCTGCACAAGTCATCTTCGGTTCCCGATTTGTGCAATAAATGTAAATGTCTGAATTGTTGTTGGTATTGCTATTTGATTATTGAAGAACCCACCGAGAAGCCAAAGAAACTCTAACAGAAATCCATGTAAGGAAGTCTTCAATATTTAATTGTGAAAGTGGTTCGAGTTCTATTTTTAAAGCTCCAATCCCCCATAAAGAGATTGCGATAGGGTCCATTCCAAACATCTAAAGAATAGCATCAACATACCTGAGAAACATTCTCGAAAATTATTTCCTCCAAAATTTAGTGAGAATACTAAAATAACCTTCGTTTTCAAGAAGAAAAGTTTACTGCGTTGAGTTAAATTCAAAGCATCGTACAAGAGAACTATTCTTTTTAACATTGAACGATCTTAGAGTTATATATGTATAAATTTTTAGAATTAAGGTAAATTACATTAAATAAAGGAGTGTTTTATTTTGAAATATGCAACAGATTTAACTGAAATAGAAAGTGATTCCTCTCTCGGATATAAACATTTGAATGTTTTATAAAAACGTAATTAGTAACCAAAAAGAGTTCGATTTAAAATATCATACTTTAGTCAACCACCAACAGATTCCTTTCATGCTTTATGTCCTTATGTTTCAACTAATCTCTTTTATTTGAGCATTTTACTCAAAATCACATATAAAATTTAAGATTACATTCCAGCCTACTTTTAGCTCTGAAAGGATTTATTTTCTTGCAGTTAAAATGTATTAATATAAAGTTCTTAGATTCAAGATCAGTAAAAATAATTCACATTTTTAGAGATGTATCTATGCAAATGACAAAAAAAGGAATACTTCTGGATATATTCATGTGTAAGAAATTAAACCACGATTACTGTCACCTTATAATAAAAAGGGTTTAAACTGAGTTTCTCTAGTAATTTAATCAAATAATTGATACATTCGTACAAAACACATTACTTAGATGTGTCCCTAACGTGTTATAAACATTTTCTCTGGGGAAAAAATTTAATATTTTTAAATAGTTTCTGTTTAGCTCTTTAATCATATATGATTGCAGGATTGTGTATATATATATATACATACAAACTCTGACAATAAAGTTCGGTGAAGGAAGTCAAAACAGCTGATCTGGAAACACTGACGAAACAAAACTCTGCACATGCTTAGCGGAAGGTGTTGACCATCTGCCCCCCTCGTTGTTCAGTTGAGCGTCGTTTGTGTCCCATGTAAGACTTGTTTTGCAAAGTGCTTGTTCAGCGTCTTGGTTCTTAAGTGAGAATAGGAAAATGAAAGAAAAAGGTCAATTTAAAGTTGTGTTTTAAGTTGGGAAAGACACCGAAAGAAACTTAAGCGATGCTGGTACATGTTCATGAAGATCAAGCACTTTCCCTGAATTGTGTGTACGAGTGGTTCTCCCGTTTTAGAGAAGGCCGGGAAAGTGTTTCTGACAAAACCCGTAGCGGAAGACCTGTGACCTCCGTCGTTGACAAAAACATTGATAAAGGGAGAAAATTATTCACGAAAGATCGTCGATTAATTGTGCGCAAGATAGCTGATGAACTTTAGATTAACCGTAAATCTGTTTCCAAGTACTTAGGGATGATAAAAATGTGGGGGATGCGTTGGGTACGACCCCAGCACGCACAACAAGATTCCTGGTATTCTGTTCACGACAATGCTCACCCTCACACAGCCAATATCGTCAAACAGTTCCAGGTAAAATAGGGGGGGGGGTGCCAATTGAGTATCAAACATACAAATCTAAATCCTTTAGATTTCTTCCTATTCCCACGATTCAAACTTGCATTGAAAGGAAAGAGATTTGACTATATTCCTAACATCGAACGAAATCTGAGGAGGCTTTTGAACTCCATACTAAAAAAAGACTTCTTACAAAGCTTCCAGGACATGTTTAGCAGATCTCAGAGGTGCACAGTTATAAGAGGTGATTATTTCGAAGGACAGTAAGGTAACTTTCGTTAATATTTCACCTACGTTAATGTTACAGGACTATTCACCAAACTTTATTGTCAGAGGTTGTATGTGTGTGTGTATTAAATGAAGTTATTTTGTGGAGCATCTCGATCCCATTTACTTCGATGAATCGAGTTGATACATTAAGGTAAAGAGCTGTAATGTCGTGACCCCAGATTTACTTAATTTTCTGGGTTTCTCAGCTTTAGTAAAATTACCTTTTATTTACAATTTTAATCGTAAATTGACACAAATAATTATTGTATTTATTAGTAAGAAAATTTACAAATCTAGCTATCAGATGCTTTGTATCGTCGTTTGTTGGGCTCACTTATTTGCATGTTTGCTGTTCACTTATTTGCATGCATGTGTTCGTGAGCTGTCTCATGTATGAACAAGAAATAAACACACAGCAAAAGTGACTAAAACACGTTCCCTATTTTATGATGTGCTAAAGGGAAAAAAAGAGTGTTGAAATAACTTTTATAGGCAAGAACAACAAAAATCAATATTGATTACTATAGCGTAAATGAGTATGAACTTCCAAATTAAACCACTTACAGCATTATTCGTAAAAAGTTTTTCCACGATGCTTAGAAGTTTCATCCCTAACTTGATATTGTGACACTGATCTCGTTCTTGCATCGGACATCAGAAATAAAAAATTCCTCGACAGAACTTAGTTTTTAAAGGAAAGATAAATATTACTTTGTGTAAAAACTTATTTAATTATTATAAAAAAATATTAACTGGAGATTGGCAGTCTTGAACATGACATCTACGGGAGGTCCCCCACCCTCTTGCAAACGCGTATGCATGTAAATAGCTTTCTATATCTTAGTTATCTTGTTTTACTTACATATTGGCTCTTCTATCTTGAAAGGTTGCTGACTCTATTGAGTACTGATTAGCGCAGAACATTTTGGCCATATTGTTTTAGTGGTAACATTTCAGCGTAATATTTTGGTGCAAAACCTTTCAAAACCGCAAAATAGGGAATCAATCAGTGCTAACTGAAATTTATTGCTAACTACACTATAGCGGCGTCCTCAATGAGTGAAAGTATTCCTGTATCTTACAAATAGCTCAATAATTATTAAATAGTCCTAGTAATTTTTTCAATATTTTTGGAAATAATTTATCAAAAATTAAAAATATATATTATTTTTTTTACATTACTTTAAATAGCTGTAAACCAAGAACAAAATCTTTGCAATATATTTATCAAGAAAATTTTTTAAGATAAATACACATCAATTAATCTTGTTTAGGATCAATTGTCCTAAATACAAACAACTTACTACTATTAACCGAAGGGTTTCTCTTTTTGTTCCATAGTTAGCTTACTTAGTATTTGTACATATTATTTACTACTATTAACCGAATGTTTTCCCTTTTTGTACCATAGTTAGCTTACTTAGTATTTGTAACAATTTCTCAAAACTTTGGAGTTCATTAAGAATAATCTTTTCAGAATCTGCGTCAACCTTAAATCGATGTTAATGAAGTGTGATTGCAAACAAACATACTTAGATACATAGCTCATTAAAAGAGGAAAACATTTGTAAATAGTATCTGGAAACCGTTTTTTTTTTCAATAAAGATGCAACAAGATAATTTTTTAGACTTCATTTGGGAATATTGCTTTATTTTAAATTTTTAGCTTATTCTCACATGAAATACTCTTCAGTGATAAGCAGACACTTTTAATCATTAATTCTTAATGAGAAACCAATAGAAGAGAGTGCATTTACTCGAATATTCTAATAGAATAATGGAAACATCGAAATAATTGATTTCGAATCATGAGTTTTATTTTTATTTGATAACTGCTTCGACGTCCATATGTCACGTCATATGTACTTACCATTAATCTTAAACCAAAATGTTATAAGATTATTTCAGAATAGTTTGAGTTATGTTAGAGTTTTGAAATCATTAATGTAATTGTTTGGACGGTTTTAAGCTCCATAGAAACATGCGTATTTTAAGAATTTGTTTAATCGAAAATGAGGGAATAAAAATAATTTTAACATTAACCAAGCATTTTACTCAGTTATTTAATTAGTTTTAAAACCATTGAATCACATATTTTGCAAAGGTGTTTTAACTTCTATGTTGTATGGTCGTAATTGCAAATTCGTTAATCGAATGCCTTGTTTATAATCGTGAACATTTTTTAAACTAATTGTTATCATTTTTTATTGCAAAAACAATAAAATTTATCTCATCTGATATTCAGTAGTTAGTTAAAATTAATTTTGAATCAAATTCTGCATTTTTAAGCTGAATTTCATTTTGAATAAATTTTTCGAAAAATTAAACATTTAAAAAATAATTAATTAGAAACTAATTATTATTTTACTGAACAGAAATATTTTTAAAATATAAAAATCATTTAATATGGTTTTATATATTACCCTAATAATATATATTAATATAATTTTCCATAGGATTAATTGATGATATTGCTATAATTTTGAAACTTTACAACACTACTTACATCATAATTATCAAAATTTTCTAAGCAAACATTTATTATATCATTAATATCTATTGAATTAAATAGATTTCGCTGTGCATAGAAAGTTTTTAAAATAATTTAGGAGATCTTTATTAATCTGAATAAAAGTGCAACTTTGGGATTATTTATACTACTTTTTTAATAAAAACTATTATAATTAAGAATATTATTATAATTATTATCTTTAATAATTTACCAGAAGTAGTAATGTCTGATTTAAAACCATTAGAGCAACCCTTTAAAATTAGATAGGCTTTCTTATGAAGATTTGGAAGTAAAAATATATGTGAAAATTTATTTCTTGTTGGTGAATATACTTAATTTTCTTACCTAAAACCAAAATACTCTTATTAATTTCTCTATCACATACTTCAAATTTATGAAATAATAATACTTATTATCCTTTGGAAATGCTTATATGTTGAGCATAATGCTATAATAATATTTATATATAATAACATCATTATCGGACATCTTACGTATATTTATAAACAGTATAATGAAATATTTTCGTAAATCTTTAATCATTCTTTTAGCATCCTCTTGAGTATATCCTAATTTGTTTTGTTATACCATTTAATAACATTTCATAAAATAGCATATTTATATTCTTCAAAGGCCCCTCCAGCGTTAATACATAACTAACAGCAGTTTTTCTACCAAACTTTACTAAGTCTTGATTAAAATTACTGAGTAACACACACACACACACACCACACCACACACACCACCATTTTTTTTTAATTTGGAGACAGTAATATTAAAAGTAATTTATGTTTTGTTTTTGGATTATATTATTAAAAAAAATTATTCTGAAGATAAAAGCAACAAGTCAATATTTTCTCAGCAAGAAAAAAATTAATGAAAAAAACAAGTAAAAAAAAGTTTTTTTTTAATTAATTCCTACTTAGGACAACAAAGAAAACTTTATTTTAGTTACTTTTTATTAGATAATTACAATTTTTTTAACTATGTATATACATACGACAGAATCTCAATATTAAGTGGCAAAACACCTTTTAAATTAACAAAAACTCTTTAACCACATTAAATTTGCAAATGCATTTTTTAATGAAAGTTGATTTTTTTTCGGTAAGAATTTATCATAAAACCTGTGTAAAAGGAATGCTGATGAAGTAGCATCTGATTATTCACGTTAAGTTAAATCTCCATCACACAAATTTAACAAAAGCTGTTGTATCGAATGGTTCTGCCATCTAAAGGAATAATATCGACTGAAATATATCTCTTAAACTATAATTAATTAATTAAATTGAAGTAATGAAATATTGTTTGAAAAATCTATTAACATCAAGTGTCATCCACTACAAGTTTTAAAAAATGTATTTGAACTTGAGTGGATAAATAAAAAGTATTTTATTAACAACTAAAAATTTGAACGAGATATACAAATATATATAAGTTGAGTGTGAACTAATAGTAGGAATTGAACAAAGTAAAATCTTCCAAGTTAATATAAACCATGTTCAAAAACAAATATGGATCTTGAAAACAATATTAGTTAAGCAACTATGAGTACAAAAAAATCAAAACATGAACAAACAAAAATATTTTTAACAGTGAAAATTGAAGTTGATATCCTTTTCATACTGATAAAATTGACGGTGTTCAAAAATACATTTGATGAAATTTTTAGGAATGGAAAAATGATTTAAAATGAAACTGAAATTTAAGCCTAAACTCAGAAAACTTCAAATATCCTCAAAACAAATTAGTTGTCAGATCTGAAACTTGGGGGGGTAAGCTTACCAATTATATAAACCACATAAAAATGGGGTTCTCTAAATAGCCGTAAGACCTCTCGTGAGTCTGGTGGAAGGGAAAGAGAGTTGGGAGGCTCCTGATCGCCTCCAGGAAGTTTTCCTTCAAAATTAGGGTAGAACCGAACCAAAACGTACTGTCACTTGCATGATGCTCAAGGCTATAGCTAACGACAGGCGTATAATCTATCCTTACATTAAGGGATAACCCATGTCATCCCTTAGTGTGAGAGGATAGAGAGGAAGATTAGCCCTAGATAAAACAAACTTTGTTTATTAACAATTATTAACGAAGACATAAATTCAACAATTCAAACTGAAAAATGCACATATTACTAAATATGAAAAGCAATCACGGGTTTGACGAGATACTAGGAGAATTAATAGATTGGATCACTTATACGTCGAAACAATGCGCCTTCTGAATCAATTTGATCTAATCCAAATTTAACGCTTAATTGACCTAATCGTCAATTTTTAATATTAATCAATTAAGTAAAGAAGTGTGTTGTGTTCTCTTGTCTAGCTTCACGCTAATCACTCACTGCTATTCGTTAGCAGTCTAACCTCTCTCTCCTTTTTAAGGGGACACGATATGATTCAATTGACAAAAATCGGTCAAAAAATCAAATTTAATTGTTTTAACTTAAATTATTTTTTATATACTTTTCTATAACCTGACAAAATTTGAAAGCTCTAAACTAAAAAAACACAGAATTATATATGATAGCTTTTGTATTCGTTTTTATTCACATCTCTACGACAAATCAAAACTTTAAACTTACTTATCTCGGAAAGGTAAAATAACTAGTTTGTCTTCATTTAAAATGCTAAGGCTTTTTTTCTATTGTTCCAAATGCTTTGAATTTTTTTTCACCCATTGCTAACAGTACATGTAACAAAAGTTGTTATGCATTTTTGAATCAAAGCAATACTTATTTTTTTAAAAATAATTAAACTCAGAATTTGTACCTTTTTTAATGAATTTTCAATACGCATTCATAAAAAGAAGTATTGTACGAATACGAATCACGTTATTGCAAAACCCATACCAACTTTTGTTTTGCATAGTTTGAGGTACTTGTAAATCAAATTTCATGCGTGTACGTAAATTTTTGTAGGAGTAGCATTTTAAATCACAAAAATGAAGTTTTTTCCTTAAAAAATTAAATGCCTAGCTTTTTATGAAATTTTGAGCACAAAATCTATTTTACGTAGTATGCACACATAGGAGGCAACCAAAAAATTTTGAAAATCCCTTAATTAAAATTTTTTGCTTAAATCGTACCATGTCCTCTTAGCTTGAAAGTTTAATCTTTAATACATTACATATATATATATATATATATAATATATATATATATATATATAGTTTGCATACATAGCGTCTTCTTCTTCTTCAGGAGGAAGTTTTTCAAATGAAAAATATTTTAAAGACCCATTTTTCCCCCAAGAGGTCTGTTAGTAAGAAGAACACGAATAGACCCGTTACACTTTGCCATGATCAATTTCCAGGGCCTCAATCTGGCGTACATTCCTAAAAATTTATGAAACGATTTTACATATTTCTTATATGTTATGAGAGACTAAGCTGTCATTATAAAGATTTCGTTACTTATGAAAGATTTTTAATAATAGTATTTTACCTAGAAAATACAAAAGTGAGCTATTTTCTTTTTGTTCAAGCCAAATCGAGAATTTTTAATAGGCTTGCTATTACAGGCTTTTTCAAAATCATTCAAATATTCATTCATTTATCTCTTAAATTATTTGTATTTCTACTTTATTTTTCGGGCTGGTGGGTGGCGTAGTTAGTTTGCCACTGGTCTTGCACGCCCAAGGGGGTCGAACCCCGTCCAAGTCGTATATTTTAATGATGCAGAAAATCGTATGACTATGCGGCATGTTAAAGATCCCTAGAGTGCCTGTGTTTGACTTGGGTGCCCTTGGCAAACTAAAATTTCCAGAACGATTTCGCATCATCAGAGCTCAAGTGCCTCCTTCTGGAGAGGAAATTGAGTCTCAAAATTACATTGTGGTGATTGGTGTCCACCTATATGGTACCTCACCCGGGAAATTTACTAGGTTTGCAATGATAATTACCAGTTCTCAGCCCCATTTGGAAGAAAAAAAAGTAAGCAACTTTTTCACATTCGGCTCCATTACTCCTGTAGAATTTTTCTAAATTTCATTTATTACAGAATCATGATTATTATAAAAAATCTCATCATTATTTTGTTTAATAACTTGCAATGGGTTTTTACCACACTATATTACATTATGCTCATATGGGTAAATAAAAATTTTAATAACGTAATATATATATGTATATACATATTACTTTGTAAACTATGATAATTAAAATATCTTAATGGGTTTTTTAAATTTTATTTAATTTTTTTTGCATTAAATCTAAGCTGATTAACTCGTATATGTTAATTTTATCAGATGGTATATGCAAACTATGATAATTAAAATATCTTAATGGGTTTTTTATTTAATTTTTTTTGCATTAAATCTAGGCTGATTAACTCGTATGTTAATTTTATCAGAGGGTATATATAAACTAAACTCAGAAGCACAACAGCCCCCAGAGGGTCAAGGCCTACTGTGCCCATCTGACCTTAGGCGCTGAAGTGCATGAGCAGATGTTCAAGTCAGGTAGTCAGTCTGAAGTGAAACCCCCAATGTTTAGCAAGTTTGGTACTCATTTACGAACCACTGAGAGCATTAAAGGCTAAGTTGACCTCGCCTAGCCCAGGGTTTGAATCCCGGACCTGTGGTGTAGAAGCGTGATACCGCTATCATTCAGCCACTGGGCTTCAAATATACTTATTTTGCAATGACAAACTTTAAATTTCAAAATGCATAGATGCAATAATACATATACGTATAAAATACCATATAAAATTCTACAAAAATTACCTGAATTGCAACTATCCAATTAAATTCATTTTAAATATGTTTATATGTTATTTTAGCCTTTCTTTGTTTCCTTTAAATTTAGTTTATTTTTATTAAGATAACGTAGGCTTAGAGTTTAATTACAAAAAAAAAATCTCTAGGTGGTGCCTCTGTTTTTTTTTTTTTTTTTTTTTTTTTTGCTCCTATGCTTCAACTATAATACGTCATTTAGAGATCGATTTCCGACTGAAATGTTTCGTTTTTAAATATTTTAATAGTTAGCATACTTACATGGTCAGTTTTTATTTTGGGTTTTTCTTGAAAAAATTTGTTCTTAATATTCATCTCTACATGAGAAATCTTTCTGTTCTCACTATTCATGCACTCATTTCATTTTACTATATTGTGTTCCTCTTACGAGTAGATAGATATAAACCAAATTTTCAAAAAGTTACTGTATTTTCTATTATGTCGAAAATTATTGCTGTACGGAAAAGATAGATCCATAAAGCATTGCTTAACCCTAATTCACTGGTCTATTTCAGTGACAGCTTTAGAAATAATAATAAGTCTCCATTTTATTCAAAAGATTCTTTCGGTATTTTCAATTTTAATAGCTCTATAACTCTAATTTGAGCAATTTCTGTTTTTATCCAATTTTAGCACGATATTCTTTTGCACGATATTCATTTCTTATTTTACTTATATCTTGGGGGGTTTTGATATGTTTCTTAAAATCTAATTTCATTCTTTTTTAGCTTTGTAGGAATTACAATTTGTTTGTTATTATTAGTTTTATTATATATATATATATATGCAGAAGTTTTCAATACAGCAAAACAAATACACACGGACGACCACACTAGAATATCTGGGACATTTCGCAAAAGCATTCTTTCTTTTCATTCTCACATTTTCTGGAAATCTCACCTTTTACAGGTTTAGACAAACTAAAGCTTTTAGAATCATATGATTTTCAGTAAAGATTTTTGTGATTAGTCAGAATACGTGGATAATGCAAGAATGTATCCTCATTTTTAAAAACGTGAAGATGGCAGTTTTTTAGGAGAAAGCGTTAATTTTCCGTAATGGAGACAAACAAATAATTAATTATCGCGTAAAGTTTCTGAGGGGTCAAGACCATTATAAAATAAAATGCTTCGAGAGAAATTTCAAGTGAATTATGTATGTGTGTGTGTGTGCGTGTATTCATACAAGGACCCTGTTTCAAAACGAATATTTTTCAAGTTAAATATACACTTAATTACGGATCCACTTATTATCTCTAAAGACTCTATGAGAATGTGATGATTACCAAGATCTGTTTCACCAAAACACTCACAGGATCTGTATTTTCGAAGAGAGTAACTTTTATCCTTTCCATTTTGTAAAGCTTATTGCGTCTCCAAAACGGACATAAACCACAGAGCAAATGAAGTTCTTATTCCCACAATGAAATATTCTAAGTAAATAAACTCAATGGGGAGCTTATTTACTCTAGGAACTCATTGTATTTTAATCTCTTTCAATTAATTATTTCTAAGAGCCAGAAATGAATAAAGCCTAGAAAATAATTTATTTATCCAGTATGAAAATATTTAAATTATTTAGAAATGGAACTTAAAGAGTTAATTTTTTCATAACAAGATTAAATTCTTCTATGAGTTTCTCTCGAATAAATTAAAACTACTCAATTGTTTGTTACAAAATTAATTTCCCTTTCTAGAATTATTTTAGATTCTTTTAAAATATGTGTTTAATAATGTTGTATTTTATAAAAATCACTGCAATAAAAATTTCAGATGCAAATAAATATTCCTGGAAATTTTCTCAATACGAACTAATGATAAATTAATTGAATAAAATATCATCGTCAAGTTAAATTCAAAATGTTTGCTTTCAGCTTCAGTTTGCTTTTTTGCGATAGATCCTTGTGGTATTAAATTATGTAGTATCTTTTAAAGAATGTTAAATTATATTACGATAAATTTCCTTATAAATATCAGACAACGAGAATGCTTTTCTTTACTTAAGAAATAAAAGAGGAAGTAAGTTTGTGTGATTAATGGAATGTAGCTGCACGAGACATTATTTTTGTGTTTTAAAACGGAGAATTTTCTTCTAAATTACGCTGGCATAGAACACCCTTGTTCATTTTTTTCACTCGAAATTAATTAAAATTTTGTTGCTTTTGCATTTTATTTTACCTATCAAGTATTTAAGACTTACTTTACTACTTAAATTTCAAATTATCTCTAAGACGATAAAAGATGCTGCTTTAAATAAAGTTATAAGAAATAAATTAGTGTTAAAAACACAGCGATGAAGTTAATAAAGTTTGCTTTGTATTTTTATAAATTTGTAAAAATATGCATTCAAAATTTGTAGATATTTGCTTAAATCATTTCACAGTTGAAAAGCTGAGAATTAAAATTACGAAGAAAGAGAAATTTAAAAGGTAAAACAAAACAGGTGACAAAATTTCACAATTGATTCACAATTCGTTGTCATATTTATTACCGCGTAGGTCGAAACTTTATAGTCGTCTTCAGATTCATTGGAAAACTTAGATTGCTTTGTTGAGATCAATTCGTCGGGCAATAAAAATCATATGTTTTAGGACACACACGATAAAGTCAAAAAATCTGAAACATTTTGGATTATATGTATCCTTTAAAAATTAAGAAATGTCGTGAACCTGCTTTTATTTTCTTATAATTCAACAGAAAGATAATTTTTCTAAAATTAATCGATGCTATTATTGCAAAATATTAAAAAGAAACTAACAATTCCAAATGAGTTAAAATGCAAATGAATGAGTGATTCTACCAAGATGGGTTAAAAGTAAGGATCATACCGATTGCGCAGATAAAAACATTATCAGTCATATTAATACGAGTGATCTAAATGTTAGAAAGACTATGTAGGGACTTGAATAAAATTTTCATCACAAATTTAAAAGCCTCATAAATAACTATTATTAGTAAAGTGAGAAATAAAAATATTGTACACTTCAATCGCCTATTCATATGGTTTTGAAGCTCAAAAATGTAAAATATCAAATGAGAGAAAATGTTTCAAAATTTATATTCAATGAAGAACACATCATGAAATATATTTTAAAGTAAATGTACGTTTTAAGAAAATTATGTAGATATGCAATTTAAACGACTTAAGAGGTAATCCATTAAGAACAATTGATATCTCTGAATGAATTATTTTAGTTAAAATATTCGATTTTTAAGGAAAAAGGCAGAGAAATATCTAAAGAATTTTCAATAATAAAATCCCTTGCTACTTATTGTTCGAACAGCATCTTCTTATTTAATCCTGTATTTGGGGAAAAGCAGTAATAGATACTATTGATAATTTATTTCTATTGACAGCTATTATAGTTCATTTTGGGGCATAGATAATTCCAGTAATACTTTGAAATTGTTGTACTAAAAAAGACTTCCTTTATTTTTTGGTAATGTCAATCATGCAATATTACGTAACAGTCTACAAGCATCTGCAGACCGCAGTAGACTAGTGATCATGGTCACGAACTCGTGGCAGGTGTGTTACGGATTCGAGTACTAGTGGCACTGAAAGCTCGTTAAATCAATCGAGGCTCAACTTCCTATCATTGCCATTGTGTGGTAGTTTGGAAGGGGGGTAGAGCCAGCTAAGGTGTAAATGGAAATTACGACATCACCAATAGATTTCCTATTTCTTTGTTGTATGACGTTAATAAACATTTGCTCACAATCAGTTGAATTATAATGAAATGTTACTCTTTAATTCTTTCTCTGCTGCATTGTTCGAAATTAAAGTTATTTAGGTAGGGGCTTCATGCGGCAGCCATGTTTTACTTGTCCTAATTAACGAAAGAATTATATCAAATCTAATTCAGTGAAAATCTGTCTTAAATGCTATGGAATTTTCAAAGAATTTTTCTAACCGTTTTTGAAGTATACTTGTAGGTAATATGTGTTTCAAAAGTCTCTCTATTTTCCACATGTTTTGAATTCATTCAATAAAGTATTCAAATAGAAAAAGGGCATACTTAATTGTATGAAATATTGAAAAATCACTTTGAAGTATTAATAATAAGTTTTAATTCTTCACCATACTTCAGATTTTAAGACTGAATTGAACTATTTCCTTCATTAATTTTATTATGGTCTTCATTTAAAATTTCCTTATTCGATTTTCGGTTGAAATTATATAAAAAAATTAAATCTCTAAATGAGATGAAATATTTTTACTGTATTAAAATTCATGTAATTTTTAACTGAAAAAGTAAAACTATATTTCTGAATAGAGAGCTCAATAATTTGTGGTAAGTTTTATGAAGTACAGAAAAATTCATATATGAATCACTTGAAATAAATAATAACAACAAAGGAAGAGCCTTAAGTAAAATTGAGAAAGTGCTTAGAAAATAAATCTAAATTTAATTAACTTTACAGGCTACAACTGTTTCTGAGATAAGTATTTTTAGATTTCTATAAGACTATTACACACACACTTACAGTTTCACAGCTGCAGCTTTCAATAAATTTAAAAACATATTTGTTGTCCAATGTCCTTTGATGTAACTTTACAGTAAAATAACATATTATTATTCTTTAAAATGAATTGTATTTAAGAGTACAGTCTGCAGATCCCTCCATCTGTATACTACACCTCCCGTTAAAATATCTTGGAAATTAATACATAAAGCCGTAACGCCCGAAACTTAAGTTTAGCACCTGTCAAAGCTAGAAACGGAAATAATGGCAGCTTTCTTTTGTAGAATGTTGTGATAAATCTTTTAAACTTAGAAACATTCTCAGGATGAAAGAAACGTTTTCTTCGTGGAAGTGTGGGCTCGACAGCCAAAAATGATGACACTTCTTTTTCTTCACCAGTGTCTTTCTTCTTCAAGAATTGAAGTAGCACGCGTAGTCAATAGGTATTCAAGCGTCAATACACTCGAATACCTCCATCAAAAAGAGATCCAAAAACTTAAAAGTATGCTTTAAGGTACACGAAAATAAGAAGAATGCTAATTTTTTTTATCAAATATTTTCTAAAGGAATGAATGCGTTAAACGTTATTAAAAGCATTTATAAAATCTAGGAATACTTTTTCTTTCAGTTAGATCTTCACATATTCAAGAATCATATGCAAATTGTAGGAAGTCACCAGATGACACCGATAGTACGTCACAATGACGAGAGTGTAAGATTGGGATATATAAAGAATACAGGCAATGAAGTAACATTTTTTGCAAGCGCGTTATAAGCTTCTCAGTGCAATAACCATATAGTTATGACACAAAAGTCTTATTTGGATGATTTTGTTACGTGGTTGAATAATCGGTCTTCTGGAAAGTAGGCATACCCAGCTGGAAGTATCCGAGGAACATGGAATCACCCAGAGTGTCATCTCACAATACAATCAATTTGATGGTAATGTGAGTATATTTTACAGCACAGGTCACCCCCTAGTTACAATGCCGAATGAGGACCAGTATTTGACAGCTACTGCCAAAAGAAGCAGACAGATCACACCATCAGGCCTGTCAGCTCTCTTTAGCCACTGGTACGACAGTTTCAAGGCCCACCGTGTACAAACGCTTAGGGTATATTGGTATATATGCTCGCAGATCTGCCAGATCTACTCACTGCAAATCACCGTCGCTTGCGGTTTGCCAGGAGTAGAGGGCATGCATTGTGGACACCGCAACAGTGGGCTTGTGTGGTGTTTCCTGACGAGTCCAAGTTTAGCTTGCAGTCTGATTCTCACCGAACTTTCATTTGGAGAGCGCCAGGTACCCTTTACCGCCATCATTGAGCAACACCATTTAGGTGGTGCAGGATTGCTCGTTTTTTTTAGAAGGGGGGGGGGTGGAATTATTCTGGGCTACATGTTCAAATTGAAACCATGACGGGTCAAATCCATCGGGACGTCATTCTGGAATAACATGTACGTTTATTTCGGGGTGCCATGGGCACATAATGTGTATTTATGGATGACAACACCCGTCCCCACCACGCAAACATCGTAAACGAATGTCTTCAATTGGAGGATAGCACAAGATAGAACTGACCAGCATTCTCACCAGACTTGAATCCAGTAGAGTATGTGTGGTACATGATTGACCGAATAGTTGCAACCCGTCAACCAGCTTCTGAATGACTACCGTAAATTCGGAGAACATTGCTTGATGAGTGATGTAACATTTCACCAGGATCAGATCGATAATTTGATACTCAGCATGCCTGGCCGTTGCATGGACAGTATTTCTTCATGTGTGAAACATAGTGAGCATTAACCATCATACCAAGCATGTCATATTGTTTTTGCAAATAGGTATTTTTTAATTCGCTCCGGGGGGGGCAAAAATCGTAATTTTTATTAATGATATCAAACTTATAGCATCTTTCTTGTTCTTTACATTTTGCTTAACAAACAGGCTTTACAAACAAGTCACATTTCTTTTGCTTCTGACTCTGTCTTTGCTTGAACTTTCATTATCCTTAATTTATGGACAGGAGTGTGTATGAAGCTGCAACCGGAAGTTCAAGAACCTATATGACTTCCATGGACGGACCTTTTAATTAGTGGAAGTTCAAGAACACATATGACTTCCATGGATGGACCTCGTAATTGGTGGATAAGTATCGTACGAGGATGTTTTATGAAATCTTAGTTTAAAAGCTCAGAAATAAGAGATAAAGTTACGGTTATTCCCTTTAGGTGAGTACTCAATAATTAATCATTTACGTGACAGTCCCAAAGGGTAAAAACATTACAAATTAGTCTTTAAGATGAAATTAATGTATGTTATTACACACACATACACACACACATATATATATATATATATATATGCGTGTGTGTACGTGTGGGGGGAGTGTGTGTGTGTAGCTAAAAATGTGTGTATTAATTCCTTTTATTTTTTATTCCTATTGATTTCAATCATTATTCTTCAAATTCTCTCAAGAATGTTCCATAATTAATTTATGATTATCTTTTCCATTCTCGATAACCAAATTAAATCAATATCTTTAGCTAGTTTTCGAAAACATAAAAAAATTTATTGTCTGATACTAGTACTAAACAATTAAAAATACTGGAAGAGATTTGGTAGTAAAAAGAAATTATATAAACTATCCAATTTATATTCCATTTCAAGTAAATGGGACACACATTACCATTTCAAACTCTTCCAACAACCATGATGCATTATCTGTTTTTATATGATGCATTATTTTTTACTTATATTTCTTTAAGTTTCAAAAAAAAACATTTTTTAATGGCTTCCGTAAATGAAAACGAATCCAGATCGGTTTTTGATATTTTTGACATAAATTAAAAACCTGAAGCTCAAATATGATTTATGAATTGATGAGACTTTCTGGTAACTTTCTCATTATGAAACGTAATAAATCAAAATATTTCATTCATATCACTGTAAATGTTGGCTTCATCTTTCCTAAGAAATAAGCAAACTTCACATTCCGTTTATTTTGGTAAAGTTATAATCAATTTAAGTTTAAGATAAGCCAAAACATTCCTAAAACAATGATTTGGAATGTATGCAATTTAAATATGATCTAAATGCATTCAAATTCATGTATGTATATATGAACCCACAAAAGTACATTTATTTTATTTTTGCATATAGTGACATATTTGAAGTATATTTAAAGCTAAATTAAAAGTTTTTATTTTATTATTTTAAAAAAGTAATTATTCATTTATACAAACTTCTTTATATAAGCATCAATCATTATAGTCTATACTGCCTCTTTTTCAATAACAAGTATTTCTCCACTGTTAATAATTGCTTTTGCTTTTAATAAGTTCGACAATTTACTTTCGATGCAGACATTCAATTTATGCTGCCATCAAGATGTATCGGAAGTAAAAATACATAGAAATATTGATATAGATTCATACATAATTATAGTAATATAGAAATATATATATATATATATATATATATATATATATATATATATATATATATATATATATATTCTGTTGTCTTGTTATCTTGCAATTTCAATTCTTTTCAGTTCTAATCATGTTTATTCATCTCTCCTTGTAGAGAAATTTTGATTATATATATATATATATATACACAGGGTGTCCAGCCTTAATGTGACCCAATAACTAATTACCGAACTGTTCGGTTTAGACATGCACTTTTAATTTAAAAAATGTTTTAAAAAAAGATAAGGAATGTTTTTACGTGCTTTTCAAACCAAAAGACCCATTTACAAAAAAATTACAAAAATTAATTTTTATGCAGTCCCCAGGTCCTATCACTTATATTTAGAAAAAGATGCAGTACACAAAAAATTTCATTTTATTACGATAAAAACTGGCCGAGTTATACCTACATAAATTTGAAGCATCCGAGTTGCTCAGAAAAGGGGGTCGTATATAAAGTTAGTTTAGAGCACAGTAATTCACTATCTACAGAAAGAGCAAAAAAAATCATAGAAAAATTAAAACATCGTAGTAAACATCATAGACTGACAATTTGTATTGCGGTATGGCAAACAATAAAAATTAAATTAAAGAAATACAACTTGTACTGAAAAGATTAAAAAACACCTTGTTTTAACAAATAGCAGCAAAATAATACAGGATTTGCCTTTCAAATTATAGCATAATGTGGAATGATGCGCCAATCATGAATCAGGGGCTTTATTATATCAGAATGACCAAATTAACTTAAATAATGGTGAAGGCACGAGACAGGGAACACGTCAATTGCAACTCCCAGTTTTATACAAGCACTGAACAGCACGGGCAATTGTGCAATAAGATGGATGTCTACGAGTGGAAAATTAAATGGCATAAAGTCTTGCCGCCTCTCTCTTATTTCAATTACACTGCCCATAAAACAGTACCATTTCGCAGTTTCTTCATTTGTATACATCTCGTTCTCCCCTACTATAATTCGTAATATTAGAATACGACTGTATGCAATTGCAAGTGACTACACAACAGCTTTTTAACGTTCGTCATGATCAGCAAAAATGCAGCAAATCAGACTCAAGCCGCAGCATATAAGTCTATTTTTGGAACTGCTTTTGAGATGTTTTCTTCGTCCAAAATATTTTATTTTTTCTACGTTTTACACATACACAGAATAAATTTTATTTCATAAGTACTTAATTATTGTATTATTAACGTATGCTTTTAAATTTAAAAACGATCTACATAAGAGTGACGTGCAAGAGCGAAAGTTTCCTAGCAGAGTTGCAACTAATTTCACTTTGGAGACGGCCCCTTACTGGCTTCTTGAAAGTAGCCTAGAAAATGCATATAAAGTGTGATTTTCTAAGTTCCATAACTCGGGCAGTTTTTATCGTAATAAAATGAAAAATTTTGTGTTTACTTTGTTTTTGTGTACTGCATCTTTTTCTAAAAATAAGTGATAGGACCTGGGGACCGTATAAAAAATTAATTTTTGTAATTTTTTTCTAAATGGGTTTTTTGGTTTGAAAAGCACGTAAAAACATTCCTTACCTAATATCTAAATCGAACGGTTCGGGAATTAGCTATTGGGTCACATTTAGGCTGAACACCCTGTATATATATATATATATATATATATATATATATATATATATATATATATATATAACAAAAATATACAAAAAATAGTTATAATCCTAAGATAACTATAGTCTTTTGATGGAATATATATTTATATATATATATATATAACATTTTTAGAAATCTCCTTTCAAGTGAACTTTGACGAACAAAAAATATCTTCTTACTTGCATTTTGCTTAACATATTCCTAATAATATTTTATGATATAAGCCTGCTCACTCAAAAGTATTTAAACGTTTAATAAAAGAACATAAATACATATTTTCTTCGAGTTTAACTTTATGTACAGTATGTTATACATAAAAATTAAAAGCAAACTTTATTCGTTAAACTTTTTCAGAAAAATAGAAATTATACGGTATGTATTCTAGTAATAAGCTATCTTACCACAGTAAAAGATAGCAAATTGATTACTTGAAAATAAACTTATTCTGCTATAATAAAAAATATATTTGCTGAACTTATAATGAATTTATTTTAATTCTGTAACACTTAAAGTAAAAATATTTTAATTTTTAAAGATAGGGACGTGCCTATGTTTACATTTCTTAAGACTGCGTACATTTCAGATGAATGATTATAATTTTGAGTGTGTTGACTCTATATTTTGGAATTCTTTAATATATACTTAAATAAATATCCTCCCCTAAATCCAAAAAGGAATGGAGTTTGCTATGGTATTCAAATGTTATGAAATAAAATTATCAGAAAAAAATAGCTGGAAAACACTTATTTGTTCTCAGAAATGATATTAAAAAATTGTGGATTGTCACAATTACTTCCGCATTCAGTTTTCATAGCTCATACAATGTAATGTATTTTTACTATGCTGCACCACTGTATGCAGTTACATTAAAGCGGTGCAGTATAGTATGAATAATATACAGCTAGATGTTTTTCTTTACGAAAAAGAAAATGTATCCATATCTTTAAATAACAGAAGTAACAAAATTCCTTTTTCGTTCATTTTGTAACACTTTATGTTCATTTTTTTTATCCTTTTGATCCTTAAATCTCGTTACAGATAAATACTGCATATACACGTTACCTAAACAATAAAGCTTAACGATTCAAATATTCATTGAATAACTCCTAAGTTAAACCAGATATGAATAACAAATCGTAACTATTCCATCATTGCACTTTTAACAATATAAACGACTGTTTATTCAATTATCTCAATTTATACTCTAAAATTCATTGGAAAACAAATGCAATTGCTGCATATTTATTAAATCAACACAAGGAATACAATATCCGCCAATAAGATCAGATATTCGAAGCTTTATATTCTAATTTAATCGGCGTCACAAACAATACATTTGGAATTACTTGATATCATTTAATTGCTTCAATTGTTGAATTATAACTAGACAAGCTGTATTTTAAATTCCGCTGTACACTTCCCTGATATTAATATTTCTAGGCCCGTATTTATATGGAATCTCCTCCCACCCTTTATCTGATGCCTGGATTATAATATCTCTGAGATAGAAACTAATTACACCAGTTCTCATATCGCATTAAGGCAATTAGATGTGACCAATTTGTTTAAGCCTAATGCTTTGCGGTTAAAAGATAATTGATTTAGACCGTTTATTAATGATTGAAGGTCATCTATGACGCTCGACGATTTCGTAGAAATTTTTATTTAACCCTTTATAAGGCCCTTTTTTCTAGTAATGTTGTGAGATAATATATTTTTGGGATTGAGACTGATTTATAAAAATTAATTCGTTTACTTACAATTGTTTTGATTCTTAAGACCATTTCTTTTGGTGGGAACTGTGTTTCCTACCGCCCACTGGGTGCTATTCAAAGGTTCATGTTTTGCATTTTCCATTAGATAGCATTACTTGATAGATTTATAAAATATCCTTTTCAAATACAAAAATCTACAAAAGACATTATGAATGAGTGAAAATCGTTTAACACGAAATTGAGGGGACTGAAATATTTTCCGTATTAAAGAGTTTCGTGTTAAATTATTTGCAAAAAAAAACATACATTCAACAACATTAAGAGTTTATTATAGTGCATTTTATTTACATAAATATGTATATGCGTGTATTTAATAAAAATCAATGAAACAAAAGCATTCATAAGAACTTAATGAAAATTTGTACAAAATTTTCGAGTTTTTTTGGGTAAAAAAAAACATTTATCGAGTTTTGGAAAATAATGTGATATTTTTCTTTGCACTACCTTCTTTAACGTCAAATTGTCAACAAATTACAAATAACTGTGCATACTTTCATGATGTTCCTCTTTTCGGATGAAGTGAAAACAGGAGTAGCATTATCCATTTCATTTTCACCATCGGAATTTGTATCGATATTTTATTAGCTTTGAACAAACTCCAAAATGTCTTTTTCTACCATAATTGGGGCTGTACACACATTATTATAATCTACTGTACCGAATTCTTCCGATAATACAGTAGGATAGTTCAATAATACAGAAAAATAAAATGTGAAACCTCCTCTCTTTAATTTCACACGCCTCTTAAATCCTTAGTGTTTTCTGTATTTTGTTCATTCTCAGAAAAAAATTCGTGTTAAGCAATTTTTGTTTCGTGTTAAGAGGGAAGAATGCATAAAAATCCATAGCAGTTTGTAGGGATTGTTGTATTACTTTGCGTAAACCAATATTTCGTCCTAAGCGTTTTCGCGTTAAACGTATTTTGTATTTTGTTTTAAAATTTTAAGAATATATATAAATTATGTTCCAAAAAAACTCCGAAAACTTGGATCGATATATAGTGGAACATCGCACATTTAACAAACATACCTCGTTCTTATGTTTTTAGTAGATCCCAAATGACATCTTCTATATTTTTTTTTAAGTTGGCATATGATCCCCAACTTCAGTCAATCGTATGTCATCTGGGACAGTTTTCTTACTGTTTAGGAAACTGAATGTCGCCATCTCCTTTTAGAATTGAAAATCCAGAAATCAGTTGTCGCAGTAGCAGAAAAATTAGAAAGACACATCACAGGTGGGAAAATAGCCTCCCATGGGCATTTGAAAATGAATCAAGTGGGTGACAGGTATAACTACCATAGCCTTTTATAAAGTGTTAACGGATAAGGGACAAAAATATTATTTGTTCTACATTTTAAGACGATTAATAATGATTAAATCAATGTATATCGATAAATGATTAATGCCATATTATTTATTAAAGTTGGCAATTCTTAAAAAAAGAGATTTTCTACATTTAATTGATACTCAAAAGAAAGCCAACTATCAATTGCTTCTGAGCAGTAAAAAAATATATTAGATAACCAATTAGAAATATTCGAAAATACTGTAATAACAGCTGTTAACCTGTTCAGGACCATGATCACATATATATGATCACGCGTTTCTTCCTCCAGGGCCCACGGTATCATATATGTGATTGCGCTTTCCCTGCTCTGAAGCCTATGATCACACCGGAATGATTTGAGTTATATAGGAACGCTTTCATATTAATTTTTTACAAGCCACTAGATGGCGGTTTAAGTCCGCTTTTTTCGAATAATGTTAAATAAAATTTTAAACTTCAATATGTACTTTCGGCTTCGAGTTTGATTATTTTTTCATTAGATCCGGAATATTTATGAATGAAAAAAAACTGCATATTTTAAATTCTTTCGACAGAATCGGACATTTAAAGTTTCGTAATTTATTGCGCTCTGGATTCCTGTTTATATTTTGACTAAGTTGAATGCTAAATTGTGTGGGAATCAGACATTCATAATAATAGATACATAATTTGTTTTATTCGTGTTTTTTTTTTGTTCATTATTACAACAATAGTTTTTATTCTTAAAAATGTTTAAAAAGCAAATATTCATAAAACAAACGCAATAACTCGTTTTAACGAAAAATAATCTTGTTTGTGTTCTTTCTGATTCATTTTTAATTCAGCAAGAACAAAGGATTCTCTCTCTCTCTCTCTCTCTCTCTTTTTCGTTGTTATTGCAACCATAGTTGTCATAACCATAAGATCACAAAACGTAATACTAATAAGAAAGCTATAACGATTAATTATAAATTTTTTTTAAAAAGATATATTAGCTGTTATTTAAAAGATTTCTATTAGTTCAAGCCAAAAACAGTCTATGAGAGAGCAAATTTATCGTTTGGGATTTGCTAGATAGTATTTTGCAAATTTTGCGTCTATTTTATTTTAATCGTCATGATGAATAGAGTGAAAAGAATACTTTTTTTTTTTAATAAAAAAAATTTCTTTAAAATTCGCAATTTTTTTTTAAATATAGCGAACACTTCTGTACTGTATATTCAGATATTATCTCAATGATAGTAAGCTATTAATTTTAGCGTATTTAATTGCATTAAATAGTTTTTTGAATTTTTAAATGAAATTAGGCTTAGCAGTGAAATTTACCCGGGCCCATGCCTGCGTATACTTTCGGAGCGTTCGGGCCTGGGGAAACGTTACTTTCTACTTTCGCAGGTTATAAAGGAATTAATTGAAATTCCCCAAGTCTTCATACACTATCGAACTCTGAGAGCATCGCATCTTATGGGAAGAAAATGGTTTTTAAAAATTATTCATACATATCTTTAAATTTGAAGCAGGTATTTCTAAAGGGAAGATCTCTTTTAATTAAACGAACTATAACGCCCAGAATTCTTTATGGGGACGGGTTGTGAACTTCCTTCTCTGTGCTAAACGCGAACTATCTGCAATAACGACACCAGTCCCATTTCCTCTGGCGTTATTGGTAGTGTTGATGTTTGCAATAAAGACCGCAAACGTGCCTTAGTGTAATCAAGCTTGTCTGTAAGCCACTAGTTGATACAAGATTTAATTTTGTGTCAAGCGCGTCGCCTACACTGTTTCTATAGAATGTTTGTTTTATGACGCTTCCTATGAACCTAAGCTATTTAGCTTAATAGTTTGAGGCGTTTATAAGAGTAATGAAGTTTTCCGATGGAGTACTTGATGGAAGCAACCTCTTTTGTGAGGGTGTCCCTTATGAGTTGTCACAAGAGAAATATATTTCATGTCTATAACTTGAATTCAGCGCTGCTGTAGTGAGCGCATGAAGAGATACAAAAGTGAAAAGCGATTTGTTAAAAGCGCTTCCTAAATTTTATGATAGTACTAAAATTATAAAATTGGTTTGATACCCTTACTGACATCATTGATATGAAAGTTTTTATTGATTTATTAAATAAATAATTTATTGCGCATTTAATTCATCAACTAAAATACTGATTTATATTTTGACAATAAGTATTCACATATTAAAGTTTTGATAAAGAAAATCGGAATTAATAATATTTTACATTTTGCACTGGAAAATTAAAAAGTATTTCTTTAAATTCACTGAAAATAATTATGTAGTGCAAAATAACCCTTTATACAAGTAAAAAAATAATAATATATGGATTATTGTACACATATTTAAGTATTTTTTCAAATGAGAATTTTAACAATCGAGTTATTGTTATTTTATTTTCAGCTCTCTACGTTTGTTAAATAGTTTTATTCTTCAACCATTTTATCTTAGTTAAAATATTTTGCAAAGGTACAATGAATATAGTAATAAACACTAAAAACAGTTTTAAGAGTGTTTTTAGCGCTATTTTATTCGCATACACTTGTTCATACACAATTTAAAAATATTTCATATTTGCTATTTTACCAATTTATACAAGTTTATAAAGAGCTTTTATTTCTGAGTGATACCCATTGTGAACATACGTAAAAAGAACATAAAAAATTCATATTGGTTATAGAAATATTGTCGTGAAATTTCACAGGTAGTGTAGCTTAATAAGAGAAAAATAAATATTGTTGAATATGAATTCCTTCCCTGTTATATAGCCTCATATATCTTGCGATAAATACTCTGAAATACATAAGAAAAACTACCCAATTTTTCATTTATTTATTTATTTTTGCTTGATAATTGAAGTGGGTTGAACAAAATTATAATGATAACTTATGTTTATGTGTTATTCCTTATGTAGTAAGAATTCCTACAAAATTTAAAAAAATAGTGTTGGTTATGCAGAAAGGAGTAGAAATTTCAGTTACACTTTCTTTTTAGATTATGTAATATTTCGTTAATGTACTAATTATATAGTACATTTACACAAAATAAAAATATTTTTACTGACATCAGTAAGTGGTTTTTTAAAAATTATTTCTGATAATGTACTTTATTAATAAAAACATTTGTGTGCTAAAGAATGAAGCTCCCATAGAAATTAACAAACGCTTAGTACTAAAATTAAAGTATGATTAGCTCTTAACAAAATATATTTACTTTTGTACAGAGCATTTCTACTTCTTTTATTTCAGAGATTTGCATTGCTAAGACAATACATTACATGCAACTAAATAATAAAAAAAGAATCATTTCCAATTTGAAAATTTTTTTTCCTAATTTCCTATACAGTTACTTGTCGTCGTTTGAAATTTTTCACATTCTTTTTCGCTACAACGATTATTCAATTGTCATTCTCAAGAAAAAAGATTTCTCTTCAGAAAAAGTTCTTTTGCTTTGGTCATTCGAGTCATTAATTAGACTCTATTTCAATGGAAAATTAAAGATTTCCTACTTCTTCCATTGTCTCAGAGCATTCTGCGTTAGATTAGCAATTCTTTAAAAACAATTTTCCAATCCGTAGTAGCCTTTAATGACCTGAAAATTTCTTTATTTTTACCTTTTGTAAGTTAACAGCAAAAAGGACAAAATTCTAAGTATTATCCCTTCTCTTTTTGGCACTCTGTAGTTTTTTGTTTTTTATGCTGTACTTTTTTTACAGGAAAAAAAAACTTTTTTTTGGATTGATATGCTCTCTTTTAATGGATTCTGAATTACTTGAATTTAAAACATTTATTTTAAAAACATCATAAATTCAAGAATAATTTTTTCCTGTACATTCGGAGTGTCATTTTATTCCCTTCTTCAATCGAATTTCTTCAAAGAATTCAATAAAACAATTTACTAATTAAATTTGTGTTGCCTGTTTTTAATTTAAGTTCCATCTTTTATTTGAGCAAAAAAAAATCCTTTTATTTTACTTTGCATTAATAAATATTGTTACTCAATTTTTAATTTTACGAGCTTCTTATTTGGTTTTTTTTTATTATTCTTGCGTATTTGTGTGTTAGATAAGTACCTGGTGTTATTTAAGTTTTATATTTATATCGAATAGTGGTTTCAATATTTAAAAATTCAGAATTACTCAAAACTTATTTTTTTCCATTTCTATATTTCCAGTTCTTTCCGTTGTCGTTCAATGACGTTTTCTTATTCTTTTTCATTTGCTGCTAAAAAAGAAGTAATAAAAAATTTTTCAGAGTTATAGCAAGAGACTTCCGAAAAATCTGATTAAGAATGTAATTATTTTAATCTGCATACGTGCATTTAATCTGCATTTGCTACTTTCAAACACTAATTTAAGCAAGCCTCTACTTCAGGTGAACAGAATATATATAATAGTTTTAAATATGGAAAATAAGATGCAAGTTGCAAATATTATATTAAATCTAACAAGGGGAGAGCACGAATAAGGAAATTCATTTTGGGACCAGACTTGGTATAATAGTAGGGTGTTCAACCCTCTGTATTAGCGCAGAATGGCCAGTCAATTCGGAGAAAATAGCCTGCGAAATTCATGCTTAGCTTTTATGCAATTAAGTTTCAAGTATCTCCAGTGATCCAATGACACAATTGTCAAAGCACCAGCTTTCTACGTGGACGGATAGGGCTTGAAACGCGCGATAAAACTCCCCCAATTTATTTAATTATTTTTTTAAATTTAATAAATGTATTTATTAAATATTAAATGATATTTTATGTAATTACATTGTATTTTATAAAGTAAAATAATTACTGTAATTATATAAATATTTATATTTATTAAATATATTTTTATACAAATAAATAATATTTATAATAAAATATATAAAAAATATTAAATTATATTTTATATAAAAATTAGTTACAAATAGTTTTATAATGTGTGAAATACAATATATTATAAATAAAACATTATATATAATATAACATAATCTATAAAATATATTATTATTATTATTATTATCATTAAAGTAATTATTTTATATTTAATATAATAAAAATAATATGTCTTTTTATATATTATTAATTTAATTATTTTATAATTACATAAAATATTTAATTAATCCTTTTTAAAAAAATTTTAATTTGTAGATCGCGTGATCAACTTTTTATTTCAATTCATTTAATTATTTTTTAAAATTAAATAAATTTATTCAAATAGGACTTATTAAGTATTTTATGTAATTATAAAATAATTAAATTAATAATATATAAAAAAGACATATTATTTTTACTATATCAATTATAAAATAATTACTTAATAATTTTATAGATTATGTTATATTATATATAATATTTTATTTATAATATATTGTATTTCACATTATCAAACTATTTGTAACTAATTTTTATGTAAAATATCATTTAATATTTTTTATATATTTTATTATAAATATTATTTATTTATATAAAAATATATTTATAAAATATATAACATAAATATTTGTATAATAGCAGTAATTATTTTACTTATAAAATACAAAATAATTACATAAAATATCAATTAATATTTAATAAACAAATTTATTTAATTTAAAAAGGATTGGTAAAGTACAAAGTTTATCTTACAATTCGAACCCTAGCCGCCCACGTAGAAAGCAAGTGCTTTGACAATTGTGCCATTGGATCGCTGGAGATAGTTGAAACTTAATTGTATAAAAGTTAAGCATGAATACACTGAGAGTTGAACACCCTAATGGAGTACTACTATTATATCAAGTCTCGTCCCAAAATGAATATCCTTAGTTGTGCCCTCCCCTTGTAAACCTAATTCAAGCTTGATTTCGCATGTTCATCGTATTCAACTAATACAAGAAAAGCAAAAAAATTTGCACGTTTCCTAAACTGAATTGAGATTTAGTATATATATATAAGCATGTTTCCTTTGTTGAGTAGAGATCCGATAAGGGGGGATGGGTTTTTTTGAGAAAATCGACTCTCTCTGGGGGGATACCGGGAGGCAAAAAAAGATGTCATTTTTGAACTATTAGATCAAGACTTGAAATTCATCTAGGATGTTTCCTCTGTTTTATATAGAAATCCACTAAGAAGGTATCGTGGAAATTGGCTTTGTATAGGTTATATTTTAAGTCTTATTTCAAACTACAAATCAAAATTACTTTCTTGCCAACCCAATATATTGATGCTGGAAATAAGATTTTTACTGGGCTGGTTTTTTTTTAAATATCATTAAATAGTTCTTAATTTTATTTAAAACTTTGTCTGAGAATACATGTCTGATTCCATCATTATCAGAAAAATCTTTGCTAGAACAAAACTTGCTGTCGGGTATGATCAGGTAAAAAATTGGAGAAAAGGATACGAAGGTTGTTTCGGTTTTTTTCTCTCTTATATAATGTCAATGAATCTTACAAATTGAACAGACTTATATCTGTTAAAACGGTGTCTTATATGAAAAGTTTCAAAAACGTTAGTTGAAAATCGCTAAGACTTTCAATATCATAAAAAAAGTGAAAAAAAACTATAAGGACCTCACAAAATTTTGGGGCTAATTCTAGCAATTATTTTCCCTTGGTTATACATTCAATTATCATGCATTTTTATTAATTCGATACATCATTATTATTATAATATTGATAAATGTTATTTTATCATACAGTACTATCAATTACCACATGTTCGCTGAATTAAAAATAAATAAGATAAATGTTGCAACTTCAACTTGCTCTGTAAAAGAAATAAGTATTAAGAGATAATTAAGTACATTAATCTTTACTGAACCAATGCCTTGATGCACAAACATTTTTTTAAAAAGACTGCTAAAAATAAATCAGAAGTTTTTTTTATGGTTATGGAAGGGAAGAAATATGTTGATATTGAAAATATTTTAGTTAATACTTCTGTTAATCTCTCTCTCTCTCTCTCTCTCTCTTCAGTTATCTTATTTATCTATTAATCAAAATATTGACAGATAGAAATTATTTTACTAATAATCATTTCCATTAATTGCATTTGATTTTTGTATCTACGGCAAACTAATCCGTAAAATTTAAAATTTATAAAATTTCTGTTATGCCATTCAAAACATATTTTATTTGAAAATAAAACATTTCTTATTGCTATTAGACTGAAAATGTCAGCTTGCAATTTGTAGGTTCATTGGGAAATGTTATTATTATTTTTTTTTTGATGATTTCATCTTCTGTATGAGGTTATATTAATTTTCGAATGAAATTGGTTAATTAATTAATTATTATTGTCGAAACTCAAAGCAACACGAGGACTGTCATGGAACCTCAAGTGAAGAGGAAGATACTGGAGCAGGCACCCCCCTCTCCAAACTTTCAGAACACCCTAACATAAGGAGTTTTTGTCTAAACAGATTTTACGTGCATCAGCTGTTTTACACATAGGGTTTATAGTTGTATCAACATAAAACGTGTAACAAACCATTTATCAATATTATCTGGGTTTTTTTTATTCATTAATCCCGATTTTTAAAAATACGGAGTAAAGCTGTTGTAATTTTTAAATTTTAGAAGTAATGTGCTTAATCAAAATTATTTACATAGAAAATAAATTCAATATTAAGAGTTAAATGATTTTTAAAATTTTCAGAAACTGAACAATAAGAATTATTAGGCATTACATATGAAATGATATTCACTAACCTTCAAGATATTCAAGAGTTCTGGTGCCAGTGAAGAGCTTCTGGGTAGAGAGGCTGACGCACGATCATTCTGTTGAGGTTCAAAGTCTTCCCGTTGGGGAGCAGTGGATCTGTGGTGAGAGGGTAGCCAACCCAGGTATACTCCTCGTCACTTGACCGAGGTTCAAAATTAAGAAGTTCGTTGCCAATTACCCTAATTTAGTTTCAAAGTGCAATGTTTATACACACCCTTCACCAAGATTTCCAATAACCAAGAAGAAATAGCTTAACGTGACGTAAAAAACCCCAGAGGCTTTTCTAAATTTAAAAATTCTTATGCTTAAAACTAGGACAATAGTGTTTCAATAAACTCGATAGTAATTACTAAGAATTATTAGAAATAGTAAAAAATTTAATGTACAGTTTCAGATATCGTCGATTCGTCTGTAATAATTTAATTCTTTTTTTCATCACTGAGATTCAGGTGGAATTAGGTCTATAACTGGATGAAATTTGTTCTGTGATTGAAGATGCTGTCAACTTTGCCAGGCAAATAAATTTTGGAAATGGATAGTGATAACGTCAAGAACTGCTGGATTCCCATAATCAGTAGCTGACAATTGACAAACTCATAGAAATGCAAGACCAAGGTATTGAAGAACTTGGGTCTTTCGCCCTCGTTCAATTAGAAGATCGATTGGCGGTGTTCGTAATTTGACATAAGACCTCAGTTTAATTGAAAAAGGTACAAATTTTAGAAAATACAAATTCCAAAGAAGAGCGTATTTTTTCAACAACACAAGGGATAAAAGAAATACCAGTATATGCTACGAGGAAATTTTGCGTGAGAAAAAAAATACCTTTGATTTTTAGATTTTATGAAACCTTCAACATCAAAATAACTTCGGTTTGTAAAATGGCATTTGAGTTATCTAAAAATTTATTAAATTTTTTGTCAATTGTTATTTTCTTTCATCTCCGGTTCCAACTGAAAATAATTTATTTGTATTTTTTGCGAATTATATCTTGACTTACGCGTTTATCACTCAGTTCCACCTATAGCGTAAGTTCAGGGTATTACTATATTCTTAAACTGATATTGATTAAAAGGAGTATTGATCTTTAACTTAAGGTATCCGACAACCCAAAAATTGTGAATTTTACCAAAAATTGACAATTTTCTTATGATTTTATTTTATACGCCATCTTATTAGCTTTATAAAAATACCAAGTTTATCATTTTCCGTTCACTACAACAAAAACTACAAGTGTTTTACTAAAAGCAGATGCCATTACTTTAAGCAAGATATATATATCATACTTTAAAACGCGTTTTACTCGAAATGTGTTTTTTTTTAAATGCTCAAACGGGGCCAGCGATTGTGCTCAAAAAGATTTCAAAATAATAAACTGAAATTTTTTGTGTATGCCTTGTATAATAGTAGAAGTGTTTTAACCTTCAGATTTATTAATCACCGTTTTCTTACAAAATTTACAGTTCCTAATGTGAATATAATCACTGTTTTTTTAAGCAACTTCATATAACAACTAAGATAAAGTGCTCTAGTTTTTGTAAAACTTAAAATATCTCTTATCCTGAAGGTCAATTAGAAGGTCAAAATAGAATAACATATAGCAACACATCAGAATTGAAAAACCGAAAAAACTTTTGGTACAGAATGGGCCGCGTTTATGTTATTTTTTGTCAATTTTCCCCCATTTTTTTCCCATTTTAGTTATAAAAATTTCTTTTTCTCTTCTTAATTTTAGTATATTTTTAATAAAATGTTCTTAACAAATCTAAAAACAATAAAAAAAAGTCATATCTCCATTTTTTTCAAAAAAAAGTTGTCGCAACCAGTCGGATACCTTAAATACAAGTATAAGAAACAGTTTAACCTTAATTAAAACTCATATTTTGGGGAAGAAAATCAGCTTCAATATTTTTATACTACATATTTTTTCCATGATGTCACTTAATTGACTATAAAAAAATATATTTATGTCCTTTTTTCCACGGTGTGAAAGAAACTTATCAAATCTGTACTCAAAATTTTTCATCTCCCACTCGAATAAAATAAATGACTTCATATTCACTCTGAGAAATTTATAAGAGCTCATATGTTGCGAAAATGTCCAGCAAAACGTTTCGAAATATTCTCTCGAAATAAATGCAGCACACTTTCGAGTTTTATTTCAAAAAAGAAGAGAAAAAAATATGTCCTGTCCAATCAGATTGCAAAGGCGGCCTTCTTCAATGCAGGTCATTTGAAAAGTGAAGTTCTCTCCTAAACTGCTTTATCAGCCAATTTTAGAACTCATCCCGCTGCGGAAAATGGAGCAGTTGATAGCGATTCGAAAAGAAAAAAAAATAAATTGAAGTGGTCAAGATCTAAACAGAAATATTCAACTGACCATTTTTCAAAATTGCTCATGAATCTAATTTAAGGAACGGCTTCTTGATTTCGTAGGCATAAATTCATGATATGTAAAAAATTGGACTGGTCACAAAAATTGCTGAAGTAAAACTTTTCGTTTTTGGAAATGTATCCGATGTCTATTCGATCTTGAAGTTGTCAATATACTTTATTGAGGTGTAATGCATTTTTTTGAACTTTTTGTAAAAAATAGCTAAAAGGAAAAAAAAGTAAACCCACTTTCACATTTTTCTTTGAATAAACATATAAAATATTATTTATCTGCACTAAGTATAGTAGCATAATTTTAGCATAAAATAAACAAATAACTGTGTTGTGACTGAAAGCACACTACTGTCTCCCTGTCTATCTGAAAATACTGTGGGATGTGTAGGCGGACTTAAATGATCAAAAGACATAATTGCAAATCAAATAGATTTATTGATTCTAATCAGCACAAACGTTTAGACACACACAATTCAAATTAAGAGAAACAAATAAGAATAGAGTACGAAACGGGGGAATCACTACTAGCGGAATATTCAGAACGTCAACTGAATCTAGGAAAGCTTAAACGCGCACAAGTACAGCTACGCCACGTACGAATATTCGCAATATCTTAAATAAAATCACTGACCTTATATTTTACATCGGGTGTTCCTTCGTGATGATTTCTGCCTTTTTAATGGCTGGAAGAATGGGAGAAGAATCCACGCTCTGTAATAAGGATTTTCCTATATTCAATCCGTTCTCCTCGCGTAGCTCCACACGTAACAGGCTATCTACGATTGTCAACAACTTCGTGCTGACGCGTCTCGATCTTTAATTCACTTAACTTCGCTCTTCCTATCACTTCACTTTACTTAACCTCAATCTGCCTATCACTTCACTTTACTTAACTCTCTTAACTCGCGAAACCCTAATTTATGTAATATATCTTATTTGCATAAATCACGGCTGGCTCTCGGTGAAGATTGGTTGAAATAAATAAACTATTTTAAGAAAAATAAGGAGGTTAGTTAAAGACCGTATAGATCCGTCACAACTGCTATGAAAATCTTTTAAATTTTTCAAAAAATAATTTAGGAAAAAAATATGTAGAAATATATACTCATTAATTTTTAATTGTCAAAGCTCTTTCTAAGGTATTTCAAATATACCGAAATTGAAATTTCTTCTAAATAATATTCAAGAAATTTTTTTTAAAAATAACACTCGTCTAACTATTAAAAAATTATTAATTTCCTTACCGAAAATATCATAAACGAAAAGAAAGGTTTTTAATAACCTGAAACATGGCATATTCCCTAGAGATATTAATTTATTACTCGTTATCGAAATGAAAAACAGCTTATCCAGCAGTTTCTTTCCCTTGGAGTCAACTGCTTCTAAAAGTACATATTATAAAAAAAAATGCATGGAAAAATCCACTCAGATGTAATCGAAATTACAAACTCTAATCATGAACTGTCACAAAAAGCGGCTTATACTAGGAACAAAGTTCTTGAAAGTAACAAAGTGATTGTTATAATAGTAAGCAAAAAAGAGGTAACTTCTCCAAAGAAGTAACAAGCTGAAAAAAAGATGTATTCTATCAGAATCAAATAATGGGCAATGGAAGAGGGTATGGTGGATGCCCTGTACCATAGAATTGTCACAGTTGCTGACGGGTAAATCGATAAGATGGAAACAATGAAAGTGCGATCAATGATCAAAGGAAGATCTTATTGGATTTGTTATGTTCCTTTAAATCATTTTGAACTATTACATTTGTATCGTTAGAAAATATAAATTAAAATTTAATATTTATTCATCTGATATCCTTTTTTTATATAAAATACTATATAGTGATCACTTTTACTAGTCCCTATTCACAGTTCAAAACTATAGATCTGAAAAGCAAAATGAGAATTTATTAAAACATATTTTATTCAAACAGTTCTCAGAACTAATATTTGGATAGCTTCCCATAGCTGTAAAATAAAACATTTAAATATAATGAATTTATATGAAATAACCTATTCGATTAAGTCGAAATTTACTGACATCTATTTCTAGAAAAATAGACAGGAAAAAATTTCGGAAAAACAAACTAAAAATAGCTGAAAACATAATGCTTCTGACTTAAAAGTGCAAATTATATATATATATATATGTGTGTGTGTGTGTGTGTGTTCTCAATATTGTAAAAGACAATAATCTTAGAGATATAATGAATAAAGGTACTGGTTTTAGACTTATGATATCCAATAATAATAAAATTATCAAAAATCAGTTATATAATGATATTGAGCAATTCATTTACAAAATTGCTATTAAATATAGTATGCCTATAGAGGCATTCACAGAGTTTAAATGTAACATTACACAACAGATTAATAAATATAACTTTAGTACAGATAATAACAACTTTTTTAATGATATTAAAAATCAGATTAAAAAATTACAAAATAAATAAATTTATTATAGTTTATATTGATAAAGTGCCTGGAAATTTTGCCTTCATTTGTAAATACTATTATAGTTTAATGCTCAACAAACATTTTGAAAATAATACAGCTTTTATTAGGTCATCAATTTCTGATAGAGAAATAAATAATCGAATTTTGGCTTTTCATAAACAATTAAAAATACAAATTAATAATAATTTTAAATTTCCACATGTATTTCTTACTCCTAAATTTCATAAAAATCCAGTAAAGTTTAGAACAGTTACTAATGGTTTTAATACATATATCAGCAAATCAGGCAAAATTCTACATGAAATGTTACAAGATACAATAAATAATCTAAAAACTTCAGCCATTCTTAAAAATAGTACAGAACTTATTGCACAAATTAAAGATAAAAAAATATTTTCAGTATTTAGTTTAGATTTTGAAGATCTTTTTAACTCAATTAATATTGATGATATGATAAAAACACTAGTAAAATTACATAAAGATAATTTGTTTAAAAATGTCAAATATGATAGATTTGGTTCTCTACTTAGGTTAGTTCTAAAAGAGAATTATGTTTATCATAATGGTAATTATTATCAACAGATTAAGGGTCTACCACAAGGTGACCCAGCTAGCAACTGTCTTGCCAATTTATATTTACATTATTTTGAAAATAGTTTCACAGACAACTTAGAATTTTATTTTTTTCGTTATATAGATGATATAATCATTTTTGGCAAGCAAGACAACTTTATACCTAATATTAATTTTTATCCACAATATCTTAATTTAATACAGACAAATAGTAACAGTTACGAAGCAAATTTTCTTGATATAGAAATTAAATTAAATGATTATAAAATAGTTACTAATATTTATGATAAACGAGAAGACTTTAATTTCAATATTATAAAAGTACCGCATTGGGAGAGTAATGTGCATGTATCTATATTCAGAAATATTGTTCTTAATTACACACTACGCAATAAACTTCTAGTTTCTAATAAATCAGAAAAAATAAAAAATTATAAACATTTTACTAAATACTGTTTAATTCAAAACTACCCTATTAATTTTATTAATAGATATTTAAATAATGAAATTATAAATAGTAAGGATTAAATTTCCATAGTTTTAAAAGGTTTATATTATAGATTTATTATTCTTCCTAGATAGTTTTAAATACCCCCAGTTTCTAGTTTTAGATAAAAATACTTTTTTAGAATATATTATAACTTTTAAACCATATTAAGAGTCTAAGATAATGGTAGTATGTTTACATTTCTTATTTTATTATTTCTATTCTTTTCATACTTTTGCTAAGTGCTATTTTTCAGCCATTGCTTTGTTTTGAAATTGTATTTGGGTCCAGAATCTGGCAATAACTTGTTTATTGTACTCAGATTTAGCACGGGCTCTGCATTTCAGTATGCAATTTTTGGGTAAGTTACCTTTTCCTTATAATGGATTTAGATTTCCTATCCATTATTTCCAATTGGTATTTGCTTGGTATTATTAACAAAAAAGGGGGAAGGTTGGCTAGCCAAAAAACATGTTCAACCCCACTTTTATACAGAAGGATTTTTTTAAAGAAAATTTTATGTATACTAGCTGTCCTAAGTCAGCAATGTTGATAATACTGAAGCATCCATTCTTCTATATTTTACTGTGTTATTTCAATCTTTCATATCTCCTTCTAAATTCTGCTGTCTTGTTATCTGGCAATTGATATTCTTTTAAGTATTAATCATGTAATTCATCTATCTCTTGTAGAGAAATTTTGAATATATATATATATATATATGGAGTGAAATTAATTTATTTCAATCTTTCACAGTGGGATTTTGTAAACTCTTATGTATAAATTAATCAAAATATATAATACAATATCACTCCTTATAAAACAAACCAAACATATTTTAACACCCCACTCATTTTTCTTCGAATTAATCATTGAAAATAATCTTAACTCATAATAAACCTGTTGCTAAAATTCCACTTCAACCCAAACTTACGTCCAGCATTTTTAACTCTATGAATCTCAAGATTAAATAATGGTATTACAAAAGGGAAATATTTAATGGAAATAGCTGTGTAATCTCATTTCCAAACGAAGATTCAGTTACATCTGGAGGGATGCGTAATTGGTTGAATATCTACTAGAACCTTTCTCTTTCCGAGCTCGTTGTGAATATTAACAATGCACCGTAAACAAGGACTCATTTTCAAATAGTTCTCTAGATTTTGTAAGGAATTCTATGTGCACTCGTTTCATATGGAAATTAGAAGCTTTAAGGCAACCAGGTGTTCATATTTAATTTCAGATGGCAAAATATTGCTGTAAAAATGATAATTTTATTATAATAAAGCAATATTCTAAGTTGATTTCAACACGCAATTGTATTTGGAGATAATTATTAAGGTCGTAAGAGGAAAATGAAGCTTTTCTCGTAGAAAGTGCAAGACAGCCATATTGTTTTTGCCTTAAATGAACAATATTTCAAGTACAAAAGAGGGGCGTCTATAAAGTAATTTTTTTCCAATTTAGAGGTATAGTTCGTTGATGCAAGTGTGATATTTTTTTATGTTCTAAGATATTATTTATATTCCTTTAGAATTAATGTGTGGATTGCCGTTGCACAATACTTATTCTTAATAGATTTATCTTTTTAAAATGACTTCAACATATAGTAATCATTATTACTAAATCTGAAAAAAAAAAGAAATATGTTAGAGGAATAACAGAAATTTATTAGCAAAATAAAATTTAAGAATTCGGAAGTATTTAAATTTTAATATAGTATTAATTTTGAAAAATTCTGCTATTGAGATTAAAATTCCAATATTGGTAAGTAAAATTAATGTATATCTATCTGCAAGTATAACAACTACTTTAATTACATTAAAAAGTAAGTCATAACTTCTTCCTTTACTATTATTAAAATAAGTTAAGTATTTTTATAATTGGGCTCGTTTCTTTTCATATATTTTCCTACAACATGTTATTGCAATAATTAATTGTTATATTATGGTATATGTTATATAAAGTGTGAAAAACTTGCTTTGTTTATCTCAATTATTTTCAAATATAGGATGTTCCGAAATTCAACACCAAGCGGACATGGGATAAAAGGGAGGAGGGGCCAAATCGTACTGTCACCTGCTGAAAGCTAAGGCTAACGAAAGGCGTAAAAATCTAGCCCTCAGCCACGATGAATTTCGTGGACTTGGATCTGATGTTACTGTCGATCAGGTGGCATAGGCTACAACAACAATAGGATAATATAGAAATTAAAATGTAAATTACTTACTCAGAAAAAGGAACGAATTAATTATATGTGTGTGTGTGTGTGTGTGTGTGTGTGTGTGTGTGTGTGTGTGTGTGTGTGTGTGTGTGTGTGTGTGTGTGTGTGTGTGTGTGTGTGTGTGTGTGTGTGTGTGTGTGTGTGTGTGTGTGTGTGTGTGTGTGTGTGTGTGTGTGTGTGTGTGTGTGTGTGTGTGTGTTATATGAAAATAGTAAGTACGAATGAGTTGTTGAAAAACGACTTAAAAAAATAATTGTGCTTAATATATATATTCTAATTTCTAACATTTTTTTATTGGTAAAGGTTTGTATTTGATGTCTGTTGTATATAACTCTTATGGATAAATAATACTAAATTTATATAGAAATTTGATATTATAACTCTTCATTACTTCTCGCCTCAATCTAATCGTTTCAGGGTTGTACAAATCTTCAGAGCAAAACTTCTTTCTGAATGCGTCTTCTTCAGTTGTATTTCATTGGAATTTGTTTGTTAAGTGCTATTCCTTTATTCTAGTTAGAGAGTTAATATCACTATCCTGTCTAATTTCACAGCCAGTATGCCAACCATGCTGACTAATTAACGTAATCTAATCTCATTTCTTCAAGGCACCCTTTTCTATCTTCTAACGCTAAATGTGTTTCGTAAGACAGTGAAAGACTATCGTGTAAAAGGAAAATTCACTTCCCTTCGGAATGTAGCAAGTACATTCTTATTATTCCCAACTCTCATTGTCAGTTATGGTGGCCGAGATGCAATGAAGCTGATTTAGCTAAATTAAAAGAACTTTACCTAAATATAAGGAGTTTACTTCTACTGAACATGGAAAAGTATGTGCTAGTTTCATTAAATAACCACTAAAGAAATTCAACTTTTTGAAGTAACTCTTAAGATATTTAAGTTAAAGAACTAAGATAGAATTATTAAAAGGAAAACGTCCAGTCAAGTTATGTCGCGTGTGAATAGTAGCCTAAGAAATAAACAAGATATAAAAGTTTTAATTTCATTAAATTGTGCTATTGAATTATTAAATGCTGCATAATTCTTTTAATCTGTTGTGTTTATAGTTTTATTTCTTTTCCGCTGAAGAATAATTTTTATCACTGATATTTATTTTGTAATGTATAAAGATTAGTAACCATTTGTGTAATTGCTTTATCAGCAAGCTGGTTTGCTTACTTATTTCGATTTACTTATATTATGTTTTCTACGAGAGCAAATAAAGATGTTTATCTGCGTTTGTTTGTATGCCTCTCAGCAAATGAATATCTTTATTATTTTTAGTTCAAGCTATACTTTTACTTTTTTGCTATTCAATCCACATAACTGTTGATTATTTTAATTAACCTATTTCTTTTTGGAAGTTAAAACCCCTGAAAAAAAGTTGTTTCTTTTACATTCGCACTCAAGTGATGGATCAGTATATTAATCAATTGATATTGACCTACAGTGCGTCGATGTCTTTTTGTATTTGTCGTATTCAATAAAGTCTAAAGACAATTGAGATGGCAGAATGCAAAAACTAAGCTTCTGTTTTTAAATAAAATAAAATAGAAAACAAAGAACATAGAAATGAAAACTATATAGCCTTTTTTTAATCGATTTTAATTCACTCTAAGTTCAAAATTTAGTTCTTGAATTCATCATAGTTTAAAAGTTTCTGCTTCAACGATGTAAGATTACCCGGTTGTTTTGATATCAATACAAATAATCAGTGAACAATTTTCTTTTAAAAAATCATTAACTTTTTTAATTATATCAGTAAAATTTGCGTGATCTTTTCTGTGACGTCGAAAAAGACAAAAAATTAAATCGATTTACATGACGAGTATCAAATCAAGATACACGATATTCGATTCATGTTTTACGCGCGAATAGCTATTTGGAAAATTTAAGACATTGTGCTGCCATCTATGAACTAAAGTTGAAAACTAACCCTGGTTTCAATTACACGCTCGAATTGTCATCGTTCCCGCAGCCCACGGTCAACTACATCATAATCGAATATCCCTATCGCCTTTTCCGCTACACTGGTCACTTCCCCACCCCCTTTTTACCAAAAGATTGCGGCCGAGAAAGTGCGTTCAAGCAAAAGCGAGACTTAGAATGAGATTTTGATGTCTTTGAGAGAAAAGTTTGGCGTCGGCCTGTTACTATTATTGCACATAATGTGGTAGCCTGTGTCTCAAAATTGATAACAACTACTCAGGTTAGTAATAAAAAACTTTTTAACATGAGCGTTGATTTATTATGCAGTTCGTGTTGTATGATTGATACAGTTTTCTTGATAAGATGCATCTTTTATCCTATATTATCCGAACAATATTGGTAGCATGGAAATCTGGAAGTTCTCCATCAGGATGAGCGGGATTAGTTTTTTTTTATTGTTAAGTTTTCTAAATACTCATTCTTGAGAAAATAAAACAAACAGATTATAAGTAGTTTAATCTCTTATTCTCTTTTTTTCGGAAAATTATATATATTAGCATTTTCTTTTTCTTCCCAATAGGTTTTATGTCTTCGACGTCAATATTTATGGAACAAAAAAAAAGGAAATTTTAAATAAATTATTAATGACAGTTAAAGAATGCTTGTAAAACATGCAGTGAAAAACTATGACCGGCAATGATGGAGCAATTGTTAAATTTAAAATTCACTTCGATTAAAATTATCTTAGTCACGAAGTCTTGTAGATAAAACCCTCTCTCAAATCAACAAATCAAGAATAAAATCGCCCTTAGTCACATTTTAAGCCACTTAACTCTGTAACTTGACCAAAAAAAATTAAAAGAATAAAATGAAATTGCTTTGATTTTCTGTTAGATATAATGAAAATTACTACAATTACTCTTGCTTACAACTCTCATAATAAATTTAATAAAACTATGTATTTCCATACACAGCGTAGATCTTTTATTTCCTTAATATCATATACACTCATGTCCATAAATTAAGGATAATTCAGAATCACACAGAAATTGAACTCTAAAATAAAAATTTCACCTGTAGAATTATCACACACATCTTGAAGAAGAATATGCAAATTACAGGAAACCACCAGATGGCGCGGATAGTACGTCACAATGACGAGAGTGTAAGAGAGGGGTATATAAGGAATGGTGGCAAAGAAGTAAAATTGTTCACAAGCGCTTTAAAAGCCTTTTAGTGCAATAACCGTACAGTTATGGCACAAAGGAAGCATTTGGATGATTTTTTACATGGTAGAATTATCGGACGACTGGAATGTGGACGTACCCAGCTGGAAGTATCCGAGAAACTTGGAATCACCCAGAGTGTCGTCTACAGGCTTTGGCAACGATTACAAGATGATGGTAATGTGAGTAGATGTTACAGCACAGGTCACCCCCGAGTTACAACGCCGAATGGGGACCGGTATTTGGCAGTTACTGCCAAAAGAAACAGACGGAGCACAGCATCAGACCTATCTCGCCAGCTCTCTTCAGCTACCGATACGACAGTTTCAAGGCAGACCGTGTGCAGACGCTTAGGGCGCATTTGTCTATATCCTCGTAGGCCTGTCAGATGTTGTTCCCTTACCGCAACTCACTGTCGCCTGCGATTAACCTGGAGTACAGAGCATGCATTGTGGACACCGCAACAGTGGTCTTGTGTGATGTTTTCCGATGAGTCCAGGTTTAGTTTGCAGTCTGATTCTCGCCGGACTTTCATATGGAGAGCGCCAGGTACCCGTTACCACCAAGTGAACACCATTGAACTACACCGTTATGGTGGTGCATGATGGCTCGTTTGGGGAGGAATTATTCTTGGTTCCAGAACTGACCTGCATGTTCAGAGTGTAACGATGACAGGCCACATCTATCGGGATGTCCTTCTGGAACAACATGTACGTTTGTTTCGGGGCGCCATGGGTGCTGAATTTCTGTTTATGAATGACAATGCCCGTCCTCACCGAGCAAACATTGTAGACTAATGCCTTCAATCAGAGGATATCACCCGTATGGATTGGCCAGCATACTCACCGGACTTGAATCCAATCGAGCATATGTGGGATATGCTTGGCCGACGAATTGTAGCCCATCAACCCTCTCCCACCTGTCTACCGGAACTTCGGAGGGCATTGCTTGATGAGTGGTGTAATATTCCCCAAGATCAGATTGATAATTTGATACTCAGCATGCGTAGGCGTTATAAGGCCTGTATTGCATCGTCCGGGAGACATACTCCGTATTAACCATCATACGAACCATGTTATACTGTTTTTTGTAAATAGGTTCTTTTTTTAAATTTGTTCCAGGGACTAAAAATCGCAATTTTTATTAATTATGTCAAACATACAGCATCTTTTTTGCTCTTTACCTTTTGTTTAATAAATATATTTTACAAATAAGTCAAATTTGTTTTGTTTCTGTCTCTTTCTTTCCCTGAACTCCATTATCCTTTATTTATGGACATGAGTGTATATATATATATAATATTTTACTGTATTGAAGATATTTGAAGAAGTCATTAGTTGAAGAGACGTCTTAAAGAATGGGGAACTGGGCACCCGGTGGGGGCCACATTTTGTTCTGGACTCTGCCTTAATAAGATCATGATCAGGGTTATTTTAATGGTCAAAAATTATTCTCGTACATATTCTCCAAAAAAAGGGAATTTCAAATTGCATATCAACTGGCAAATGTGATAAGACTGTATTATTATGTGATAGTCGTTGTCCATGCCTAGGCCTAGGCCTAATACCACAATCAATCATTTAACTCATTTAGTCGAAATGTGGCCATCGGGTGAGCCGGTTTGTACCTAGAATTGTGAGATAGTGAGTAATGCAAATTTATTGGTTTCAAATGACCGCTTGTACGAGTATTTGACAATACATGCTATGTACTGTATATTTGTAAATATCTCAAGCAGGACCTACTTTTGCATTGGGGTCTAGGGGGCTCAAATATCATTTCTGGAACTAAGACTTCAAAAAGTCCCTGACTAGTGCCTCCATTTTGTAACGTAACAACAAATCTAAATGCATTTTTTAGTCTTCAAATTTATCTAAATTAAAATTCATATATAAATTACCTTTTGTTTTTAAATGTTTCTTATTTTTAATACTTTCTGTCTTTGGTCACTGACGTTCTCTGCCGTTTAAACATGAAATTCGACAAGCGATGAAAGAGAGAGATAATACCGTATTAGCCCGAGTGTAACGAAACACCGAAAATTTTCCTAAAGATATCAAGAAAAAAATAATCCAAATTTAATACGATCCATTCATTTTCCAAAAAAGAATTCAAAGGAAATAAAATTCAAACATATCAACAGTTATTTTAAAACATCTAATAACACAGGCTACATTCATGGCAATAAAATTAAGTAACGTAAAACAGAATTAAGCAATATTAGTGATATAACAAGAAGTAATTAAAAGACAAGATATCAATCATTGATATGGCCAAGTAATTTTAGCGCATTTTTCACATGTTGTATTTTACAATAATGCAACTAATGAATTTTTCACTAACAAAAAGTAGTACTGTACTTTAAAAAAAAAATTAAAAATGATTAAATTTAAATATGATTCGGCTCATCTAGGGCACTAATGCGACCCAATGCCGAAAACCCGAGGTCAATGGGTTGCTTATTGGCTGAGAAAAAGGTACGACAAAATATGGAACGAAGACGAAAATTGCGTCCTAATAGCGCTTTTGTTCCACAACATGAAAAACGCGCTAAAAACATTCCATTACCTGGACCTCGAACTAAACGCGAGTCATTTTTTAACGGGAAATAATTAATCAAAAAATATATGTGTCGCGTTATATTCAGGCTAATTCGGTGTGTCTCTTGCTTTAAGAATTGCAGTTTCGTAAAATTATCCCTTGTGAACAAGAAAATCAAAGCAACTCTCCAATATTTTAGAATGATATGAAATTTTGCTCAATGAACCCTTAATTTAAAGTCAGTGGTTTTCTTAACAAATTATTCGATAGGAACATTTACATTAATTTTTTCGAATAAAATTTTTAAACTTGAGTAATTTTAATGAAAAAGTCTACTTAAATAAGAGAAATGAAAATGTTCAATTACAATTTAAAAATAATCATTTTAATTAATACAGTATACAACTATTTGATCTAGAGTTTCTACATCCTATGGTTAAAAATACCCTGAGTAACAGATCCACACTATAAAATGGCACAATATATCGTATGATTTTTGAAAAATTAATTTTAAATTGAAGTTAAAGCATCCAGTTTAATTTGTTTTTTCAATTCCTTCTTTGCATTTAAATAATCTAATCTTCTCATTAAACCATTTGAAAGAAAAATATATAAAATAAACTTTAGTTTTTTCTCTGAAATTGCATAGATTTTCCCAGCAATTTCTTTAAATAATACTCTTTAACGGTTCTCATTTCTAGTTGCTAATGAATTTTACTGTTTTTTTCTGTTCACTGTTAAATGATGAATTTCCTTTTTCCTAATCAGAAAGAAGTTATATTTGTTAATAAACATTACACATTTCACGGGTAAGGAAATTTCGGAGTTAAATTTTAATATATGTCTACTTTTTCTTATAAAAAATTATTTTTCCAACTCCACTACTTACTACTAACTAGTAATTTCACTCGAAATCTCAGATTCTTTTCAAATGTTATTCCTTTCACCCTAGGAAATTTAGTATAAATTACAACGCTTGGTCTTTATATGAATATAGCTTATTCAGTTTCATAATTCTTTGGAAGCGTAGACTCATAGAAGACAAATTTTGAATTCAAAGCCTTACACCTGCATGCAATTAAATAATTTATAGTACTCTCATTTGAGGGCTAAAACGGAGTAACTCTTAGCTAGAGATAAAAGAAAAATTAACATCATCATAGAAAATAATAGAGATATAACAAGACTGATTAAATAGTATAACCTTCCAAGTTAAATATGTGAAACAGCAACGGTATAAAGATAGTTTCTAATATCTTCTTAAAATGTTCTAATGTAATTCAATACATCGATCTCTCAACACATGCAGAAGTGTCATTATATATTGAACAAGACAATATCGTTCACTTCAACTATTAACATATTTATATAAACAACTTATAAAATTAAACGTAATCTCAATGGAGGAAGTAGATACCATAGAACAAAATAAAGTCATACACACAATGGAATAAGTAAAGTAGGAGAGGATTTCAGATAATAATAATATGCAAAGGAACTAGGATGCACAAGATAATGAAACCAATGCACTAACTTAAGTCTGTATGGCAATTTACTTATTTGCCTATTAATTTTTTCTGCAGTTAAAATTTGTAAGAGATAAAAAAAATATGAGATCCATTAAATTGTGAACAGTACATTTTCTGTTAAAGAGAACGGCCTATATTTATAACACAATTACATGAAAGGAAAACTTACAGTATTTATTTAGCGTGATATTTAATGAATTAAATAAAAAAAGTATTCATTCTTTCCGAACTTTAAGGGCTTGAGATTGAATTTTCCAAATAATTCTAAGCACATTTTTATTGTCGAATGATTTTTAAATCCTTACATTATTTTTATCTATAATATTTTATTTTCCACAAAAGAATCATAAAAATTTTTACCCTTTAAGGTGTTATGTCTCATATGTTAAGAATTGCTGTCATATACATTCCGAAGATTTCATATGCACTAACTTTACTATTAAAGCAAATTGTCTAGGGGATTTGACATTTCCTGTTGTTTTGATATCTGTTGAAATCGTTCTGTTCAGCAAAATCCCAATCATAATTCTGCGCATTGAAAATTCAACAAATCACATTTAGGTACGAGTCAAAATTTATATATCTTAATGTATTGGTATTGTACAAGCTATTGAGGATAACAAAGAGTTTTATTCGAAACTTTTTACTGGCTCTTATATAAATTAGATTGAATTTCCATTCTTTGAATTGAAAATTCTAATAGAAAAAGCAAAATAAGAAATTATTGTATCCTAAAAATAAAAGATTTGCGTAAAAAGATAATACCGCAAAAAATAAAACACATTTTTCATTTTTGTTTTTTACTTCTAACCTACTTTTATTTCATTGCATGAATAGTTAAAAATTTCCAGTTTGTGTGTAATGTGATTCTTTAGTTTAAATGTGATTCTCTAGTATAACCAGTCATGTTTTGCGGGGTTCGATCAAGCAAACTGAAAAAAAATTCGTACTTGTGAGGAAAAAAATTCCTCAAGATATTCACGCTTTGTGTTTGTATATATATATAATCTTTATGAATCCCAAGGCAATTTATTCTATAAGGTATTGATTTATAAGTGCACACACACTCACACATACAGAGAGAGAGAGAGCTTGAATATATTTCATTCTTTTAAAATGTTGTTTAAAATGCGAATATGCTTTGGAAAAAAAATCATTTTAATTTTGAAAATATTAATTAATAATATTTTTTTAAAACAATACATTCAATTTTAATAGAACTAATAAAAAATTTCACTTGCAACTCTGAAAAGCTTATTTCCATTTATTTTCAAACTACCGCCACTTAATTCTTAAAAATATTATACATTTCAAATATTTTCTATAATTATCGATTTAAAAATGTCTTTCCTTTTTTTTGTTCGAAAATTCTTTCCTCAAACTCATTTTTATTGTACTTTTGCAACAAACTCACAAATTTAAACTATTTTAAAAAATATTAATACAAATTTATATAAACCATCCTGCAGAATAATTTCTTTATTTAAACCTATCAAAAAAATCTGATTCGCCCTAGATTCTTAGCATGATAAATCGCCATCTGTCATTTGAGATATCGTGCCTTTTAAAGGCTTTTTTACCAAAACCAATTTTTGAATAGAATGATGAAATACATCAGAACAGAGCTGTCTCACAAACTTCCTCTCTCTCTCTCTCTCTCTTACCCTTATTTATTTTCTTTCCTTAAAAAACGTAAACTATCGAAAAAAGAAAAAACTTTTTTTGGGGGGGGGGATTATATTTCTGCCTCCCTACTCATCCATCTGAAAATACACGCACGAGTAAGCTACCGCCTGCACCAAAAACCATTGAATCCCTACACCATTACATACCGACTAACAAGATAAAAATGTTCTTACCATCCTTCATTTGCGTCGCGTACAGTGACAAATATCTCCTCATTCTTTTTCCACATACATATGTCTCCCCTTCTTGGATGTCTTCCTCTCACAGGCATAAACTTGTGCCCCTTAACAATGACCCTGTCGGATGCTTCAAGAGAACGTATAACGCATCTCTGACCCAGTCGTAAGTATCTTTTAAGGGAATAGGGGAGGATTGGCCAAACGATATATTCTAAGAAATTGCGGTTTGAGAAAGAGGTAAGATGTTTCGAACAGGATCCCGTGAACATCTCCTGTTTTTTATTTATTTATTTATTATTATTATTTTCCTTTTCTATCTCCCGGAGGTCTTTTTTTTTTATTTCTCCCTCACATTCTTTTTCATCTGGTGAAATAGCATTCGCCCATACAAAGCATTGTATACGTTTTCTCGAGATCTGCTACTTCTTTCCGATTGTAATATAACAATCGCTTGGGGCTTTGTGGTATAGGGCGCATAGGCATTACGAAAGGCAAAACGACCTCAATATCCCGTACCTTTAGATAGATTTCTGGGATTGTGAAGGGGGAAAGGAGGCATGCGTTTGTCATGAATATTCTTTTTGTATCATAAAAGGTAATTTTAGGTTTGAATGTAGAATGGTTGTGAGATGTTCGAGAAAAATAGTTTGTTTATCCATGTCTGTTTGCGAATGCATATTTTGTGACTGTTTTGAAAAATGTCTCCCCTTTTCGATCTTTAGTGACTTATTGTAATGGTCGTAAATTGAGTCACGGGTCTTTCATAAACATTCCATTGTGTTAGGCATTTGTAGGATAAGAACAAGATAGAGATATCTGATCTATCATCATATTTTTATGATTTTATAAAGTTGGCTATTCTTTATTTGTATTTTAACTTTCTAAATTTAAAAGTCACAAACATTGATCATATTTTTGGTCTATTACATATGCTTACATTAAAATTAATAAAAGTAACCCCAAAAAATTGTATTTCGAGTAGACAGCATTTTTCAGTGACGTAAGATTTCTTTTGTTTGAAGAAAATTGTAATTATTTATTTGTGAATATTTAATATTCATAGACTTCTTTACACAAGTGAAAAATAAATCATTGAATTATTCTTAATCTATTCAATACCACAGTAAGGAATTTTAAAATAATCCTGATAAAATGCTTTTTACCTAATCACATTTTTATTGAAGGAAAAAAAGTATATATTTTTGGTGATTTGCAGTAATTATTGAATCTTAAATTGCTAACTCTTAGATAAGAATTATGGAATCTTGTGTGAGTTAAAATGTTCTGAAACAAAACTATTAAATGCTTGAATATTTTCAGTTACTTTATCAATGACATAAATTAAAATTTTGAAAAATATAGCCTTACAAATTCAAAAATTCTTTATATGATTTCTAATGCATTTTTCTTCTCGAAAACAAAAGATGGACAGACATTTGTATACTTTTTAGTGTGAAGCAATATATATATATGGTAATTTTCTTCAAAAAATATATTCAATATATTTAACTTTTTTTTCATTCATATGGATAATTTTTCTAACATTATTTTTTTATTCTGCCTTAAGTCGAATCACGTGCTAAACTGTTTACAATACGTCAAAAAGATTTAAAGGAAAACATATTGCAAGCTCCTCTCCTTATCGAGAAGAAATACTTTACTCTCTCTCTAAATATTTGGTAAAATAAAACTTTCTTAACATTGTCTAGACAGTCTTACAAAAGAATTAAATTCTAAATTTGATTTAAAAAGATTAAAATCGTATTTTTTTAGATGGTGTGTTTTTATACAGAGCATTTAAAACGAAAAGCTCAATTCCTCATGAATAGGAACTCGCAAGATATTTTTAGTTTCAGAGACAAATGTCAGAATACACAAAAAGAGACAATCCATCTCAAACTATTCATAAGAGAACCATGAAAAAAATGTAGTTTTAAATTTCTAGCGTAATTTTTTTAAATTCAAGGTATCCGACTGGTTGCGACAACTTTTTTTTAAAAAAATTGGAGATATGTGGATTTTGTTGTTGTTTTTAGATTTTTTTAGTACATTTTAAGAAAAATATGCTAAAATTAAGAAGAGAAAAAGAAATCATTAGAAATAAAATGGGAAAAAATGGGTAAAAATTGACGAAAAATAACATAAACGCGGCCCATTCTGTACCAAAGATTTATGAGCAAATTTTTAATTTTTCAATTCTGATGTGTTGCTATGTTATTCATTGTCGAAATGGCCTTCAGGATAAGAGATATTATAATTTTTACAAAAACAAGTGCACTTTATATTAGTTATATGAAATTACTTAAAACAACAGTGATTATATTCACATAAGGGACTGTAAATTTTGTCATAAAACAGTGATTGAGGAATCTGAAGGTTAAAACACTTCTACTATTATACAGAACGTACACAAAAAATTTCAGTTAATTATTTTCAAAACTTTTTGAGCAATCGCTGGCCTCATTTGATTATTTTTAAAAAATCACATTTCGAGTAAAACGCATTTTAAAGTATGACATCTTGCTTAAAGCAATAGCATCTGCTTTTACTAAAACACTTGTAGTTTTTGTTCTAGTGAACGGAAAATGATAAAGTTAGTATTTTTATAAATCTAATAAGATGGTCTATAAAACAAAATCATAAGAAAATTGTCAATTTTTGGCAAAATTCGCAATTTTAGGGTAATAGGAAACCTTAAATTTAAAAAAAACTGTCGAAAGTTGTGATTTTTTATTTTCGATCGCAAGTTACATACTGTGTTTAGTTATCTGACATAAATCTGAAAAAATAAAATCTTTCAAAAATAAACAAGGTACCTGTAAAAAATTGAGTATTCAAAGCATGTATTCTCATCTATGAAAATGGTGAAATTTTCTTAGACATAGATAGGATTTTCTATTCTTTAGTTTTGCAGAACTCAATTTAGATGTACTTAATAAAGTGTTAAAAGATAATTTTTTACTGAAGGTATTTATACATTTTAGAATGATTTCAAAGTTCCCATCGGTAGCCTATTCGTTATGGACAAAAAGTAAGGGCCAGTGAGCTGTGGGTTCAAGTCCCAGTGCCACTGAAGGGACCCTCCCCCACCCCCCACACACACCCAAGTTGAAGTGTTGGTGCACATTAAATGTGTCGAGGCTCAAAATCCTCCTGTTAGTGTGGTAATTTGTAAAAGAATTGAGAGGGGCAGTTCAAATGGCGACCTCATCACTTGACCAAGCTTCAAAATTATGAAATCAATTAACAATAGCCCTCATATTACTTAACAGTGTGAAGTGAATAAACCCTCGCATTCATATTATTTCGGAATTTTAGATTTATTCTGTGAAAGTGCATTATAAGTTTAGGGCATTTATAAACTGCTTTGGGGAACTAAATTTATACTATTAAAGGTGATTTGACAAAGAAAATTTTTATAAGGTTCAGCTGGCAAACATAAGCTAATCTTCGGCATAATCGCATGCATTAAATGCATACATTAAATTTCTTACATCATAAGCAAAAAAAATTAAAACATGCTCTATATATTTAATTTTAAATTATCAATACCGCAAAATAAATCTTTTTGTATTTTATTTCTAGTCTAAGCCTACGATCCACTCTTCCGAAGAAAAAACCAAACTCGAAAAATAATTATCTTTCTAAAAAACACCATTACGGGACCGTTCAATATTTTTTCCACTGACAAAGAAAAATATTTTCCTAGGAAAAATTAGTTGAAAATTAAATAAAATAAAACCAAAAAAAAAAACCCACCTCCCTCAAAATGAAATATTTATCAACCCACTACCTTAACCCTTTTGAGACTCCCAAGAGAGAATTTAAAGACACGGAGTTTCAAATTAACTATTTTATTCAAGAAAAGCCATAAAACATTTTCCGGTTTTCAATAAAGCGAGCTGTCTTTAATTTAATGCCTGCTTTTGTTCTTGTGTTTCTCCATTTTTGGGCAGGCTCCACTTTAAAATATCCTCAGTAGACGCGGACAAGTTTAGCACTCTGTATTTCTTCATTTGTTATGTGGTCCTCCCAGGAGGGATATTCAGAGTGAGTGAGAGGGCGGTTGGTGGTCATAGATAATTGGAGAAGAGCCGACGACTTTTTTTTGTGCTTGTCTATACGTTGTACTTCTCTCTTTTTGTTTGCGTTGCTTGCCGTCTATACATTATAACCTTTCGCATTTTCTGTTTTTGTTTGTGCAAAGGAACTCAAATTTTTCTTCATCAAGATTGGAGCGAATTTCAACGGTGCTTTGTATGTTTAGGTTGTTTTTATTTCCAATGAAAGGACTCGCATTCCTTCTATTATAGTCAAAGACAAAACACATTATGACATTAATAAACAAACTTCCTATAAATAAAGTTTTTGTGGTTTTAGATACGATCAACCCATAAATGGCACTATTCAATTGGGTCAAAGCAACCCAAAGTATATCATGAAAAATGCGATGAAAACTTTATTTTTTGTTAATGGAAATACGAATACAAGAAAATGTTTATCAGATTATAAATATTTATAAAGAGGATCCCTTAAAAAAATGCATTACTTGAAAGGGAATATAGAAAGAACGAAATTTTCAAAATGCTGCTATTTACATTAATAAAGTACGAAATAACAAAAGTGTAAAATTATAATTTTAAAAATAAAAATTATTATTTTTTTTAAAAAAATTATCTACTTTTCCCTGCATTTATTCCTTTATTCTGTTAAGTTAAACTATAATCGTTCTACAGAATTACATGGGATAGCTCTCAGACCTCGATCTCGCAATTCTGAAAAAACTTTCAAAGGTCGGGTACGATAAATAAAATGGTCTCCCAGCACCCCCATTGAACCACTTGATGACTTTGAGAGCCAATGTCACTGAACATGCTGCAAATGTTTGTTGTTCCACGTGACTGTTTTTTGGTAGAATCAAGACTAGGGGCAACACCTAAAGGCGGTATCACACGTAAATTTTCCGTGCAATTTTTTGGAACAACTTTTCTCCGAATCTGAGGGGAAGGGTTACCGTAAGCAAAACGACGTCAGCCACGCTCTTTCTCCACATTGAAACATTACTCGCTGATTTTTCTGCTTCGAAAACGACCATCCAATATTATTTCATTTATTTCGCTCACGCTTTTGTTTATTGGATTAAACAGAAATGGAGCATCATTCTGTTTAAAATATTATACACCGTTAAAATATTGTACCCCATTAAAATATTATACGTTATATCTGATGCGTTTGATGCGAAGCCGTTACCACCACTTGTTTTTGACGTAGGGTGCCGAAGAACCCCATTGGCTGGAATTTCAAGCAACTTTCATTTAGAGCAACTTTCTCAGCTCACTGTCAAACAGTTGTTCCAAAGCCATTGCTATGACAACGGAGTAAAAATTGCACGAATTAGACCAAAAATTGCACGAATTAGACCAAAAATTGCACCAAACGTGTACGTGTGATAAGACCTTAAGAGTCCCAATTGTTTTTAAAATAATCCTCCCCTGTGTACGAAAACTACTGAACTCTACTGAAACTTATAACATAAAATTTCGATCGGATGGAGAGGACGGTACTGGAACATTAATCTCTGCCTCACAATTTCCACGCCACGCATACCATTAAAAGATCCATTAAAAAGATCCATTAAAAACTCTATTATTTTTCTTAATTGTTACGTATGAAATCCACATAGAAATCTCTTCTTGCTCCATTGAGTAAGTGTTTATTAACGTCGCTCTATATAATAACATGAGGCTTATTGCAATGAACCTCATTATTTTGAGCCTAGATCAAGTTACGAGGATAACACCTGACTCTTTAACCCGGCCTTTCTCGCGCAGGGTGTGTCATACCCGCCATCTAACTTTTTTCAACGCTCCTTCTAAGCCCTTTTTGGAAAATGGATAGTTTCTCGTGTAGCTGACTTTAAGGCCATATCCTTTGAGGAGCCTTAGATTGCAGGCGAATTCTAAATATATATTTTTGGATATCGCCTCTTCGGGTATGGCATACCTGCGCGTGAATCACTGTTACAGTTCTGAATGCATGATCCCGCGCGTTTTAAATCTTCCTTATGCTATGGAGTATTATTGTAGTTATGATGAAGAAATGGGATATTTAAGAAATTTAATAGATACAGTAATTAATAGATATAGTACAACAGTATTTTTCGATGAAGAAATTCGCGGGTGTAATGAGAAAAAATCAAATGATGAAGAGTATAACAGCAAATATGATTCCTCCACTGAAATTGATCCAGGTTTAGAAAAGGGAGACAATGTTGAAAATAAATGTTTTATATGTAGAGACATAAAAACATTTGAGAAGAACGTAATTTTAAAGGAGACAACTGGTACACATCCAATCCACTTTCAGATGAACTTTTGAAGAGAAAAAAAAACTATTGCTGGAACAAAATAAGAAAAAATAAAAAATAAATTCCAAAATTTTTAAATTTAAAGAATAAAGAATTTTACTCCTATATGTTTAGTTTGAAAAATATACAGATTTAAAAAAATTAAGATTCAGTGAAAACATCGCACTCACTCACGACGAGATTAAAGCAGTGTACAGATAATGCACTGAATGCCCTTATAAAAAGAACAGAAAAACACTAAATTTACGTGTGAAATATGTAATAAACATGTTGTATTTCCTACTTTCCTTCCTTTTTAACCTTTTTATACTAATTTTAGGGTAAAAACACAATATAAACACCCTTGGATATGACACACCCTGCGCGAGAATTTTAGATTGTTTTTTTCACGCGAGTGATGCCGGGTTAAATTACCACACCATGCCAATGGAAGGACTTTAAGCCTCAACAAATTTAACGTACACCAGCCTCTGTACGCGGCAGAGTTCGAACTCCTTGCACGCAAATCACGAGTTCATGACCATAACCACTATGCTCTTTTAGCTACAATGAAAGCCTTATGTGTGTGTGTGTAAAGCCATAAAGAAATATTCTGTTTTATGCTGCCTTGCTATCTATTCAACTTAATTACTGCATGTCCTCTAAGTGATAAAGTTACAAATGTTACATATAATGCCTATTGTTTTCATGATCATTTTGGTTACCACTTACTACTTCAGCCATAGAAATTTTGATCTTTTTGAAATTTTATGAATGAAAACTGTAACAATAACATAGTATACAAAAATATTTTTATAACCGATGCATTTTCTTCCCCCTATTTTTATCCAGAGTATTATTTATTATTATTATTTTTTGTTTTATTTAGGAAAAATTCTTATGCAATTACTATTAACTAATTGATTAAGAATACGATGTGTGTATGCTCCTGCTACGCACTAGTTCTTTTTGTTGTTAAATAGCTAATTAATGTTGCACTATAGAATAACATGAGGCCTATTGGTTGATTTGATTGGTTGTAAAAAAATGGACTACTTAGAAGCAACACGAGAGCTATTAGAGATTATAGGTTACTGATTTCAAACTGCCACCACACGCACAAGTGACGAGAATGACACCTGAGCTGGCATTGCTTTCTTCTAACTTCCACACTACACTGACGCGACGACTTTTAACCTTAGTAGGCTTTAATATGTGTTATCCCCCGTTATACGGCGTAGCTGTAGGGGCATTGCGACACAAACTCACGACTCGACTGATGTACTGTTGGCCTCAAGTTCATGACTAAGGTCACTCGATTACCGCGAAAGCTGTCTGATTAGTTAATGTTTTTAGATCAGTGATTTAAAAGAATGACTTAAAAGCCAATCAAATTTTTTGTTAGCATGAAAGTACACAATTGAACAAGTAAAAATTCCCATTGAATACATTTGGAGGGTTAAAAGAATTTTTAACGAAATCCTCTATTCAAAAATTCATCTTCTTCATTTAATCATTTATTCAAATCCATGTTATGATTTCTTATATATTTATTGCATCTGTCCAACTCACAACTAACCTCGTATATATATATATATATATATATATATATATATATATATATATATATATATATATATATACGAGGGTCACTCTGAAATTTTGAGATACTCTTAGGTTATTAAAGTTATACTTACAAAATTTTAGGAGTGTTCAAAGTAGAGACTACTTTGAACACTCCTAAAATTTTGTCCATTATCGATGCACTTTTGTATACGAATTTTCCACAGATTAAATGCCTGAAACCATTCATTTATAGGAATTGATGAAAAAATGAATTTATAGCCACACCAATGTCTTCTTCTGAGTGAAAATGAAGTTCGCCCAAGTTCTTTTTTAGATTAAAAAATAGCCAAAAGTCACACATAGCTAGATCCGGAGAATAAGGGGGATGCTAAATCACTTTCCTTTGTTTTTCCTTCAGAAATTCAGCTATTAATCTGGAAGTATGGGAAGATGCACTGTCATGGTAAAGCATTAGTCCCTAACATTAACTTCTTGGAGAATTTTTGGAAGACATTTAGTCGTATACAAGTTTTCTGTCACTGTCTTCTGTCCTTCCAACATGATGGCTTTGATCAAACGGCATGTACATTTCATCATTCATTACAGTTTTAGAAATGACGCTGTGCTCCATCATTTAGCAATTTAAGGAATTTTTTTACTGATTCTGCCACGCTGCCAACGATTCTTACTGATTTTTTACTGATTCTGATTCTTTTTGGTACTCAGTTAGATTATGGGGAACCCACACACACACAAAGGCAAACTACTTTTTTCATATGTAATTCTTCATGAATAATTTTGTGTATGGCTGCAGATCCAAAGTTAAGTTCCTTCTGTATCATTTGGTAGTTACAGAGATTATTATCCATAAACATTTTTCATATGGCAGACACATCATCCGAGATTACTGATGACCGCAGTCTTCCTGTGTGTTCTTCATCCTGAAGAAAATTGTGACCAGTGCAAAAGTTTTTAAACCATCTGAATACAGTAGCACGAAATGGAGATTCATCATCAAATGTTAATTGCAGCCATTGAACGCATTCCTCTTGATTTAATCTACTTTTAAAATCTTAGAAAATCATAACACGATAATGTTCTTGCGTCCAAGTCAACTTACTCTTCTGTCTAAAATTTATCCTACGCTAAGCAACATGAAGTAAGTTAGTAAAATATTTTCTGCTGCATTAAAATACCTTGTATTTTCAAATTAAACCGTTAATTTTGTTTTATAACTTCTTGTCTGCGCGTATCTCAAAAATTTCAGAGTTACCCTCGTATATATAAAGGAGTGACCAAAAAGGTACAAACAATTCAAGACTGAGTAATATGTTAAGGCCATAAGTTTGAGAAGTTTGATTACAGAGTTAAGTTGTTAGAGTTGTTATTAACATACATTAGAGTTTGTACTTGTTCAACAATAGTTCAGCGACAGATGGTGTTAGTGATTTGGTAGGGAAATTGATACCATGATACAAGTACGTCTGACGACATTGGTGGCAACAATATAGAAGGGAACCACCAACACGCTAAAGCATTGTTCGCCTTCACGATAAGTTTGAAACTTGTGGAACAATAAAGGATATGCTTAAGGGACAATCAGGTCGGCACGTACATCAACATGTGAAGCGTCTCCTGTTTGAGTGTTAGATTGATTCACACGGTTACCTCAAGAATTGACATCACAATATGAACGTGAAACTGACGTGAGTAGAGCTTCGTAGATCGTACTTTGCAAAGAACAAAATGGAAAGTTTACATACCCAGTAGTTACATACACTGGACGAGGATGACCCAGGCAGAAGAACACAGTTTCGTGAATGGTACCACTCGCAGGTTTAAAATGATCTATAGATCTATATTTTGTTTCCCATTTGATGCGGTACCTTTTACTTATTAGGTTACCTCAAAAATTTGATGTACAACAAGAAACCTTTCGCACTAGAGAAACTGCGCTATGAAATTGAAGTGGCTAGTCACGCAATTCTTGTAGATATTCTAAGAGATATCACCAACAATGTATGGCACGTGCTCATAAATATTTGCAGGTGGGTGGGTTACAGTATGAACACTTTGCCATTTTTATTCACTGTAATACTTATGATAAAACATACGTTTTTCTTCATCAAAGAGTTTATACATTTTTGATCACCCCTGTATATATAGAGAGATAGATAGATAGATTTAGAGAACTTATGTCAGTGATTCCAAAACTATTCCTACAAACATTAGTACAAATTCAAAATCTACTCCCCCCCCCAAAAAAAAGAATGGAAAAATGAAGGAGAGAAAGATAGAAGAAAACAGAAAAAGGTAACTTATAGAACACTTTTAAGGGACATTTTCCCCTACAAGGGGGATACGAAGAAACATTTAGAGAACTAAAAAGCAGTCCGATCTGCAAAGTAAAATCTATTGTTAAAATGCATGTCTAGTATTTTGGTGTTCCTCAAAAAATAACGAGGAATATACCTCAATTTCAGATTACTTTCAAATATAAAGCCAAAATTTTTTCACTGTCCTTGCAATACTGGAAGCTAAAGATGAAATTTCCTTAAAATAAAAAAAAAATTAAATATATTTTTTCTATAAATACATTTAATAAATAAATTCTAATGTATCATAAGAAATTAGTACGAACTGCAAAGTGAACAGAAGTAGAATTAGTTGTAAATTATTCGATTTTTCACGCTTTCAAAGTAAAATATTTTTCTTAAACACATGATTTTAAGACTTCCATCTGCAGGTTAACAATTCCATAATATTGTGGTATTTATAAAATAAAATATTCTAATTGCGTAATTTTTCCTTTCTCTGTTCAAAATGTTTGCAAACTTAATTGCTATTAGTTTTTTCTTCACCGTTTAATATAAACATGTAAAATTCAAATTTGCTCGCAAAAATTTTTTTACGTTTAAGTATTTGATAAAAGCGTTATAATATGAATGGATTCAAAATAATTAAAGGCTTTATAATATTACAAAAAATCCACTTCTATAAGAGAATGAAATTATAAAACTGCATATTTTGTTCACTGACAAAAAAACTTGGGTTAAGAATTAATTCTTTTTGATACTCAAGTAAACGATTACTTAAAAAAATGCAAATATGCAAAGGCAAAACAATACGAAAGAAATTGTGGTTACAAGAACCTAAAATTTTCCTTGTCAAAAACAATCTTGTCGCACGCCTTAACGAAATATCCCTGTCTCTTTTATAGAGAAGTCTTCAAATTTTTTGAAAAATAATCTAATAGAAAAAGGACGCGCTTTCTTCCGTTTTTATTTCCAAAACTTTCAACCGATTGATATTATTAAAATGAAAAGAAGAAAAGAAAAATAAATAAAAGTGCTCAACACACACAGTAAGTTTTCCTTTCTACTTTCTGTACGTTATTTTGATTTGATTTCTACTCTGTTTTCAGTGAAGTGGAAAATAGAAGTTAGACAGACAGTTCAAATATGACAAACCTCGTTAAAGCAGAATTGGTAGTCTAGACGATGACAGGAAACTAAAATGCCGATTCAAACTTGAGCCGGAACTAGTCCGTTAAGCTAGTCGTACATTTATGAAATATGACATGGAAAAAAGAAATGAATTGCTTAACGAAATTCGAGTTTATATTTTTAACATGTTTTTGTAATACTAGATATTTCTTTAGATTTAATTTTATTTCGTTAACCGTGATTTTCGTCTATTAGAGGACATAAAAAGAAAATAAATTTCTTAAAATTATTAAGCAATATGCAAGACATTTAAATAAGTTTTTCACATATACCTTATGACTGATCAAATTCTGCGTAATTTTTCAATTCGGCCCTTGAGTTAAGGTTTTCATTAGAATAACACAATGAATTAAATAAATTATTAGAAATTAGTCGAATAGTTTTTTTATTGAAATTCATACTTGCAAACTTATGTTATCCAGACCTATTTAAGGCGTATTTATTTCATGGAAACTGCTATTTCATTGTTGATTCTTTATAAAGTTTATATGCATTAATTCATACAAATGAAACAAAAACATGTATTAAGAAATTGGAAGAAACTAGAGTTTAATGAAAAGGAGAATTTCATTCGAAACTTTTATGAGTTAAAATGAATGATTAAAATCCCCGGTCCTTCTGTTCTGTCATAAAGTCTCGAAGGGGAAAAATACCTAATTTTTTTCGACAGGTTCTGCCGGAGATGTCAAACAGCATTCCCCTACACTTCCGGCAGTTACTGTGGTTCCAACACGATGGCAATTAGAAGTCAACTATGAACGAGACGTGTGAAACTATCCGGATGTAAGATTTCCGAACCGATGTATAGGGCGAGATGGTCCTGTAACAGAGCCACCATATTCGTCAGATCTTCATGTTTCGATTTCTTTTTATGAGTTCATCTCTTATTGAAACATACGCTGAATCTTCAGAACTCGTCGTCCGATTTTCGGCCACTGCAAGGGAGTTGCGTAATATATGCCGGTGTTTTTCACAAAATTCTCCAATTCTTTTTTCAAGGCTGTATCATGTGCATAGCCACTGTCGGTTTCACTGTTTTGAACGCTTATTGCAGTAACATGTCATTAAACTTGCTTTTGTAACTTAATCATTTTCTTTGTTTTTCTTCGTATAAAAATATCACCTTCAGCACCCTCTAACTCCTTAGTGTTTTAATTCTAAACATGTATTTTTTTATGAAAGTTGTTTGCTTGGATATGCACTGCCCTCTTAAAATTTTGCCCATCTTCCATGAAACACTCTTTATTATTTTGCTACAGTGGATTAAACACAAAAAGATTATTAAAATTCATGTTGGAATGTAAATGATTGCTATATATTTGTAGCATAAATTTTCACAATTCACCAACTTTAGAATAATTGATTCAAGAAGAAATAGTGCATTTTGATAAACATCTTTGATATTTATTGAGTTCTACTAAATGCTTAGCAAGAATACTTCGTTGCATCTATTTTACCCTTATTTTTTTTTTTTTGTTGTTGTTTTCGCAGTCCTTGGAACTTAATTTGCACTTTTCATTTAAAAAAAATAAAAATTTTCAAGTAGTTCTTAATAGATCAAATTAATCAATATGCATTTGAATACAGACAAATAAATGAAACAGAGAAGAAAATTCTATGTAGATCCAGAGTAAGAAAGGTTCAGAGTCATAATTTTAATCGCCAGTATAAGAAAGAATAAAAAAAATCGAAAAATAAATTTCTCAAGAAATACATCCAATAAAACATTTTATATGTAAAAGTTTTGAGTTATGAGAAAAGAATATTTGAAAATATGTGTATCGATGTGCAATAGATACAATTCCCTATGCAATTTTGGTACGTTCCCTCTCAAGAGCATTCAACACCGTATGTCAAAAAGAAAAAGAAAAAAAACGATCCCCTCCTTCAAGTCTTCTAACTAGCCACGAATATATGCAAGATAAAACACCGATTAAACCTGACAGTTCGAAAAGCTATATCACAAAGCAAAGTCCCTCTGGCCATGAATGAGACACGGAAGGATATCACAAGAGACATTTTTCACAAGTAACAATAAATGAGTGATCTTGACGCTCGCCATTCGATACTGTTCCCCTTTACAAGAAGAGCTTCCATTAACTGTGCCACTTCTTATTCTATCTGGATTGGCCTCAGGTGTAGAGATAGCGCAAAAATGACTGCTCAAGTTAATGTATTCCTGTACTTTATATATATTTCCTTTTTTCAGCAAAGGTAGAGCTCTCGAGAAGCAAATAAGTACAAGAAATTGTCTAGATTGGCCTCAGGAAATAAATCTTAAGTGTGGGTAAATACAATTCTGCGTGGCTTCTTCAAAGTTAAAGAAGTCACATATTACATGAAGCAGCCGTAACAAAGAAAAGACTAACGATGAATAAAGTTCTTACACTTGATTTCCAACCTTCGGCGGAATTCTCGGGAACCAACGACACTAAATTAGCATGCGGGAAAAGGGAATGAGGTGGAATTTATGTCCCAGTTGGTCATAGATCTTGCTGAACAAATTTGATGTGTCATGTTATTTGAAATGGGAGGTGTACGCTTTGTTTTAAATCTTTTAAATAATAAAAATGGCTCTTGACATTTTTTCGAAGTGTACGGCTTTCCTTTTATCTTTATTTCTAACTAGCTGTTACCCGCCCGCTTCGCTGGGTATTTCATGATGTTTTATAAATTTTTACTGCTTATATATATGTATAAATTATTGATATCTACGTCCTAGCATTAAGAATTCGATTGAATTGAAAAATATACTTATACCTGTAACTGTCACCTGTTGATAAAAAAAAAAGGGCAGAACTCGTCTGATTTGTATTTTCTAAAAATCTCTAAAATTGAAGCATAGAATGATGTTTGCTCTTTCGTAACTCAAAAACCAAGTGGATTCCCGCAAAACCAATTTTCGGTGGATCTTTACTCAATAAATTGAACATGCAAGCCAAATTTCAAGTCTAAATCTAACAGAAAAGAGCAAAAGTTTTACTATAAATATCCCCGTAATCCCGTTGAGAGCCGTTTTCCAAAATTACCGCTCTTAGCGGATTCCAAATCAACAAAAGAAAAATGCAAACCAAATTTCATTATTATAGTCCTTGTAGCTCGAAAAAAGTAATTTTTTTTGTTAATACGTCCAAGTAACCCCCTGCAACCCCCCCCCCAGAACTTGATTTGCTTAAAATTTATTCTTAGTGGATCCCTATTCAACAAAAGAAACATGCTTAACAAATTTCAAGTATATGGGTCTAACAATTAAAAACAGGAATTTTTTTCTGTAACTCCTCTTGATCCCTCGCATACATCTTTTGGGGTCAATTTTCATTTTACTCTTTGTTAGAGGAACTCTATTTCATGAAAGGAACATGCCTTTCCAATTTTCAAGCAGGATGATCAAGTAGTTTAAAAATGGAAATATTTATCGATTACGCCTCTTAATCTCCCGAAATTAAACTTAGTAGTTGATATTCGCGAAACCCATTTTGTAGCGGTTCTTTACTTTACGAAAGGAATCTGCTTATCAAATTTCAAGACTGTACGTCTAACAGTTTAAAAATGGGATAATTGCTATAACGCCACTTGAGCCCCGCAACGCCACTTCTGGGTCTGTTTTCACAAAACCCATTTTGTAGGGAATTGCACTCTATGAAAGGAATCTGCTTAGCAAAATTTGAAGACTGTGCGTCCAATTAATTAAAAATGCAAAAAAATTATAAATAACGCCCTTGAACCCCGCAACACCACCTAGGGGTCGATTTTCACTAAACACATTTTGCAGCGTATCTCTATCCTATGACAGGAATCTGCTAACCAAATTTCAAGACTGTGAGTCTAACAGTTTAAAAAAAGAAATAATTATTTATATCTGCCCTTACCCCCCTGCAACACCCCTTGGGGGTCAATTTTCTCCAAACCCGTTTTGTAGCGGATATTTACTCCATGAAAGAAACATTCCTACCAATTTTCAAGCAGGTAGGTCAAATAGTTTAAAAACGAAAATATTTATCTCTTACGCCACTTATTCCCTGCAACGCACTTATTCCCTGCAACGCCACTTAGAGGTCTGTTTTCACAAAACCTTCTTATAGTTGATATCTACTCTATGAAAGAAATCTCTTTATCAAATATAAAGACTGTGCGTCTAATAGTTTAAAAATGTAAATAATTATCTATAACGCCCCTTAAGTCCCCTCAACGCCACTTGGGAGCAATTTTCACGAAACCCATTTTTAGCGTATCTCTACCCTATGAGAGGAATCTGCTTACTAAGTTTCAAGACTGTACGTCTAATAACTTAAAAATAGGAATTTATAACGCCCCTTAAACCCCCGCCCCGCAACACCCCTTGGGGGTCAATTTTCCCAAAACCCATTTTGTAGCGGATATTTACTCCAGGAAAGAAACTTACCTACCAATTTTCAAGCAGGTAGGTGAAGTAGTTTAAAAACGGATATATTTATCTATTACGCCTCTTAATCCCCCGCAACGCCACTTAGAAGTCTGTTTTCACAAAACCCGTTTTGTAACTGATCATTATTCTACGAAAGGAATCTATATATATATATCAAATTTAAAGACAGTGCGTCAAATAGTTTAAAAATGGAAATAATTATCTATAACGCCCCCTAAGCCCCTGCAACGCCACTTGGAGGTCGATTTTCAGCAAACTCATTTTGTAGCGGATCTCTACTCTCTGAAAGGAATCCGCTTACTCAATTTCAAGATTGTACATCAAGTAGTTTAAACATGGAAACAATTATTATTAAAGCCCTTAAGCCCCCGTAACGCCCCTTGCGTTTCGAATTTCGGAAAATCCTTTCTTAGCTGATGTCTACTTTATCAAAGGAACATGTCTACCAAATTTCAAGTCTGTAGGTTGAATAGTTCCAGAGATTTCGTAATTAGTCAGTCAGTCAGCCAGTCGCTTTTCTCCTTTATATATATAGATAAGTTGGTACTTGACTAAAAGATTTATTTGTGACTAGATTTTGATCATGTTGGTATCATGAATGCTTCAGATTCCACTTTATCAATAAATCATCCCTTAAAAATAAGTTAAATTATTCCTTATTAAAATCAACACGATAATCGTTACAAAAACTAACATTAAATTCTTTAAGAAAACTACTGATATAGTCTTTAAGAAAATCCACATGTTTGTAAAGTTTTCATACATCGTTTTTACTAAAATATACATAACATTCTTAGATATGTATAGTACACTTGACTAAAAATTACTTGTCCTCTAAATGATACTTTAAAAGAAGGTATACACTTCTTAAACTTAGTTGCTCTTAAAATTGAAACTATAATATTATATATATATATATATATATATATATATATATAATAGAGATATTTCAATCATAAAATTCACTGCATTAGAATTAATTTGTAATTTTGAAGTACAATAATTACTTTGTCTAATTCGAGAAAATCAGAGTAAATGTTCCAAGCCCATTGGAATTTAACAACAAGTTAATTCATTGTGATGTGGCATTGAGAATAAAAAAGGTATTTAAATACATTCACTAATTAAAATTAAACACAAATTTTATACTTAATTTTCTGAGATTCAATTAAATTCTAAACGCTATAACAAGAGAAAACATTGAATAAAATTTGGGATACTAAATTTTAGGAATCTCTTATTCCATCGATTACCTTACGTTAGATGCGAATAACGGTTGTTCTCATCCATAAAGAATGTATTTCTCGAAAATTACTTTTCCTAGAATTAAAATTTCAATCAAATCTGAATAATAGAATGAATCATTTTTTATGTTCCCACAAATTATTGAATTCAAGTAATTCTTAGAGTTTTTGTTACTATAGCTTTTATCTCTTAGATATAATGATTAATTAAAGTTTTAAACTTTGCCTAAGGAAAGTTAATAGTGACAGATACATGAATTTAAACTTCCCTCTATAAGTTCACTTATTAATCTTCATTATGACTCTCTAATATGTTTCTCTTTGTTTATGATAATTAAAAGATTTGAAAAATATTAAATTTCACTATGTATATTTAAATTAAGGAGATTTGATTAAGGTATACTTAAAAAGGAAAAACACAAGTATTTGCGATTTAATAAATATCCTGCACACATTGATGAGGTACGTATTTAACATAATTTTCATTCGAAATTTTGGTCTCAATTTCTCTCTCCCTCTCTATTTTTTTTATTTACTGGATATTTTTCCAGTTAAATATTTCATTCGATCCTTTCTTTAATATCGGCGTTAGAGCTATATAAAGTATTCACTGACAGCCAATTCTGTAATTTTAATTATGTTAAATTAACAATAACAACTTATGAATAGCAGTGTTACCTCTTCAAACTTCCACTCTTCGTCAAGAAAAGACTAAGGTAATGTTAAATCAGAAAATAAGCTTGTTGGCAGCACGAGTATCCCCACGGATAGTATGACAACGTCTGGAGTAGCACGGATTATGTGCACTGTGATCATTACTGTGACTTTCTTTGACACAGCTTCATAGACACGTACAGTGACAAAGGTGTAACCAACGAAAAAAGAAAGATGCAGCAGTAATATCATGTCGTCTTTTCAGACGAGTCCCAACGCGTAATGCGTGATGGACGCAATAGTGTCTGAAGGTGCCAAGGAAAACGCCCGTGTCCTACTTGCATTCGATGCTGTCATATTGTCCCTACATCGAGTATGATAGTAAAGGCAGTCTCTGATTTCATGACATAAACATCTCTTCACGGCCAGTAACCGGAAAAGTCAGTACTACGCTTCTCAGATTTAAAGGGCCGGTGACTGGGCCCTATTTTTGAGGCTTCAAAGACGCCAGCTTTTATAAAGATACTGCAAAACCGCATGTTGTCCATAGTGTACTGACCTACCTTGATACCGCATATTATCCATAGTATACTGATCTATCTTGACAAAGAGGGTATTCAGCTTTTGTTCTAGCTAGAGCGTTGCCAAATATTGCAAATATATCTGGTCATGGGTTTCTGAAAAGACTGGGTCACTATCGTTCTCGAGCTACTGATTGATGAAGTGAGGCATAGCCCTGAAGGAGCATGGAATAATTTGCCCGAATTCGTCATCTAAGTCCCGTTCAACTCGATGCCTAACCGGGATAGAATTGCTTGAAACTCAGCTGTGTGCATTCAAATTTTGGATCCTGTGTTACCATAAATTGCCTTCAAATGTAATAATTTGTTTTTCTACTAAGCTGTATATGTTCAATTAGTAAAGCTTTAGTATTTAAATTCCTTTCTGGTGTTACAATAATGACCTGCTGTTTACATACATACACAAGTATGTATATATATACACACATATGTATATAAGAAAATCATGAGTTACAGTTAAAAATATGAATAAATGGATAGTAAAATTAAAAAATTTAACGATACAGCTAAATAATTATGTGAAAAAGTAGAAAATGCATTGAAGCAGTAGTTAAAGAGGGAAACTAGCAATTCAAAAAGTAATTCCAGTCTTAAGAGTCCAATAAATTGGTTAAGCTAGTTTGATGAGGCCAATCTTATCCATTTGCGACCCGGTAGGCTAATGAGAAATAACCCAATATGAAAAATCCAAAGATTAAAGAAAAATAGTACAAAAAGAGAAACTTCAAAATAATAAAATTTAGAAGTTAACCAATTGGAGGTTTGAGGAATTTATTCGAAATTATATCATTATGAAAAGTTTAAAAATTTCCAACGTAATTTAAAGAAATAAAGTCCTTTAAGTAGTTATGAGCCACTGTTGTCTAAGGATAGATTTTAAATACTTTTAAACATGCAACCGTTATCTTCATGCCAAAAAAGCTGCGTGCTGATGGCGTCTTTTTGATTATTGGTTGGTTGTGTAAAATGCTGAAATTTGCTTGTGGATAAAATGTTTTATAGAATGTTTGCTATAAAATGCACACTTTAAAAAAATTATCTTTAATCTTTAACAGCCAGACCACGAACAAATGTATATGAGTGTGTGTGTAGTAATAATAATAATAATAATAATAATAATAATAATAATATATATATATATAATCAAAATTTCTCTACAAGAGAGAGTTGAATTAATATGATTAAAACTGAAAAAAACTTGTAAATGCCAGATAACCAGACAACAGAATTTAAAAAGAGATATGAAAAATTGAAATACCAGAGTTAATTATAAAAATATAAAAGAATGGATGGATATAAAGAATGGATATATATATATATATATATATACACAGTCGACTCTCGCTAATTCGAACTTTCGATAATACAAACCTCTCGCTAATTTGAAGTATATGCTGACCTTTAGAAAAACTCTTGATATTTCGAGCTAAAACAATATGTTTTGTACACTCAATACTTCGAAGTAAAATCTGTGGCTGTCCAGACTGCAACAAGCAATAGTTCGTTGTTATCTTATAAAATTCTCGACAGTTCGAACACTTAATATCTAGAGTCCTATAGCAAACAGGTTGGAGCAAACTTATTTGCATTGCTCATGTTTGTGTCTCTGCGTGTCTCCCCTGTAATGTAGCCCCTTTGATGAACATCTGTCTACTACCTCTTCTTTGTGTTCCCGATTCCTCAGGCGAAAAGACACTTTTATTGCTTTCCTTCTTCAAGTGGAAAGTTCTCGCCGCACCTGTTGTCAGTCGTCCATATATTTCTTTTAACACGTGACCTTGCTACTCATGTATTCAGAAAGAATGGTCTGCTATTTTGATGCGTAAGATTGTGTTTTTGCGTTGGACTGACATAACTATTTATGTCTCATTTGTGTGACTTATAGCATGTGGCACTAAATGGGGCATGGGTGGCACTGGGCCCTATCTTGAAAAACCAATGGCAGAGGGGACCAGTGCTGAGGGAACCGGGTGTGAAACTATTTAATTTCCAATGAGGAATGGAAGAGATTTGGTGGGGCGTGAAAGAGAGTTACTACACAAATGTATTATTTTAATATATGACTTTTAACTTCTGTACAACATTTATACTGAATAATATGTACTATTTAAAATATTTTAAAATAATAATTTTATACATATGTACAATTGTTGTTTTATTACATAGTTTAAAATTTATACATGTTAGAAAAAAATAGAAAAAATTGTGGAGAAGAAAATTCAGGAATTTTTTCTTACCCTCTTGATAATTCAAAATTTTTCATTGTGCCTTCAACTTCGAATTATATATACATATATAATTTATTTGATTTGTTTGCTAATAATTAATCTTTACCCAATAAAGTTTCAACGTCTTTGAGAAAAAATTAAGATAATAAAATTTGACTAGATAATTTTGGTTAGAGTTTGATCTGTAACGTACGAGAAGAAGAGAAATGGAAGATCGATGCTATAATTAACGCAACTGTAAAATTTCATTCCCACTGCTGCGTAAAATTGCGAAGGTGAAAGATGTGACCAATCAAAGTTTTTGTCACTTGATAGTCAAGCGACGGAGATCACAGTCGCCTTAGCTTTAAAATATTTTTTCACTTCTTGCAGCTTTCCACTCCCAAAATAGACCACGCGCAGTGGGTCAAACTAATCATTGATCAATTTTAACGAGTTCTATGAAGCAGAACTCTTACTTTGGAGGAAAATCAAATAGTTCGAAACAGTTTTTTGTTTTTCTTGTGCTTGATACTTTACGCTTTGCGGAAGGGGAGAAGACGGTAATTACACTGCCATATGAATATTTTGAAATTAAAGAAAGCCAACAAGACGACATATGAATGAATGCGAAAAATGGCATTTAGATTAATTTTTAACGTGTATATAACGATGGTGTATTTCAAAACTAATTAGGTGATTGCACCGCTTTAAAAAACCATTCTTAAAATTTTCTGATATGCCAACCTGCCCCACACAAATAGTAAAAGTTTTTCTGAAACAAAAATAGAATATTATTAAAATACACTTAGAAAATTCTAAAACAATATTAAACATTAAATTTATTTCGTTATCTTTATGCCTAATTTTACATAAATTTAAACCTTAGTTACTAAGAAACTTATCATTGTTTCTATAATTTTTTTAAACCATTTCCAATGAGTGTTAAATGCAGAATCATTTTTTCCGACTAAACATCCAGTTCTACCTCCATTACCCCTTACAGCAACTGAAATATTATGTATTGCAGAAACATATAATGTAAAACTAGAAAAGACGTGTCTTACTATTGGAACACCCATGATATTTGCGACTTGTTTAACCACAAACAAAATGATAACGTGGCTACCATTACTTGCATGTCCTTGATCATTTTCTATTCCCCCGTGTTCGTGTTTTTATGTCTCCGTATATCCTTCATTTCCACCATGACTAATTTCTACAACTTCATGCCCTTCGTATCTTGCATGCTCATTATGAACCCCTGCACAACCACCATGGCTTCCACCTACTTCTTCATAACTACTGTGACCACCTCTTGCTCCCCATGCTAACTACTTATCCTTCATACTCTTCATATCTTCTATGATCCCCAACCGTTCCCCCACGCTCACTTCCTTTTCCTTTTTGTCCATTTACTTATTTTTTATATATTTTTCAGTAATTCTTCCTTCGATTAAAAAGATATTCATCAAGAGAATTAGTATTGTAATCAGTAAATAAAACTTGAACAATATATATAGATATTAGAGATGATATATAACATATATCATCTCTAAAAATTTACTTAAAAATCGTAGAATTATAATTAAAAAATTTTAGCCATGAAAGGCATTACACTTTTTAGTTACTCAATTATCTCTCTTTTATTTTAAATAAATGTTATTTTAAAAGGAGATAGCTCAACCATATTACTACAGAAAGGTAGAAGGCCTTATAACTTCTTACTCTGGGGAAGGAAATTCGATCTCCTTCAGGTAAACAATGCCATTCATAAATAGAATATTATCAGTTCAAATTAGGATTTATAGAAATTTATGCTAACATATATATAAATAATATTTGCCTTTTAAAATCGCAGTTATTTTACTTATTTCCCATTAAAGTTATTTTATTCGTAGTTCCTCGGGAAACAACTATTTAACAATTGAGACACAACGATTTAAAACGAACATGCAAATGTACAGAAATATCATAAAATAGTTTGATGTTTTTTAAAAATTTTCCACTGTATATAATAAAAGAGATAAATAAACGTAGCATTTTCAAAGAACAAAAATATACTTAAAAAGTGAGCAGCAAAAAATAAAGTCTGGAAACTGTATTCCCTTTTATGGAAAAATAATGTTTCGTAAATTGATAAATAATTATTTTATGAGCAAGTAACGTAAAATCCCTTAGCCTTTCCGAAATTATTTCCAATACTGAGTTATACTTCTGTTTGTTTTTCACTTAAAAAAAAAGATTAAACTAGGTGAAATAAAAATTTGTATTTTAAGTAGGAAAAAGAATGTTAAAAATATCAGATCATATCTTTAATAAATGGATTAAAATAACATTCCACTACACACACACATAAGGACTATTGGTCTTCATAATTCTGAAAGATGGTCAAATGAAGAAGACTACGCTTGAAATAGTATCTCGTTCTCTGAACTTGTACACCAAGTGAACGTCTTTTAAGTTCATTTAGGTTTAACGTACAAAAAACCCAATTGTTTTTCAAACGCATGTTTAGTGAAATTAATTGGACTATAAACCTTTAAAATACCTAATTTATTCAGTATGCCCTTAGGGACTAGGGATGCTTTTATATTAGATGACTTAATGGCACTTCAAACTGATATGATACTCCAAAGTATGAACCTTCTTTCGTACAAATTCAAGAAAAAGGCGCCTTTTTACAGTACATTTTTCATATATATATATATATATCACTTAATATATTAAAAGTAGAAATTGAACAAATTTGTTGATTTAATGATTAGACTAAGATGTAATGTGTTTGATAGTAATAATTTTTCAGAATTCCCAAGGAAATGATTTATTAAGTTGTTGCCAAGGAGCTTGATAAAATCTTCTTTGCGTTTCCAATGGAACAACCAATTATCTATTTTTGTTTCAAATGCATAATAGTGAATTCAATTCATTGTATAACACAAATTAAACTCATATATAAAACTAATTGAAATCATATACAATTAAATAAACACATAAATAGCAAATTGAGAGGGATCATATGTAATTAAGTTCACTCATGCAGTATACTGAAAAAGCTATGGATTATCATAAATTTTCAGTTGTCTCTTTACCTATGAAGTACAAAAATTATGAACCCTAACTTTCATGTTTACAAATCTGGATATGCATTTCTTTGTTAGAAAAAGTAAATTTACATCAATTCATACCTCAAATAAAGCTACAAAAGGGATGAATATACAGTTTATCTCACACACACACAAAAGGTTTTTCACTTGAATAGAGCATAATATTTGAAGAAAAAAGTAAAGCAGTCAAACTTAAGATGCCCTTGTCAGCTGAGTCTCAAATTTTCAGCACATGGGAAAAAGATAAACAATTTTTCAAAGCCCGTGGAATAAAGAATAAATTTAACTCCTATTCTTGGGGAAAAAATATTCGCTGTTTTTCAACGGGTAACACAATTGTTAGATTCCATGCAGAGCCAAAACTGTCAAAAGAACATCTTTAAAATATTATTTTTTTATGAAAATCAGAATTAAAATAATAATAATAATTACGACAGGTACCAAAAAGTGTAATTGACAAAAATATCAAAAACTAATTTGAAAGTCTCTTAATTAATTTTTTGCAATTGTTTTCTGGGGGAGATTTGAAATATTTTTATTTTTTCTCACCATTTTAAAATTGTGTTCATATGTGTGTGTTTCCTTAAAATTTCAAGATAACAAGGAAATAGATTACATTAGAAAAAATAAAGATCATTTTTAGTTCAATAACATTTTCTTCAGCATTTATATCAGTTTCTCAAAAAAAAAATTCTTTATTTTCGATATAAAAAAGAACATACAAGTGTGCACTTTTTACGCTACAACTATTAATCCGTTTTTCTGAGAAATGCAACTATAATACTGACAATGTTGTCTAATATTTCTAAAAAATTTAAACCCTCAAAACAAATTTTTTTTAAACATTAAGACTTTTGTTTCATTTAATTAATGAGCAAAGCATTTTTCTCTAGTTTATTTTTTAATGTTTTTTTTTACTCTTTTAATGTTATTACTTGAACGTTATTAGATATAAATCTAACTTTGTTTTGTATCATGTATTATTAGATTATGAAACTTACATAATATTGTATTTTTTTATAATTTTTCAAAAAAGTAATACACACACAGACACACAGTTTTTAAAAATTCTGAGCCTTTTGTGTTCCCGTAATGTAAATATTTGCAAAACTCTTATACGTTTTTTTTCTTTCTTTTTTTTTGCAAAAGAATAGCAAAAATATTAAATTCAACTATAAATCGTATATTATGTTCTGTTTAAATATCTTTTTAACTGTGTTAACTTTCCTCACTACAAAATTCTTTTAGAGTATATTAATATCTAAATATACTTTATTTTAATTGTAATTCTGTCTTTTATACAAACATTACTTCTATCATTTTTCTGATTATTTACGTATATAAAGCAAACCAATTTGTTTTTATTCCCCTAAGCTCTTGAAAGTGCATGGTCTGTACAAACTGTACAGTCCATAACAAAAATATAATTTAATTACACATGGAAAAATTTTAAAAACAATTAGTTTCGTTTTGTATACATGGAAAAGTTTTCAAAAAGCACATAAATAATTCACTGCTACTCATTGTAATTCAAAGCACTCATTTGCCTGTGATAAACAAGTTCAAAATCGCGTTCGTCACATGAAGATATAACTTCAGTTGATTTATTTTTTGGCACCATAAAGTAAGAGATATGTTTTTGCGACGAAGAATGGTTGGTCAGTTACTTATAAATATCACAATAAAAAGATATGCCAGATCGAAGCTCTTTTTGAAATTTCATACTCCTTTCGGAATTGGTATCTATTTTAAGAAACCTCTTTCCCAATTTGTTGGAAAGCTGTATCCCTGCATATAAATTTTATCCCCTCTCAAAGAATCCGGTTCCTTGTCCGTCTTCATAATCTATAAAATTATTAATATTGTCACTCTCATTCAAAGTTTCGTCTTCAATCAAGCGCGAGCTGTTGGCGCATTGAGAGAAAGCAACTGAACGTGCATTGTCGGAGACTGCTTATAAAAAATAAATACAGTGTTTTGAAGTGAATATATGTACATTGCAGAGGCGTAGCGTACACCCCCACAACCCCAAATTCGCAAGGAGGCCCAAGGCCTCACTATGCAAGTACATAATTATCTAATTTATAAAATATGAAAGACAAAACCTGACTTTGCAGGGGGTCTCTAACTTTCTCCATTACGGAACTGGTGCATTGATAGAAAACATTACAGTGGTGCCAAAACCGTTGAAATTCATATACCACATAAAAAGAGATCGCACTGAAAAAATCGCCCAAAAATAAAATCCCATGAAAAAGTACCGCACAAAAACAGGTTCTACTGTACACACATATCTAAGTGATTACTATTCATCTGAAAAAAATAATATAATTTCATATAAGTTAAGTCAATATGGAACCATCTTCACAATTTTTTTTATTTTTAATATTTGATATCTGGTTTTAATTGTATTTCATAAAGGTTAATATTAAATAATAATTCCATACAAAAAAAAATTTAATTTGTTGCAAAATGTTTGTAAAATTTAAATTTTTGTAGCTTTTTTAAGCATTTTTTAAATCCCTAAGGCTTTTTTTAAATATGTCTCTTTTTATTCAAAAACTCTTTTCCAAGTTCCTTATACTACATAAAATTGTGCATAGGTTTTTTCTGCTGCTGCTCTTTAATTTTTTATTAATTTTTTTGTAGTTACTCCCAAAAATTCTCAAAAAAACATTAAAATTTGATTTTGAAATTTTTTAGAAAAATAATAAACATATTAGAGCTAATTCCATGCACAGTTTTACAAAACATACATTTCAGAACATGTATAAAAGCTTTCAAACCCATACTTCAATTATCAAAAAAGCCTTAGGGTTTTGAATAACAGTATATGTACAAAAATTCAACATGGAGAAATATGAGTTTGAAGTTTTCATTCCATGAATAGCATGATATAATATTCATCGAATAGTCTGAAACTTTTATGAACTGTTAATTAGCTTATTTAAAACTACTTACCATAAAAAATTGCACAAATGTAGAACAATTAAACAGTATACTGCCATAATGAATACATAGAAAAAAACGAATGAAAGATCAATATTTCATAAAACTTTATCTTAATAATTATAATAAAAAATAAATACACACACTTCAGAGCTAATTCCATGCTCAGAGCTAATGCACAACATGTACAAAAGATGTTTATGCCTTTATTTTTTATTTCCATGATTTTAAAAGCCTTCGCATGTTAAATATTGTACACGAATAAAAGCAAAATCGAATAGCAATTTATAGGTAAAATACATCAAAATCTAAGAACTGTATACGTGCATTTGCTTAAATAAATACCTTTAAATATTTTAATAATAAAAGTGTTGAATCTCGCACACATGGGATATATATATATTACCAAAAATAAATGTATAAAAATGGGAGAGTTTTTCTATTCTTACGAATTAGATTTTTAATTATCTAAGTTATCAAAATGAGATTTAGTATTTGTGCTTTGGGAGAATCCGTTTTCAAGTCTTAATTTCATTCATAATAGTATCATAAAAAGCACGTATCATAAAAATAGTATCATAAAAAATTTCGCATGAATTGCGCAATTCTTTCTTGAAATGATTTGTTACTGCATGTATAATGTCAGTCTCATTGATGAGCATTAGAAAAATAATTAATTCATTTTTTATCAGGCTCTTTTCTAGCAGATAATCTGAAATGTAGGCGTGGTAGTTGCTGTTTAGCATCAAACATTGCTCCATTTCTTAATGAAAAATCTAGGTAATGCTTTATAAATGCAGGCATATTTATAAAGGTTCGGGGTATCAAATAAGCCCAAAAAATTTTTTTCGATAGTTTAATGATTTTTAGGGTACCATATCGCCTTAATAGATTTCTATAAGAAATACTGATCAAACATACAGGTCTATATTGCATATGCATATATAAAAGCATTGCTTCATAAAGTTATGTGTTTTATTCAAATTTCTAACACGGCAGAAACATAAGTGCAAATCCCAAAATAGAATTTCACTTTAACCATGTTGACGATTAAAGAAGACTTGTGTCTATTGGGGGTCGTATCGAAATTTACATAGGGGTCACAAATGAAAAATTTTGTGCTTCACTGTTTACACTACTAAAGAAAATTCAACATTCTGTGATTCTATAATTTTGTTCCTTTACCATTAAACTTACTTATATGAAATGAAAGATCTTGAAAATAAAACTGGAAAATATTATTTTGTTAATGTTCCTCATTTTTTTTTTTTTTTTTTTTTTGTAATTAAATATCAAATTCAAAACAGAAAATGTATTTTAAGTGACAAAAAAAAATTCGTTTTACAAAATGTTTGTGCACAAAATATGTTTCTTTTCATTTCTATAATGCAGTTCTAATTTTTTTTGTACTTATGATTAAAGATCTTATGTAATTTGTAATCGTATGTGTGTGTTCGTAATTTAAATTAACATAATTTCAATACATGGTTTCTCTCTTTCGTTCACATAATTTCAAAAAACTGTAAATATTAAATTTATAAATCAGTTCAAAGTATTAAAAGTTTAGAAATTTTAGAAGAATAAATACATTTTTGGAAAATCATAAAGATCAACAAATTTTCAATTGTCCATTTCCGACTCATCATTTTGACTTTTTTTTTATTTTTATTATTCTTTATGGCAATGAACTCATTTTCTCAACACGAATAGATAGTTTAAAAAAAAAGTCAAATTTATTAAAAGGGATAGTTTCTTATTTTTGTCACAGATGTAGTTCATTGAACATATATAATACTCACTTTCACTAAAAGTGGTCGGCGAATGCAGGAAGTTCTAGATATGCTCAATTTACTCAGCACATTTGGATAATTTTAGAAGAAATATATATAATGACATTTCATAAATCAAAATAATTTTGCCAAATGGCTTGAAAGCTATAAGATATTTTATCACTAGGTACAATGTCCTCGTACCATAATTAAATGCCAGATTCGATGATACCAAGCCATATATTTTAGAACTCGATGCACATAATAAGAAATATCTTTATTATATTTTTATGACCATTTAAAAGATTAACAGATTATTTGAAATAATTTTCATTGATTTCTTTTATGAAAAGCATTTGATGGAATTTTTTAAAAAATGATAAGAAAGGCAATAATATTAAATATAATTTTAAAAGAAATTTTACTACTTTTTTACATTCCACTTTTACGAATTTCGATAACATTATTATTTATTATATTAGCAACACAGCTTCATATATTAGCAACATTTTCTTACAATTCTAAATCCCAGATCACAATTCTGTAGCACTTAAAAATAACATATTACTATAATAGTTTTTTTACAATTTATATTATAGTGTAGACATTTGCAAAAATAATTATTAAGTTATTCCTCTAACTTTAGATTTTAACTTCCTAATTTTAGTTAATAATTATTTTAATACAAATTGTTTTATATTTATTGCTTTGCTATAATGTGACCTTAATTTTCTAGCTCAGAATATGTATTTGGATCACTGAATTTGGCAATAACTTGTTTATTGCTCTCCGATTTATTATGATCTTAAAAAAAAATGAATCTCAGAAATGTATTGAATGCATTTTTTCATCTTAATCTGACATATATAATTATTTAATTTTTAAAATTATATACAGAAAAATTGACGAAAATTAAAGGAAAAATAACTGTTTCACTCGCATTTTTTTTTTTATATGTCAAAAAAAGAAATATACATTAGGCATTATTTTAAAGTAAACTATAAGTTTTATGAAAGAGAACAAAAATTTCGATGCTGATAAATATTTTAAATGAATCTCAGAAATGCATTGAATGCATTTTATCATCTTAATCTGACATATATAGTTATTTAATTTTGAAAATTATATAAAGAAAAATTGACGAAAAAATAACTTTTTCACTCGCCAAAGTTAATGATTTCCTCCTGTTTAAGGCAGAATTTTTTTAGTGTAACCCTTGAGTTAGATGCGGTCAAAGGCGAAACAGGTCAAATGTCTTTGGCGCAAAGCAAATTTTCGACGCCAATGTTTGGCTAAATGTAAAATCGCGTATTTTAAAATTGAAAATTTCGAAGTCCGTCGCCAAAAAACTCTGGAGTAGGTGAACAGTGCGACTTTTTAAAATTCCCTCACATCTCAATTCTTTCGTTGCAATTTTTTAGGTCCCGGAAACGAAATGTAGCTTTTTTAAAAATAGTTGTATGTTGAAAAAAGACAGAGAAGTAGAAATTTTTAAAATTACAAAATTTCACTACTATTTTAAATCTTGAAGTAAAATTGTGAGGATTTTTTGAAATGTTCGACACACGGAAAAATAGTTTCATGCAATTATCTTTACGAATGAAGAATTTATTAAATGATTGATTTAAGTATTTTGAGTGTTTTATTAAAATTCGTTCAAATAAGTTTTCGGCTTTTTATTTTTTAAATCACTGATTCTTAAAGTTTTAAAAATCATTTTTATATAAACGCAACGATATTGATTCATATGAGAAAAAATCATAAAATATGCAAAACAGCATTGTTTGGGGGAAAAAAAGTTGTTTTTTTTCTATAAAATTCTTTAAAGAAAGATAGTTTTTTCCCGGAAACGAAACTGTAGCATTTTTAAAAATAGTTGTATGCTGAAAAAAGAACAGAAAGTATAAATTTATCAAAGAACAAAATTTCACTACTATTTTAATTCTTGAAGTAAAATTGTGAGAATTTTTTGAAATATTCGACAAGGGGGAAAAGGTTTCATGCAATTACGCATTATTTTAAAGTAAACTATAAGTTTTATGAAAGAGAACAAAAATTTCGATACTGATAAATATTTTAAATAAATCTCATAAATGCATTGAATGCATTTTAATTTTAAAAAAATATATTAATTTAAATCCATTATCAGTAAATACTAATAAAAAAAATTCTACAGATAGCTCTTGAAACGTTTGGATGTTTGACTAAACATATATAAGTGTTAAAAATCCACTTTTGGGGGAAAACCTAGTTATATGCTAACATTCACTGAAAAAAACATTCAAAAAGAAAAAAATACTATTTGATAAAAACATTTAATTTTTTAAATTTATAATTTATAGTTTTTCATTCCACTCTGTGTTAAAATTATTTAAACACGTATCTGCGAAAAAAATTATATTATACAAAACTAACTTATTAATTATTTTTAATAAAATTGATTAAAAATGCTCATTTAGCAATTAATTGTGACATACCATTTGCTTACATAATGGCAGCACTGAAAATGAAGTAAATTTCAGATCAGTGGGGATGCAGCAAGTGAATTCAATCATTGAAGAAGAGAGAATTAATTTACGGGTGGGAAAAATAAGCAGAAATGAACAAAATCGAATTGTTGAAAAAGATAGAAATTACTTTGAATGATTAAAAATCAGAAAAAAACCTTTTAGAAGGCAAAAAAAAAAAAGTACATTAAAATAACAGAGGATCATGTTAAAATAAGTAATTATCAGTAAAATTAGTTTACGTGGGAAAAATTAGCAAAAATGAAAAAAAGAGATCCCTCGATTCGAACTCGCAGAGACACGATCTGCTTTACGGTGTAAATGAAACGAAGCGCTATCCGACTGTGCTACCGGACCCGTAGCGAAAAATAAAAATAGGCAACAATAATGAATGGGAGGACGAAAAAGTAAATTTTTCACTCGCCAAAGTTACTGATTTCCCCCTGTTTAAGGCAGAATTTTTTTAGTGTAACCCTTGAGTTAGATGCGGTGGAAGGCGAAACAGGTCAAATGTCTTTGGAGCAAAGCTAATTTTCGACGCCAATGTTTGGCTAAATGTAAAATCGCGTATTTTAAATTATTTTAAAAATCATTACCTTCATTTTAAGGGCATAATTTTTACGTTAATGCTCTCAAACATCACCAACTATTTGCAAAAATAACGTACTTTGAAATAAAAAATGTACAAATTACTACTTTTTAATTTATTTCTCAGAAAAACATAAGTTTACGAAAATCACAATTTTTTTTTTAAATCCGTAATTTTGAAGCAATTTTTTCAATCTTCGTATATGTTACGGATAATATTACTGTACACACGGAAAAAAGGTCTTGTGAGATTACCTTCATAAATGACGAAGTTATTCAATGTGAAGTAAAAATTGGGACTACTTTTTAAAAATTCTTTAAAAAAAAAGTTTTGGGAATTTTATTTTTTAAATGAATGGATCTAAAAGAGAAAGGCTTGAACTTAATTAGTGTAGAATATCGATTTAATAACACGAAAAGTAATTCATACCCAACGATTTCGAAATAATTTTCATAAAAACGCATCAGTTTTAACACTATTTTAAAAAATTCGAAAAAAATAGAAAATATCGTTATTTTACAAAAAAAATATACCGTGTCGTGGCGAAATAAATGGTCTTTCCGATTCTGTAATTATTTTTTGTCTAATTTTGACACCGAAAATTAGATGACAATTTTAATATGGTGGAAAACGTAAGATTACCGCTCGGCCGAAACGGAAGGGAAGTTCCGCCAAGTAAACAACCGGCAGGAGTAAAACAATTAGGCGTTTTAAGGTTTTTAATTAATATCTTTTTAACTAATTACAATATCGGAATATAAATGGGCAATACGGCTTCCCCGGAAAATTCCCGATCTTTTGGTACCTTCCGCGACTTTCTGCGTCGTACGGTTCGTGAGATGATAGACGCACATACATACATAGATAGATAGATACATTTGTTTACCTTTGAATTTTAATAGTGTAAGACTAGCTTTCATGGCCCGGCGTTGCACGTGCTTATACCGAGGGTATAACTTAATCCCCATGTTAATTTCCTCCTTTTATTCTAACGCCAACACTTTTGTGGGGTTTCACGCGTACGATGTGAGTGCATGTCCCGTGAGTGCGTGTCATGGCTTTGTTGTTTAACATTTTCCTCTTCACAAATTCTCGATCCTAGTACCACTGAAGACCCGCAGTGTAGGGGGCGATGCACGTAATCTGTCGAGAGCACAAACGTCCTCCCGTTGGTATGGTGGTATAGTTAGGAGAGGGGGTGCCAGCTCAGGTGTCGTCCACCTCACTTGACCATGGTTCAAAATTACGTGGACCGTCCCCAAAAGGCCTCGTGTAGCTGAACAGTGGGACGTTAATATTCACTCAATCTTCACAAATTCAGCACTTCCAATATTATTTTCCGAAATTACTTTGATTTCTTTCCTCTCCGCTTAGCCCGGCGTTGCACGGGCTTTTACCGAGTGAATAACTTCATCCCCACGGAAATTTCGTGTTTCCCTCAGGCCGATAGCACTTGTGTGTGTGTATGCGCGCGATGTGAGTGATTTCTTTAACTATGTCATAAAAACTCCCTTTTTCGAAATTTGTTCTTGCGTTGGTGTGGTGTGGTAATTCTTAAAGATGGGTGAAAGCTCATGTGTCGTCCTCGTCACTTGAGAATGGTTGAAAATTTCGAGGTCCGTCACCAAAAATTTTCGAATAGGCAAACAGGGTGAATTTTAAAATCACCCACTCACTTTCCAATTCTTTCGTTGCAATTTTTTATTTCCCGCAAACGAAAATGTAGTTTTTTTAAAAATAGTTGTATGCTGAAAAAAAGACAGAAAGTATAAATTTTTCAAATTACAAAATTTCACTATTATTTTAATTCTTGGAGTAAAATTGTGAGGATTTTTTGAAATATTCGACTCGGTGGGAAAAAGTTTCATGCAATTACCTTTATAAAAGAAGAAATTATTAAATGTTTGATTTAAGTATTTTGAGTGTTTTATTAAAATTTGTTCAAAAAAGTTTTTGGCTTTTTTTTTTAAATCACTGATTCTAAAAATTTTAAAAATCATTTTTATTTAAAAGTAACGATGTTGATTAATTGTAGAAAAAATCATGAAATATGCAAAATATCTTTGTTTTCTAAAAAAAAAGGTTTTTTTTAAATTCAAAAGGAAAAAAAGATAGTATTCGGCATTTTATTTTTTAATCACTGATTCTTTTTCTCAATGAACTTCTTAAAAATCATTTTCTTTTAAATTCATCGATATTTATAAAATACAAAACTATAACTTATTAATATTTTTACATTAAAATTAATTAAAAATGTTCATTTAGTAATTAATTGTGACATTCCGTTTGCTTAAATAATGGCAGCACTGAAAGTTTACGTGGGAAAAATAAACAGAGATGAGAGCTTCTTGTTAGGAATTGTTGAAAAAGATAGAAATTACTATGAATGATTAAAAATCAGAAAAAAACCTTTTTTAAGGCAAAAAAAAAAAAATGAAAAGTACATTAAAATAACAGAGGATCATGTTAAAATAAGTATTTATCAGTAAAATTAATTTACGTGGGAAGAGCGACCGGCGGGTTTCTGCGAGGCGTACACCCTCCTTCGCATTGACCACACACGGCAGTGCTGCAGTTATAGTCTTGAGTGTAGCGGGAGCTCTAAGCACTCCGCCACAAGATCAGTTAACCAATGATAAGTGTTAAAAATCCACCTTTGGGGGAAAACCTAGTTATATGCCAACATTCACTGAAAAAAACTTTCAAAAAGAAAATAATACTATTTGATAAAAACTTGTAATTCTTTTAATTTTAATTTTATAGTTTTTCATTCCACTCTGTGTTAAAATTATTTAAACACGTATCTGCGAAAAAAATTATATTATACAAAATTGACTTATTAATTATTTTTAATAAAATTGATTGAAAATGCTCATTTAGCAATTAATTGTGACATACCATTTGCTTACATAATGGCAGCACTGAAAATGAAGTAAATTTCAGATCAGTGGGGATGCAGCAAGTGAATTCAATCATTGAAGAAGAGAGAATTAATTTACGGGTGGGAAAAATAAGCAGAAATGAACAAAATCGAATTGTTGAAAAAAATAGAAAATACTTTGAATGATTAAAAATCAGAAAAAAACCTTTTAGAAGGCAAAAAAAAGTACATTAAAATAACAGAGGATCATGTTAAAATAAGTATTTATTAGTAAAATTAATTTACGTGGGAAAAATTAGCAGAAATGAAAAAAAAAGAGATCATCGGCGATTCGAACTCGCAGAGACACGATTTGCTTTACGGTGTAAATGAAGCGAAGCGCTAACCGACTGTGCTACCTGGACCCGTAGCAAAAAATGAAAATAGGCAATAATAATGAATGGGAGGACGAAAAAGTAATTTTTTCACTCGCATTTTTTTTTTTTTTTTACTCGCCAAAGTTACTGATTTCCCCCTGTTTAAGGCAGAATTTTTTTAGTGTAACCCTTGAGTTAGATGCGGTCGAAGCCGAAACAGGTCAACTGTCTTTCGCGCAAAGCTAATTTTCGACGCCAATGTTTGGCTAAATGTAAAATCGCATATTTTAAATTATTTTAAAAATCATTACCTTCATTTTAAGGGCATAATTTTTACGTTAATGCTCTCAAACATCACCAACTATTTGCAAAAATAACGTACTTTGAAATAAAAAATGTACAAATTACTACTTTTTAATTTATTTCTCAGAAAAACATAAGTTTACGAAAATCACAATTTTTTTTAAAAAATCCGTAATTTTGAAGCAATTTTTTCAATCTTCGTATATGTTACGGATAATATTACTGTACACACGGAAAAAAAGTTTTGTGAGATTATCTTCATAAATGACGAAGTTATTCAATGTGAAGTAAAAATTAAGACTACATTTTAAAAATTCTTTAAAAAAAAGTTTTGGGAATTTTATTTTTTAAATGAATGGATCTAAAAGAGAAAGGCTTGAAGTTAATTAGTGTAGAATATCGATTTAATAACACGAAAAGTAATTCATACCCAACGATTTAGAAATAATTTTCATAAAAACGCATCAGTTTTAACACTATTTTAAAAAATTCGAAAAAAATAGAAAATATCGTTATTTTACAAAAAAAATATACCGCGTCGTGGCGAAATAAATGATCTTTCCGATTCTGTAATTATTTTTTGTCTAATTTTGACACCGAAAATTAGATGACAATTTTAATATGGTGGAAAACGTAAGATTACCGCTCGACCGAAACGGAAGGGAAGTTCCGCCAAGTAAACAACCGGCAGGAGTAAAACAATTAGGCGTTTTAAGGTTTTTAATTAATATCTTTTTAACTAATTACAATATCGGAATATAAATAGGCAATACGGCTTCCCCGGAAAATTCCCGATCTTTTGGTACCTTCCGCGACTTTCTGCGTGGTGCTGTTCGTGAGAAGATAGACGCACATACATAGATACGTTTGTTTACCTTCGAATTTTAATAGTGTAGATGAATTTGGAACTTTTATCCAATATATCTCAGAGCATTTCCCTCAATATTCTAAACAAAAAGAGGGAAGGATGGTTTGCATTAAAACTGGCTAAACCTCAATTTTACGTAATTTTAAAAGCTGTCCTCAGTCAACATTTTTAAAAAATGTTACATATATATATATATATAACCCACACACACCTATTTTTTTAGGTTTTCAAAATCTCAAAGATATTTTTACTTCAGTATTCTTCAGGCTCTCAAGTAGAGTTTATTAAAAAAATATATACAGTATTACATACATACACACATATATACAATCTATAACAAAAAAAACGACGCACCAAGAAGGAGTTTCCTGATTGTAATGAAATTTCGTATACAAGGACAATTGTACCGAACACACAAATGATTAAAATTTGGCGTCCCGTGAATGACTAGCGGGAGCTACAGTGCATTGGAACTACGCACTTAGCACAGGTTTCAAAAAGAAGTGATTCTTAATCAGATTGTCAAAATTTATGTTTCATTGCGATTTAGGATACCTTTCAACGACTGAAAAAAACGCCTCACCGCCGCAAGATTCAAGCTCACTACGAGCAACTGTCAAAGCTTGAAAGAGGTCGTATCATTGGATTGAAAGAGGCAGGTTGGGCAAATCGACGAATCACTCGTCATATGGGTCGAAGCGATGCGGCCATTAGAAGATGCTGGCAAGAATGGGAGGATATTGGCAAATTTCAGCGTCATGATGGTAGCGGTTAACCTAGGGCCACATCTTATGTAGAGGACAGATTGATTCTGTCACAGTGCCTGATTCATCGTTATTAACCATCAAACATGTGACCCGCACGCAAGTGTTCCCCAGGACGGCTGAAAAAACGAAAATTACGCTCGTACCGACCACTACTCCACTTGCCACCCACGCCTGCACACTGTTCGAGCAAAATTACAGTGGTGCTTGGCTCCACCAGGTTGGAATGATGCTGAATGGGACATATAGTGTTTAGCGATGAATCCCGCTTCCAAATCTGTCCTAACGGTCATCGAAGACGTGTCTAGAGACGCCCAGGGCAGCGTGCCGATCCTGCCTTCACTATTGCACGCCACACAGCCCCTCAACCGTGAGTTATAATCTTAGGTGTCATTTCTTTTTATAGCCTGACCTCTTTTTTCGTTATTAGAGGCACTCTTAGAGCACAACGGTGTGACGACGACATTCTGAGAACTGTTTTGCTACCGTTCCTTTTGTAGTACCCTTGCATTATTTTTCAGCAAGGTAATTGTCAGAACACACATACGGAACGTGTTACTATGACCTATCTTACAGCTTGTCAAACATTTCCTTGGTGAACCAGATCACCAGATATCTCTCCAATTGAGCAAACCTGGGATATAATGGGAAAGAGACTGCATCTACCAGGGAATGTTCATAACCTTGCCCGACTATTGGAGCAAATTTTGCAAGAAATACCGCAGGAAACCATCAGAGTGCTTTATCATTCTATGCCACGTCGTGTGGCAGCTTACATTCAGGGTAGAGGTGAGATATATATATAACACCTTATTGATCTCATTAATTTGTAACTATGTAACTCTAAAATAAATCATTTAATTTTTCTGAAATTTTAAATCATTTTCTATTCTTTACATAATCTTTCCACCCAAAACATTTTGTCTCCATCTGATAACTTTTTATTGGTGCTTCTTTTTTTTGTTATAGAGTATATATATATGAGTGTGTGTGTGTGTGTCTCCGAAAAATACTTTACATTATTTCCAAAGCCAACAAACTGAAAAAAGTGCATATATGTTAAATTCATTCTGGTTTGACTAAATCTAAAAGTAAAGTCTACTTAGTCTTTTTAATTTTAAGAGTGATTATAAATTTATTATCATTATCTTTAATATATTCCTTATAATTTACGAAAGGTCTACTAAGATAGCAAATCAAAAATTTTAAATATTCACTCTTCTTTGCAAAACTTATTAAATATCTATGAAACAAGTCTCAAAACTTCAAGGCAAACTGAAGCTATTGTATCCAACTTATAAGCCCTGGATACTGTCTGATTTTAATATGTATGCGTAGGTGATTACCTTGATACCAAATTTAAATTCAGTTGTCTAGTTACCCCCTTTTATATTAGTATCAAAAGTATACGAAGTAATTATATATATATATATACATGTATACATATACATGTATACATATATATACATATATATATATATGTGTATATACATATATATATATATATGTATATATATATGTGAAAGGTTCAATAATATGTGACCACAATTCTCACTTTTTTCAGTTCTCCAGCAAAAATTGCAGAAAATTTATTAATTTTACGTTACTGAAATATATATATATATACACTGCTGGCCACCGTAAATGCAACACAAAGAAAGACAAGAGATAGCACAACAAAATTTATTTTGTAGATTAGATGTCGACCAAGTATCAAAAGATTAAATTTATAGACTTCTGTAAAGTGTGATTCCTGCCAGAATCAGTAGCCAGAGTAGCCGCCATTGTTGGAGATCACCTCTGCCACACGCCTCGACATTGATTCAAAGAGAATTTGGATGTGTTCTTGGGGTACAGCAGACCAAGCAGCTTCAACACGTTGCAAAGTTGATCTGGTGTGGCAGCTCGGGGAGTAATCTGGGTCAATCGTTGAGCAACCATGGACCGCATATTTTCTATCGGCGAAAGATCCGGAGAGCGAGCCGGCCAGGGAAGCAATTCAATCTGGTGATTGACGAAGAACCTTTGGACTATGCGTGCCAAGTGTGGTTGCGTATTATCCTGTTGAAATATGGCTGTGGCCAAGCCCTGAAGGTAAGGAAGGACAACTGGCTCCAACACCTCGGAGATGTAGCGCTGGCTGTTTAAAGTATCGGCAATGCGCGCTAGAGGAATGCGAGAGTGATATCCAATACCGCACTATACTATAATACCCGGTGCAAGACCAGTGTAGCGGTGCATAACGCAGCTGTTCAGCATTCTCTCTCCACGGTGTCTCCAGACTCGAATTCAACCATCGTGGTGTTGCAGACACATGCGTGATTCGTCAGTAAAGACAACTTCATTCTATTCTGCCACCCACATCCTTCTTTCATCGCACCATTGGCGGCGGAGGCGTCTGTGGTTCTGCGTCAAGGGTAGACCGAGTAATGGACGTCTTGCGGTCAGACCACTCTGCTGTAAACGGCGTCGAATGGTACGCGCAGACACTGAATGATGCGTTCCAGACTCAATGTGCTGTGCTATGGTTCGTGATGTGACTGAGCGATCCGTTACTGCCATGCGCACAATTTGCCTGTCCTCACGTGAAGTAGTGCACTGAGGCGGATGCGATCTACCACGTCGGTCCGTCGTACCCTCCTGCATCCAACGGTCACATATCCGCATTACAGTTGTTTGGTTTCGTCCAACATGACTACCAATTTCCCTGAAAGATAATCCACAATCTCGGTAGGTCACTATCCTTCCTTTGTCGAACTGGGTTACTTGGTCGAAAGCTGATCGCTATTTTCTACGAGATATAACTGATCGTTTTTTGAAAAAACCACAAGAAAAACACAATTGCCGAACTTGAAATAGTCCAAATCTAATCTTTTTAATAAAATAGGAGAAATATCTTCTTTTGATGTATTGGAAACTGTTATGCAGCTTTTCTTAAGTTAATTTTTAATATTTAAGTATTATCCATATTTTAGCTATAAAGTATTAAACTTTAGTTCCATTCTTAAAAAATGTATTTAATCAAGTTTAAATAAATGAGTTTGAAACTTCTAACATTCTAAAAATGCATAAATAATTCAAATTAATAAAGAGAAAATTTTAAAATTTGTGATTAAAATAGCAATTGCAGATATTTTCGTATCATTAAGACTATCTTAAATCCCCTTTAATACAGATTTGAAATAAATGTGTTTGTCTAACTGCATTTTAAAAGAACAAAATGAACGTGAAAAATTAGCATTGTATTTTATTTTTACTTTCCGTATTGCTTTTGAAGTTATTACATTTCGAAGCGTAACCCTTGTTTCACGTTTCCTAATTCATTTTCAAAATTCGTAATTCATTTAATTAAATATTCCATTGTTCTTCTCTTAAAAGCGAGGATTAAATACGCATCAGTGATTACTAAAACATTTTAAATGTAATTTTGTTTAGATAGAAAGATGCCCCTGCTTTGATTCTAAGCCGAAAATATTAAAAGATATTTAAATTCATTTATTTCCAGGAAAACCATTTCAGTGTGCAAATTTCAAAAGTTAGAGAAGGAATTTATTTTCAAAAAACAAAAATATTTAGATGTATATTCATGGCAGCAATGTAGAAGTATTTAAAATTTGGATAGACTTTTAATTTTATTCTAGGCAATTAAATGTTTTCCAAAATGGAATAAAACTTCGTGATTCTCATGTTACAAAATATTTTACGGATATATAACCGTTACCAATCATTAGAAACACTAGTTTTTCAATCAAACAGTACAATGTGGAAGATTCTAGTGAGATTCCACAATATTCCAAGTAATATTTTTATAAGTTAAATTCTTCATTTGAATTATTTTGGGTTTCATTGGTACTGATGTCAAACTATATTTTTACAAACCACTTTTAATTTAAAAATGTGTTTGAGTAATTATCGACTTAGTGAGATGAGTATAAAAGAGGTTCTACTTCTTCTATGGTCTGTGTACACATTCCTTAAATACATCGTTCATTCAGCATGTCGAGAAATACATTGGGTAATGATTACTTCGCACTGTTTGTCGGCTAGAAAATGCAGTTAAACTTTGGCATTTAAATACTCGTAATCCTTTCATAGTGTAACAATTTTCACAGAAGTTTATTTGTTAGGATGGACCTTTCGATGTTTGATGTTTGTTTGATTTTATTTGTAGTCTCTCTCTCTCTCTCTATCTATCTATCTATATATATATATATATATATATATATATATATATATGTATATGTATATATAATTCTCTAAATCGGTGTGTGTGTAGTTTTGTGTGCGTATGTGAGTGTATGTCACACAGCAGACGTGTTAAGAAGCAGACTAATATTTTTATCAGAATTTTTATTTCATAGCATTTGTACAACTTGCATAAAACGTCAAGGTATTAAATTCCTAAATGTGACGTTAAAAATGTTTCATACACCTTTTTTTATTCTCCTTCGTGTACATAATCAAATCAGCTCAGAATTTTTTTTATACAGTTTTACAAATAAAGGCAATTTTAACGACTTCAATGTCCAATATGCTTCCGAAACTGCATGCTTAAGAAAGGGTGGAAAATTTATATTCGTATTTTGAGATATGTATTTCAAGAAATTTTTAATACAGTTTTTCTAAGTTTTCAATAGTTAAAAAAATAATATATATTCCCTTCATCAAAACGTATGAAAAATAACAAATTCCACCTTAAATTTGTAAAATAATAATAGATATATGTGTTTTCTTTTATTCAAAGCTGAATCTTAATTACGCAGTATACTTTTATTTCATAAAATTAATGTTGTCAACATGATGAAAATTATATTAATTATATTCTTGTAAATCAAAATTTAGTACGTTACTCATATATTTACTACTTTATTCTGCATCTAATTAATTTAATTTAAAACAAATTCCAAACAAACTGTAGAAAATATGTGAATTAAAAAGTTTTTTTTATCCTACGCCCATCTTCGGTATTTCGCCATTAGTCGACGAGCATCCTATTAAAAGGAGGACGAAGCATAAAAAGAATTAAAATTTGCCTAGAGAAAAACTTTAAAAGAATAGGGCAGTGTTTGAGGTGGTCACTTTATGATAGTTTCAATCGCCTTCACATAGTGCCTCTTGTTGAAACTAAACGACTGATAACTTATCGCCTTAAAGTAGCCCTTTTAATGAAGTCAAGTTGAAGAATTGGTATAAGTGCTTTTTGACGTGAATACTTCTTTAAAATTGCTTCTATAGTGGGAGGCAATTCAAAAAAAGCGAATAATAACGAAATCGGGGGATAAAGTTTGGTGTTGCAGCTACATACATATTTATCATCTCTATCCAAAATTCAATTACACCACTGGGTAGCTAAAGAATCAAAGAGTTTTTTACACTAAATAAGGACTGTGCCTCATCGTACGTGGTGGAGAGGGAAGCGTGCCGCTATTTTGAGGTCATTTTGCTGCGTATCGAGAATTTCATTCAGTATATCTTTTGACTCAGCGAAGCTACGACGTTTGTTTTAGTTTCAATCGTCAGCTCTCATGAAAATCTATCAATTGTATAGAAAAAAATTTGTGTTAAATAGTAATAGAGAGTGAATATATTGTGTTAAAAAAAAGTGTTATCCAAAATATATAATCTTGGTCTATACGAGTCAAAATACAAGTCCAAATACAGAAATCATATATGGTAGGAAAGGGCTTCTCAAGAGCAATCGAATGGTCTCACTAAAACACCATAAGACTAAATCAAGCAATGCCGGGAACGTAAAAGAATGAATGCGACCGAGAGTGGATTAACAGTGGTCCTAGTAGTTCTACTGCTGGGGCAGTTGAAATTATGTAAGTGGGTGATTAAATCGTTTCTATATTGACACCGAATTGTGTAAGCATCGATTGTGTACGAAAGCTTGGCTACAATTCTTACTTGGTCAACTATTGGAAATCATTACAAGATTACAATACATTAAGATTCATTTCATGCTAACACAATAACCAGTTGTGTTGCAACCAACTGAATCGGTGATGATCCGATTAAGCATCTACAGCATCCAATTGAGCGACAGAAGTATACAAAATTAGGCGGCTGCGTGCCATCGAAAGCATATATAGTACGTTTCGATGCGTACCACAGACTGCTGAAGAGCGTAAGTTCGTTTATGAGGACCTTGAAATTTTTCAAATCTTTACTAAATTCTGTGCAGTATTAGATGGATCGCAAAAAGGATCTTTTCACGATGATACGCCAGCTGGGCAAGCCGTCGATGTTCCTTACACTGATTGCTAACGAAATACACATTGTCAGTTAATTAATACATATTTATTTTATACATCTTACCCATCAAAAAGAAATCTGATTTAACGTTTACCTGAATTTCGATGTATCATGTGTACCATTTGTGTTGTACTTTTCATATCACAGACCTATAATTAATAAAGTTATATTTTTACACATTTGTTTACTTGATTTCTCTTTCCAGAACTTGTTGAAAGAAAATAGTTGCCTTCATAAAAAAACATGGAGACCCGGAGAACTTCTTACTGTTCAAATATGATTGTGACATACATAAATAATAACATTTTTTATAAAAATATATTTCCCATTACGTGTGACGCATTCACGTACAAAACACGGCCGTGTCCATGACACAGCCACACCCTCTTTTTTTTAAATTAAAAAGCGGGATCACTGTTTGTCACAAACCATTATTTGTAATATTAGGCTCAGCTCTTAACCACCCTTTCCTCCTCAATATCCATGATTGCCTCTACTACCCCACCACACGTAGAGGCTGCAATATGCTGTACTACAGGAACACGATTTACAACATGAACGCGTTGCACATCTTATGTAGCTTTTAGTACTGCAAGGTGCCTTACAACCATGACTTAGTTAACTACTGACAGAATGATTACACAACCCCCTCCACCAGCATGCCCACCAAGACCACCTACCATGCCTCCATGTGTGCCAAATATGCCGTGATTATTTCCTATTCCCCAGTACAATCCTATTCCACCAAGTCCTCCATGGCTACTTCCTACGCCATTTAAGTGCTTCATATTCCCTGTATCCACCTCCTGATACACTTTGTCCGCCAAATCCACCGTGACCCCTTCCTGTAGCATCATGTTCTCCTTTTCCACCTTGTCCTTCTTCGCCATCTCTTCCAGGGCTATTTCCCATACATTTATATCTTCCGTGTCCCCCGACGGATCTACCATGTCCTTCATACCCCCCGTGTCCACCTCCTGATGCCATATGCTCTTTATATCCACCTTGACCACTTCCTGAAGCACCATGTTCTCCTTTTGCACTCTGTCCTATTCCGCCAAATCCTCTATGGCTACTTCCTACTCCTCCGTATCCTCCGTGTCCCTCTCCTCTATCCCTCGATGTCCTTTTGATGTTATATGACCTACGTAGTTTCCAACCTCTTGAGTAATAAGTACTTTCCACAAGCGCCATGTACTGCAATCGATGAGCCACCATAACTTCCTGCATGACCTCCACAAACCCTCCTTTGGATTTTACAAAACAGTGGTCAAATTTATAGGATCATTTTTGAGATATTTGTATATGTCTTGCTCTTGATAAATATGCTATGTCATGAGAATATGTACTGCCAACTGTAAAAAAGAAAATAAAGAAATTTTTAGAAATTCTTAGTGGAAGTAGTAGAAGAAAAATATATATAACAAATATAACTCTTACATTTGATTAAGTTTTAAAATTGTTAAATTGAAATACTCCAAGGCATGTATTTTATATTTCCGTTTATTTTTATTAAATTTCATTTCATTCAGGTGCTTTATGGAAACATTATTTGAAATATTACTCTATATTTACATAAATTGAGGATTTTTGAGTTAGCGACATAAAGATAATTTTTATATTTATTAATGTTATATTGATATTATATTCCTACTATGCTTCTATAACTTGCAATTTAAACTTAACATATATGTCTGTGTTGGAAATATTAGAGAAAGCACTATATATTTACAAATATTATCTGCCTAAGTATTAGAAAATATGATGGGGATAATACTTACAAGCATAATAAATAAATTATACAATTCTGGTATAATGGAACAAAAAAAATCAATCTAATGTCTCCACAAGTTTTAAAGAGTTTCAATCTTATATTCTATAAACTTAAATGTATAATATTACTATATAATTTTGAGTGAATATCGTTAAAATGTCATCCATTGCTTATGAAATGTGTAATATTTTAAGTTATTTGAGTAGTCTTGAAGTTATATATGCGAACAAACTGCAACCAAATTCAATCTAAACACAATAATATCTTGCTTGGACAGAAAAGCTTTTAATGCTTTTTAAGATGTGTGTGTGATTACTATCTTTCCGTTTTGATATTTTCACTAAATTGTTAATCTTTTTCTTCTATACCCTTAAATAATTGATTTTGTAAAATAAATTTTAGCTCTAAATTTAATTCTATTCACTTTTAAAAAAAAATTATCTTTTAAGAAAATAATATGCTTTGAGCATTGGAAAAAGCTGAACGAAATACACTTTATAAAACTAACAGATTTTTTTCTTTCTTTCTCATTTATGCCCCATTTTTTGCCTTTATAAAAAAATTGGTTACATTAATTGTGTGTGTGAACAAAAGTTAATTTCTTTTCCAGTTTAAAACTTACGTGCACACATGAATTTTAAAAAATGCTTCTATTTTATTGATTTTGTAAGCTACTTTGTTAGTAAAACTGTGTTCTCCTTCTTCGCCTAACTGGCAAAAATTATGAACTAGTCTTTTTAAAGAAAAGAGAGACATATTTTGTGCAGGTTCCCAAAAGTTAACATTTGCATTCCAAATTAAGAAAATTATCAAAAAAAAAAAGGTATTTTTCACCAGGTGTAGTCTCCTAACAATCTCAATGTGGTATTTTCTATCATGCTCTAAATTCATTTTATTCAGTCTGTTTATATTTTTGAGTAACATTTCTCATATTTATACTCGTTTCATTATTATTCATTATGAAAAGTTTACACTGCAGCGTGTGGAAATATGGAATGAATGGTATCAGCTAAAATTATATCCTCGTTGTATGATCTTTCAAAATTTCGAGAACTACTGTTTGAACTCCGGAGTCAAAATATGCGCATTTTCATTCAGTTACATAATCATAAATTCGACTGAAACTCAAAACAATTATCAAGGAATGAACATTTCTATCGTTAACTATTATTTCTACACCGATATTCCTTTAAAAGCGTAGAAAGAAAGAAAACGACTGAAAATAAAGGAGTTTCAGATGCAAAAACTGTAGTCAATCAATGAATTTTCTGAAATCGCATTGACTGAAATAAAACAAAAGATTCAACAACGAAATTTTTCTTAAATATTTTGAAAATTTGCAAACATTTTTTTACGTCGAAATATTAATTTAAAGCTAGTGAGATTTAGTTGTACCCTTAATACCTCAAATAATATTTGTATAACTTAAAGCAACTATTAACTTACCTCTTTATATTTAACATCTTTTATTTTCCTCCTCGTGAATTCAAAGTAAAAGGAATTGTACTACGCAAGAGGGATTTTGCGCGAGTGACTCAAAGGTTTGTAATCTCATCTGACATTCTTGTTAGAATTTTGAAGATGTCAAAAATTTTCTCAGTGTGTGTGTGTGTGTGTGTGTGTGTGTGTGCGATCCATTTACAACTCTTTTTTTTTTAAATTTTTCATTAGATTTTTAATTTTTCATTAGCAAGAAGTTTGTTTTCTTTTAAAGAAAACATAAAGTTGGTAAAATTAGGAAAGGAGCTTTTTTACCGATGTAGCTCAGCAACCATATCTAATATACAATAATTTAGGAGCAATCATCGCACAAATATAGGAATTTTTGGATATGCTCAATTTGTTCCGCATAGTTGTAGATAAATTAAGAACAAATAATGTATTTGACACAGCAAAAAATATTGATAAATCAGTTCAAAGCTTCTTCCATATTTCAACAAAGAGAGTAAATATGTCATTAAGTCTCTAAGAAATAAATCCTAAATAGGATCACTTGTAAGTATTAATAAATTTAAATGTACCCCATTTTAATAAATTAAAGTAATATTATGCAAAAATTTTGTGAAATAAATTATTAAAAATTAGTTTATTTTTAAATAAAACATATATTGTTACACTTTGTTCTGCCATTTTATGCATTTGACTCTTTTGTGCTAATCAATTAGTGCACTGCATTAGTTTTAAAATTATGTAGATTTTGAGTATACATTTCTCGTGTTACTTTTCCCTGAAGTGAATTGAAAGGAAAGTTAGTAGCGCCCATTAGTCAATAATTCCATGCTTCCTAAAATTTTCAACGGAACTTTGTATAATTTGAAGATAAATTCAGTTCATGTTATGGCAGGATTTTTTTTAAAAATTCTGTGCAAAAAATGTAATAGATGATTTTGAAATGAAAAACTTAACAAACTTTGTTTGTTTTTTAGTTTTATCATTTTAAAAATGTATAGTTAAATATTTCGTCTTATACTAAATCAAAATCTATTGTAAAAATTCGGAATTCATTTAAGCTTGGTTAATGTACGTACCTTTACCTTGATATTACCTTGATATAGGAAATCCATCGGTTAAAAAGCATGACCCACGTTAAATCAGTCAAGACTCAGTCCTCACTTTGGCGTGGTGTGAAAACTTGGAGAAAGGTGTCACACGCAGGTGTCGTTTGCGTTACTTGACGGAGATTCAAAATTGTGAGATTCATCAACAAATAGTAATAAAAATAGTTCTCTCACTAAAAAAAAGTACCTTTCACAAGATTTAACATAGTTTTATATCTATATTTCCATTGACTGACCGAAGTTTATATAGTTATGTGGTCAGTCAACAGTAACCATATCCATCATTAATGATTCTATATAAATATGGTTTATATAATATTTATCGTATAGAACCATAGATTCATATTTACGATTCTATTGACTGACTCATGTTTATTACAGTATAGTTAAAAAACTGAAAGTTCTAAATCAATGATTTGAGTGAATCGGTGATTGCGTGTAGTGGTAATGCTAACATACACCGTTTTTTGCGTTTCCTATGTCTTCCTTCTACACCAAAGATTTTGGATTAGTTATTCATACTTGGAAACTATTTTCGAAAATACAATAAGAAAAATTTTCCTATTTATTTAAATTATATTAAGAACGTTCTTTGCAAAATGCTATGAATACTCGAAATATTTAAAGGCACTCTTAAAAGAACCTCGATATCCTTAAAAATTATTGAAAATGTTAAAAAATTTCGAAATAATTTGAAATAATTAGATGATATATTAATAAATTCTAGATTTTTTTTTGGACGAAAACAAATAATTAAAGATTTACAGGACATCTTCTAAAAAAATTAGTTAAAATACAGTTCCGAAGAGAGAGTGTTAAGCTTTACTTATATTTAAAATATAAATATTATACCTTATGTGATATTGCTTCATAAATCTAACTTTAATTTAAGCAGCCAAATACTTATAGAACATAAATTAAGAGCTAAACAGTTTTTTTTTTAATTTAAACTAAATTATAAGGTTTTCAATTTGAAAAATGTAATAAAATTAAGCATCGATTGGAAGTAACTATAAAAATCAACAAAGTTTGAAGAACTTCAAGTTCAGAACAATTAACATAAAATTCAGCAATAAATTCCAGATTCAACTCTGATTCTTTAATAAATAATTCCTCTTCAGGTGTTAAAATATACGAGGGCTGTTCAAAAAGTATCGAGACTGAATTTATTATGCAAAAATATACATACATAAACACGTTTTGAGTCAATCTCCTTCGAAATATTCTCCATTGGCAGTAACACACTTGGCCCAACGATGTTTCCAGTCCTCGAAACATTTCTGGAACTCAGACTTTGGGATGGCCTGAAGCTGCTGTGTCGAATTCTGTTTTATGGTTTCAATGTCCTGAAACCGGTGTCCTTTTAAGGTGTTCTTGATCTTGGGAAAGAGGAAAAATCAGCACCACTGCCTTCACTTGTGCAATCTTGTCCTCATTGCGAGAGGTGGATGGGCGTCCAGAATGGGGATCACTGTTCACTGATTGATGACCCTCCTTGAATCGCCGGAACCACTCGAAAACCCGAGCACGACTCATTGCCTCATCTCCAAATGTTGTTTTCATCATCTCGTAGGTTTTGGTGCCCATTTTACGGAGCTTAAAGCAAAACTTGATACAGATTCGCTAATCCGTGTTTTCACACATTTTCTTTTTTCGACGAACGCACGCAAACACTCCACGTGAAAGAAGTCAGTGTGACTGAACGGCGCGCTGTACAGACCTGCCGAATTTTGTGAGACAAGGTGAAATATGCACGTGCATGATGCGCACAGTCCCTCCGCTGGGGGTTTTCTCGAATAAATAGAATAAATTCAGTATCGATACTTTCTGAACAGCCTTCATAAAATTCTGTTATACCTCCTGCTCATGGTATAAATATTAACAGTAAAACCGGTTTTCGCTCTCCTGACTTCATCAAAGAACAAAACAAGATTTACAAAATAAGATATAGCTCACTTCAGTTTCTACCATATTTGGATAAATAACTTAGAAAAATAAACATGGGTCCCAGGAGATTTAATAGTCTTAAAGCAAAAGGAAATTAAATTGAATAAAGAAATCGGTGAAATTCAAATGCTAACCCCATCAAGACAAAATAAGAGCTATATGGCTATACAGCTTTGGTAACACTAACTCAGATTTCCTATTCACTGTTTTTGAGGACATTTTACTATTAAACAATTTATTTTTGCATTTACTTTCTACTCATGATTTACTTTTCATATATTCTCGAATAGCCACGAAAACTTTTGGGATAATCTTTTAAAGGTGTATATTTTGCACTGAAGCATTAGTGACACTTCTTAGCTAAAATGCTCCTGTACACTCTACAAGCTCATAACTTTCCTTTAGAAGTAAAAAATTATTCTGAGATATTAAGTAATATTGCAGTATGCATTATTTGCGACACGTCTCTGAATAAGTATTAAATCGTTTCCAAAATATGAAGTATACTGAAATATTTCAGGAAGTGTTAATCTTTATTTATAGGCTCTCAATTTAACTCATTTTTTTTCAATTCCTACTATTAGTTCACATTCTCCCAATATATATATTTATTTATTTAAATATATCTTGTTCAAATTTTCAATCGTTAATAAAATACTTTTTATTCATTTACTGAGAAGTTCAAATACATTATTTCTAAACTTGATGTTAGTACGGTTTTTTTCAAGTGTTAAATCCTCAATTAAATTTTATTTTTTAATTTTAAATTTATTCTAATTTTAAATTTCTAACGAAGTTAGAACTAGCACCAATAGATAACGCTAGTAAGCTTTTCTAATGATTTTTTTTTATATTATTTATTTATCAATCATCGTTCAAGCAGATAACAGTTAATTTTTCATTGATAAAAAAAATGCAATTTTACGAAATTAACTCGAAAAAAAAATTTGTTTAATAATGTATTACAAGAACTATCTTCAACTTTACTTTGAATTTAATTATAATGCTTATTTGTTTTCTCGTATATTTACTTTCCGTATATATATTTCAGACAGAAAAATTATTTTGTACAGGAAGGCCAATGTGCAAAGACGACTCCTTGAAAGTTTCGAATAATACTTCAAAAATTCAAATAGATTTGGCTATAGAAAAATAAAGAATACAAACCTCAAGAAAAAGAGCCAGTTGTATTCATGAGTCAGGAGGCTCTTCATAAAAGATTGCTCATTTTTTTCATATATCCTAAAAAATTGAGGCACAATTGACTAGATCGCCTTACGGTTAGAACTGTTCGCTTCACATTTTTTCCCAAGATTTTTTCAGTCGTTTTGAAGAATATTCAAATGGATAATTTTTTAATTTAGTGAATTCGTTCTTTTGCAACCATGGTACGAGCTCCAAACTAGTGAGAGATTTTCTTTTTCTTCTCTTAATAAAGAAAAATACCAATATTTATTTACGTACGCTTCACAAACATCTGTTGGAGGTGAAACTTTCTTTAATGTATGCCAAAATATTTTTAAAAGATTAAAAATAAAAATGTTAATTTACAGTGGAAATATTAGACCTCAAAAACAACAGAAATAATGTAAAAATCAATGTCAGTTTCTTTATATTTATTTGTTTCCATGTTTGAAAAATCAGTACAGTGTTAACAATTATCAACCACTAAAATTAGACTAAGAATTGAATCTATATACTTTGTAGACTTAAGACTTAATATCTCATGTTTAAAATTTTGCCGTTCTGTATAAAATTTTTCAAAAGTACCTGAATTAATTTCATTGATATCTTCGAGTAGCATATATTTTGCTCACCAGTACAGATAAAAATTTATCAGTATATTAAAAAAAATATTTAAGCAAGTTTCATTTATTTCGTTTTTTACACCGTTAAAATATTTTTTTTTAAACGGGGTCATTCAGAACTTAATGAATGATTAATTTTTGACCAATTAATTTTCGTAAGCAGAATGTCATCAATTTCTTCTGAATAAAATATGCTGAATTCAAGGATTGACAGTTTATGCATTTAAAATAATGAGTATAACTATTGCATTAACACAACGAAGAAAACCTTGGAATTAAATCTCGGTTATATATTTTAAATTTATTTTTAAAATTAGATATTCTGAAAAATATGCAGTTATTGTAATAATACATAAATGCAGGGTTAAATAAATAAATATATATATATAACATATTTATTTCCTTTTTTTCCAAGAATTGCTTTCTGATTTATTTTTTTTTGACACAAATCATTCTTTGTTCACTCCCGAGTATATGCTTCTGATTTATCATGTGGTGAAAAATAGATCACGGGAGATTTGAAAAACAATTCAAAGGAAAACTTTTAACATTTAACTTAGTTGTGAAATTCACAACTCTTTAATAAGGCGATTGAATGAAAGAAGAATTTGGGCTTAGAAAAATCAAATGTCCTTCAAGATATTTTTTTTTTCAAATATCTTCACCACATCAATAATTAAAACCTTCCCATTAACCACTAAACACCGACAAGACAACTTGACATGCTTTCCGGCAAAGATTTATTCCATGCGTAAATCTTTAAATGTTTTTAAGCATGAATTATTTTCTCTTTAATTTTATTTTCTTTTTACCCAGAGATGAGATTTTTACATATTCATTTGCCATTTTCGTTAATTGAATTTTCGCCTGATCATATTTTCTGATAAACTAAAAAACAACGACGTTTTTTTAGACATCAGATATTTTCTACTCTGAAATTAATGAATTTTTTTTTCTTGCTTCAATTATAATTCTTCACAACTAATGTTATTAAATAATAAAGTCAATCTTCGATCATCTCAGTTAATTTTCTTGTCTGTTTTAATGATAATCAGCTGTAGATATTTTTAAATATGTAAAGTGCAAATCTTTTTAATGTTTTATGAACAAACAGTTTAGAGAAAAATTGATATTGTAATTTCTTTTGTAAATTAATATGTATTCAAAACAATTTTGAATAACAAAAGTCATATTCATAATAATTTAACTATAAGGAATTGAAATGTAGCTTTTTATTATATTGACAAATATAAGAATGCCATTCAGTTTTTACATAATAACGTGACCTCCCCGACAAGTTGACATACGCTACTCTCTTGTTTTATTTTTCCATTTCCATCCAAGATGACAGTGGGGTCGAGATAGCCGAGTGGTCATGGATGCCGTTTCTGTCGAGTTTTGGTGCCACTAAAAACGACGTGTAGAGAAAGAGATACATTTTAAATCTGTTAAGGTTCAAAGTCTTCGCGTTGAGGTGGTGAGGACGTTTGGAGGGAGGAGGTGCTAGCTTAGGTACTGAGATGTTCTCAATCAATTTATCCTCATCGACATAGAAATTTATGTTGTTACTTGGCTGATTATATCTTGGGGTATATGATTATATATGTACCAATAAATTAAGTATGTAAGTTACAAATAATGTTATCAATATTTAACACTAATTTTAATTATTAATTTAACAATTAATACTAAAATACATCTATATAATGATCGTTAATTTATTTCTATAACAGTTTATCAATCAAATTAGGCCTTAACTTGAAAATTTAGGGTTTCTGCATTTTTTTTTTCGTTAGGCACTATTCAAAGTGAAACAAAAAAAGTTCTATAATTTGGATAATTTTTATTGAGGGTAAAAATACAAAAAAGAAAGTACAAAATAATGAAAATGGTTGGAAAACCTCCTTATTTTACTACTAGATCCATTTATTACATTTAGAACTTAGACGAATAAAGCTTGTAACAGGTTCTCTCTTCGAACCTTTCACCTAACTATTCTTGAGGTAACTGGGACGTCTACGATAAGGAAAAATGAACCTTTTTTTTCACCAAATTTAAATGGTTCTCACTTAATTTAAAAGCAACTGATATAAAAATTTTACGTTGAATTAGCTGCATATTTATGTACCTGTTAGTATAAAAATATTCTATTTTTAATTCTAATAAATCTGTATGAGCAATAAATAATCAAAAACTATTTTTTTTATTTTCGTGGCATGTTTTTATCTTTATGTACAATTTGCATAAAATCCACTGTATATATAGCTATAAGATTTTACAGAGCTTTTGCAAACATAACAATCCATAAAATGAACGAAAGGAAACTTTAAAAAATAAATTTATACTAATTTTTAAAATTTTTAAATTTAGTGGTTCAAACTTCCTTTAAATTTCATTAAGAAATTGGGCTATATCTAAAACTTGTGAGTGTTTATTTGGAAAAAAAATCGTTCACTTTGTTGTAAATTTGTGGATCTTATAAAACGCAAAATATCAGCCTGATATCAGGTAAAGTAGATTTTGAGAAAAGTGTACCGGAATCACCAAAAAATGAATTTTGAGAAAATTGCAAATAAAGGTATTTTCATCTATGATTTGAAACATAATATTTTTTACTACAATATAAAGCCATACCATAATTAATTGGATTATTTTACATCATTTCTCAGTTTTTAAATTGTAAGTTTAAAATTCTACATTATTTAGAAGCCTTTTTAATTACACTTTCCCTACTTAATCAACATGCGTTATGAACGATTTGCACCTTCTTCCATTTAAAAATAGCAAAATTTTATATCCATAAGATTTAGTATTTTTGCTTCACTTAAAACACATATTTTTATGGTGCACACAAAAAAATGTCTTTGATGAATTTAAAAAGGTAGTTCGTGTTGTCTAATTTAAATCGGAATCTGTTTTTAAAAATTATAAAATATTATGCAATGGTGTATCTGTTTTTGGACTTATACTTATAAATATTTATTTATTTTAAAGTAAGACCAACAGTTATAAACATATAGAGCATTCAAATTTTAACAGTAAGCAGCAGTTAGGAAAAACGAAACGTCTATTTTACAAGCTGTGTATTTTATTTAGAATAATCCTCAAGATTCATTCAATTATTAATTTAAAAACTACACTGAGTTTTTATAAATGCAAAAGTAGACATAATTAACATTTCAAAAAAACAAAATTTTATTTTAAAATTTTAGAACAAATTATTTAAATTTTCCGTAATTTTTGCACAAGAAATGCGGAATCTTTCAATAAATTTGACCATATAATACAAAAAATTAAATTTTTTATATAGAAAAATTAGTTTTTTAGAATACATATTATAGCAAAGGGGATTTTGACGAAAGTGTACCTTAATCACAGTTACATCGCATTTGTTTACAATTTTAAAATTCAATTTTCTAGCGTTCTATTTATCGAATTCTCCTAAATAATGCCTCTGTGGACGCGGCAAAGTGCCATCTATTTTTTAAAAGTAAAATTAAAAAATTGTAAAATTCGAAGATCTTTCACGTCCTAATTACCTTAAGGGGGTAAGCTCTTTCATGAAGTGCTTGATTGATTTTTGAAAACCTCTTTCTGTGAAGAAACCGTGACGTACGTAAATGAGCCTTACTATTTAAGGTAAAGTGAAAGTAGCTCGCGGAGAAATAGTGAAATCTTGAGATTATATATTTAGGAAAGCGGAGGTCTCTCTCTCTCTCTCTCTACAGGTATTCGGATCCATTACGTCAGTTTCACTTCATCTTGTATCAGATAAGTAATATTTGTTATTATTAATTTAGAGATGTTATTTCACTCCCATTTGCTAATTACAACCGTACTTGAGTTGGGCTTTGAGTAAATAAAAGTTGTTTATTTTACAATATGTCTCTTCCGTTAACCATCTCGCTGTTGCGAACTTAGGCTCACCACTGGATGATTTCGAAACAATTATCCCACAAACCAATGATAGGAGAAATAAAATGAAGGAATATCAAAGTGGTTGGTATAAGATCTCCATTTGTAATAAGATGTGAATATTTTATCAACTGAGCAAGGAGACGGACCCTATCCAGAATCCTTTAAAAATATTATTGCTCTGCATGCACTTGAACAACTGATAAAAGAATACCATCTAAAAAAATGCATAAAATACAAGAATGTAATCAATAAGTCACATTAATTTCTATAAAATTCTTGAATGCCGAAAAACAAGCACACCTTTTCTTTAAAAAAAGGAATGAAATTTTTTATGCTTTTATTCCGTAAATTATTTAATGTTTGTTGTATTTTTAATTTATTTTTTATCTTTTTTTTGTACTGTTGTGTGTGCTTGATCTCTCTCTCTCTCTCTCTCTCTCTTTCTCTAAAGTTAAAATTTAGAAAAAAAATGAAGGAATAAATATATTCAAGAATATTTTGCTTTCATAAATTACCTTTAGATCTTTTTGTTATTCCCTTTTAATTAACCTAACTAAGTAGCGCAACAGCCCATGAAGGACAAGTCCTACTGTGCCCAACTCAGTAGACGCGACTTTGGTCCCTGAAGCGCATGAGCAGATGTTCCGTTCAGGTGGTCAGTCTGACGCAAATCACCCAGTGTCAAGTTCCCAAGCAAGCTTGGTACTCATTGATCCATCCACTGAAGGGATGAAAGATAGAGTCTACCTTTCTCAGCCCGGAGTTTGAACCTCGGACCTGTGGTGTGGAAGCACGGTGCACTAACCACTCAGCCACTGGGCTGCTATTCCCTTTTAATAATTAATAACTGTTTTCGTTGATGTTTTTAAAAATCAAATAAATATTGAATATGTCATCATATAAATAAAAAAGGATTTAGAAAAATAAAGAGTTGTTAAATGGTTTATTTTATGAAAAGGTTTTGATGGGCTTATTGCGATTTATGTCATTATTTCCTTACTTAAATTGAAACAAATATTATCATAGAACTAACAAACTGCAACTACAACTATTGAAATATATAAATATTTCAACTCTACAACCGACGGCATTGAAAAATTTTTCAACTGCAATAAGTAGCTACTTTAAATTTAGAATACTGTCAATAAAATCGATCTCCTGTTATGCAGATTTAAAGTCAGTGCTTTTGTTTGATTGTATTTTAAAGAAGAATAAAATGAAAATGAGTAAGTTAACCTCGTCTGTTAATCTATTTTCATTTCGTATTTCGGTTCAAGTGATTACCTTCGTAACTAAATCAGTGTATTAAACTTCATAATTCATTTTAAATTTGTAATTTGCTTAATTAAATATTCCATTACTCTTGTTTGTAATGTGAAGACCAAATATACAACAGTAATTATCTAAGCTTCGCAAATGTTATTTTGCTCAGATGAAAGGGATGTTCATGTTCTAATTCCCGAATAGGTATTTAAACTCGTTTTATTTTTAGATACGCGCCTTTCTGTAAGGGCAGCGCAAAAGTTAACGAAAAGTACGAGTAATTTGTTTTCATTTAATAAAAATAATATTTTGAAATAAGCTCGGTTTATTAAACAACGAGTAATTTCAAAATTCTGTTGGCATTTCATTTCATTCTTAATGAGCCATCACTTTTCAAAACCCCATAAAATTTTACGCTTCGCAGAACTTCAAAACTTTTAACAGTAAAATGTAGGCATTGCCAGTAATTTCAATTATTTGTTTCGGAGTTATGTAAAACGACACATTATTTGAAAGTATCAAAATGAGGGTAAGTGTAGCTAGCAGTTTTCATCTGTACATAATTATACTATCAATGTACTAAATATTGCAAAACAATTGAAATCTCTTATCGTTAGTGTTGCTCATAAATTTAGATGTTTCATGAAACTACTTTATCAATAAAAAAGAGCTATCGTTCCTGAATTTAAGAAGCAGGAATTTACTGTCATCAATTCTTTAATTGTGATACAATAAATTAATTCAGTACATTACTAGCAACAGTAATTGAAAACTTTTACCATTTCAGAATGATTACAATAAAGGTCATAATACTCCAAGGCAGGTAGAACATTAAATTGCTTGTGCTGTGGTATCTGGAAGAACCTGGAAGTTTTCTCAGTATCTTTACACTCTATCTTAAGTTATCTAGCTTTATAACTATGTAGATTCTTAATCATTCTTAAAGTATAATCACAAAAAAAGATTCACATATATCTATCAATCACGTTTACTCCAATTACTTGAAAACGAAAGAAAAAGCAAGAGTGGCAGCAAAGCAACTCTATAATAGTTCTCTTTAAATGTCAAGCTTATAAATGCACAAAAATAGGCCGTGTTAAAAACTCATTTGCATGTGAATAATAATTAATGATATCTAGTTTATAGATCGTAAGATTTTTTTTCAGTCTGAGAAATAGAGAATATTGACTTCAATTAATTTTGAGACTAATAGTGACGTTTGAGATCTGCGTGAATTTTCCTGCAGATTGTATCAAAAAAAAAAGAGAAAAAAATCATTACTAGAGGATTTTTTTTGTTAATCTGTCGACTATTCCTTTTTAAGCCTTGAATCACTGTCTGTGGTTAATTTAAAATCGAGAATTTATAGCTGCGCTTATCTAGTTGTAATTGGAAAGATATAAGTGTGTGTTTGTACGTTTGCAGATCAAAAGAGCAAACTCTGTAAGACATGACCTTGATTTATATAACTAATGTAGTTAAATAGTTTTTATTTGAACAGATTCTCTCGCATGTCAAAGTGAAGTCTGAAAGAGTTCACTTATTTTTTTATTGAACTAAATAATTCCATACATTCTCAACTCAAGTATGATAGCAAAGGTAAGCCTCAGCTTAAGATAAGCATACACACAACGGATTAGTAAAAAAATATAAGATATACCATAATAATTCACCAATCTTGTAACATAATAGTTCATCAATCTAAATGTTATCTTAAGTGTAAGTTAGCGTGTTTCGCTACAATTTTGGATGGCCTTATTTTTCTATAAGAAGTAATGGAAATCACGATATGTACCTGAGCTCTCAAATACATGTACGATTTTTCTTATATAATACTAAATTAAAAAATGCAGTTCACTTCACCTCCAGGTACATTTGAATGCACAATTTTGAAAAGACAACGAGGATTCGCTGGGAAAATTAGAATTAATGGAACAGAATAAATCACTTATAAAAAAGGGAAAATAAAAATAAAGAGTGTCTAACAACCAAAATTCAGAAGGTCCACATTCCTTTTAGAGGAATTCATTTCTAAAATATAAAGCTTTCGCTATTTCTATTTATTATTTAATAGTTGAAAGACATATTCTTATCTACTTTGAGTAACATTTCAAAAGTAACAATTGAATTCACCACATTGAAAACTAAAGAATACCTCACTAAAAGAAGAAAGCAGCTGAATATATGTGTCAGCCTTAGAAAGAATTGTCTATCTTTGTCCCAGATAACTGAAAAATTGAGTCTCAACTGACAAGAGTGTCTTATGGTTCACTATTTCCTCCTTTCCTGTAACATTTTCACGATTTCTTGGGCCATATTCAAACGGGAAACTTTTTGATATAGTATTTTATCACTCTTTTGTAACTGTACACAAACTTAAAAATAGGACTTTATATTTCTATGAGAATTAAAAAGCTGGAAATATTTGACTACACGTCACAAATATTTAGTGAAACGGAAAAAATTTTCTATAAGTTTAAAATAAACAGTTTTAAGAAAATTATTATTAATAAAAAACTTTAATAATAATACAAAATCATAACCCCAACGAGAGAATTATAATAATTTTTCTTTCTTACTTTTATAATTGTATTTATTTCAAAGGAGCCATTTAATAACCGCAAAATATATCAAAATAAAACCCAGAAATTAAATGCATATCGCAGAAATTAACTATATGAGCAGGTAAAAAATTAATTGATCCTGAACATGCCAAAATCGATGTGCTTAGCGACGTAAAAAATACTTATTTTTGTGAAATTGTTCTTCGAATCAACCATATACAGAATATACAGAATGCATATACAGAAACTGCTAAACAATCGGGCTTTTTACAATATTAAGAAAATTCTGGACGTAAGTTCTACATATTAAATCAAAAACTTTATATTTCATGAAGATGTTGCAGCTAAAGACATGAAAACCTGCTTTGCATCAAGTCACATGAATTTATCAAATGGCCATCACTATCCCCTGACTGAATATTATTGAGAATATTTGGGGTGAGCTAACAAGACCAACTTATAGTTATGGTCAACAATAGTCGAATGTAAATGAACTTTAAAGGACCATCATTTATTATTGGGAAAAGATACTTCAAAGTTTTGTTCAAAATTTGTATACGACCTTACCGAAGAGAATCATGGAAGATCTGAAGTTTAAGGATAATTGCACTAAATATTAGCTTTATTTTAAAATTGGCAGCTAACAATGATTGCAAATTGCGTCTACAATTTATTCTCCTTGATCTGCTTCTATCATTTTTTGGTTCTTAATTTATTTTACCATTGAAAAGAATTTTATGTTTTTTTGTGAGAATATTTTTATAAAATTTGATTATCTTTTATGTTATAAAATATTGGATTAATTATTTTGGTAGTAAAGTAAATTTCGAATTCACTTTGCGACTATCATTTTTGCGCTGACTGCAAGTGTAGAGACATATTTTACATTGCATTGAAATTTTATATATTAGATTTTTATTTTTAAAATATACAATAACTAACAGATAACATTTTCCTAATAACGCTGTATTTTTAACTATAAGAAATTGATAATCATCAAAATTCCTTAAAACTGAACATTTTTCAATGTTATTTTTCTGGATTGATTAATTTTATGTCTCCAAGCGTAACCCAAATAATATACAATTAATTAATATTATGAAATTCTTCAATACAATAAATCAATTAGCAAGAATATCAGCTTTCTTTGCCGAAATTAAATGTAAAATCCTATAAGCTATATTAATTTATGACATAAATTATTCATAAGTTAATCAAGTATAAAATCTTTATAGATAAATTATTCGTTTCAAAATAACTTCTATAAATATGTCACATCGTATCGTACTAAACCTAAAAGGGTATAAAATTTTACAACGGAATGGAAATATTTCCCTGATCGATACCAAAAGTTCCAGAAAACAAATTCTAGCGATAATTATACTATCATTAACATAAACTAATTAAAATGAAATCTAATAAACGACTTCGCAAATTACCTCAGGCTTAATTTAAAATTCTAAATGATCGGTGGTAAAGCATGAATATCTGACAATGTGTAAAATAAGGTCAAACTAAATGTTTCGTCCCGAATGACACCTTATCTCTATTCAAATGTATCTCTCTTCGTATTTCTCACAGCTTTCTTCGACTGATTTGCATTTTAAGAGATATTTAATATTTTTAAATGTATGATAAATTTCTCAACCTTCGATAATTATATGCCAAAATGGGTAATAATATTTCCCACAAGCTGTCCAAAATGCGTGGTAGTTAAAAACTAAGAAATATTGAAGCGATCTATATTTTCTCTTTAGAACTACTTTGTCAGATAAATGAGGTATGTGTGCTTGAAATTCAGTTGCTAATTTGATTGATTTAGCCCTAGAGAGTCATTATCTCTGGCACACTTCACAGTAAAGGCACGCTTTAGTTATGGTTTAAAAGGCAACTTAAGATCAGTGTGCTTATAGAAATATGTCCCTGGTGTGAGCTCTTTGCAAACATTCCACACTCTAAATGACTTTATTTGGGCTTAAGCCTTGAATACATCATTCTATGTGTTTGGTAACTGCAATCTCAGCAGAATCGTGTATAATAATGAAACTGTAATATTTTTCTGATTTTACATTTATGCCACAAACTTCTATTGCAAAGTATATAATAATTGGAACATATTTTTGTATTATTTAATAGCTTCTCTTTTATGGAAAAGTGAAAATAAAGTTTAAAAGGAATTTTAAGTTTCCTTTACTGTCCAAAATGGGGAAAATAGAATTAAATTTAAGAAAAAAAAACAAAGACTGAAAGAGATTTATGGATATTTAAGGCATTATAATTTGATTAATTTGAGATTTTTTTAAGATTAATATTTCTAGGAGAAAAGTTAAGTTAAATATTTGAAAATAGATACTTTATTACTATGAAATCTTGTAGATTATAAATTATTTGAGAATAGAAATTTATGTTTTTACCCCTGTATCGTGATTTTTTTCCACAATTTGTTTTATTACAAACAACAACTCTAAATTTTTAAAAGGGAATAAAATGCTCAAAAAAGTTTAAATGTCATTTACGATAATTGGGATCAATGTTTTTTTTTTTTTAATTTCTTACATTTTTGAAAATAAAAAATGGCTTACAAACAATGATAATGTTTCTGTTAACGTGTTCTGTTTGAAAAATATTTTTTAACATGCATGCAATTTTTATATATTTTTCTAAATAATTTTTATGTAGTTTATATTGAGCAAATATCAGTTGAAATAGCCAAAAAACTATGTAAAATGAAGATAATATACGAATCATATTTATCTTAATGAATTATACAAAAACAAATGTTTTTTATTGAGAAAAATAAAGAATTCTCAAAGTGAATACAAATCAAACATTATCCTTATTACTACCATTGATCGTCTTCAAAATTATGATTTTTCTTTATATTACAATAGTATTTTATAAGTATAAAGCTGATAAGAAATTAAAAAAGAAAGATTATTAATGCAAAACTTTTCTCCTTATTACCAGCGAATTTTTCAGTTTTAATAAGTATAGTATTCAAATTTGATTGCAAATAATCAAATTAAAAGCAAACCAATTTTTAGTTTTAATAAATAAATTAATAAAAAATAAGACCGCAAACAAACTAATTTATCCTGCAACATCTTGCAGTATCTAAAGTGTTTGATGGGGAAACTTCGCAATGGAAAATAGTTTCTAAATGTCTTTTTATAAGTAATTATTTCAATTTCATTGATATATATAACTTTCTTATGAAATGGTACATTTTTAGCTAGATAATTACTCTTTTTAGTTATGAAAAATCGTGGAAATAAAACTTTCTTTATTAATTTACGAATGAAAACATATCTAAAAGTTTTACTTTTCCAATTTTTACTTACTATACGAGACGAATTTCTTCTTAAATGTCTTAAAATAATTAGATATTTTTTGAAACTCAACTGTAACTTTTTTTTTAATTATAAATCGCTATAAACTTTATTCTAATAATTTAAAGAGTTTTTTTAAAGAGTTTGTATTTATAAAATAGTTTAAAAAGTATTCCCGGATTTAAGCACAGTGGCATATTTTTAAACTTAATAACTTATTAGAATTACAATAGAAAAACATAACTGGTCAGAAATGCACAGAATACTGATCCAGAGCTAGTTTTCTTAAGACAAAGCAAACTTGGAACTGTTTTAGTAAAAATGTTGGAAATACGTGTATAGACTATTTTATTTATTTATTTATTGTATAATTTATCTTCGTTTTTCCTTACCGTAGATAATCATATATTTTACTCACAGCATGTTGCACTTTTTTTCTATTAGCCTTATCATTTCATAAGCATAATTAGTGCAAGAATATTCATAATAAAATAAATTCCCATTAAAATAACTTAAGTACTAAAACTGTATTTTTCAATTTGGAATTTACAATGATAGAAAAAAAAATTCTAAAATCCTTCAAGGAGTATATACAAAATCCTGCTTACGAAAATACAATTTCTCAAGAAAAGAACATAAATATTTGTGTAAAGTTTTCAGAAACCACAAAGGGCAGTGACAACCCAAGATTTCCCTAACCCTACCCTACCGAAAACCAGGATTTCTATCTTGTAACACAAAAATGGAATAAACTTCTAGCGGCTAATACAAAAGAGTCGATAGACAGACGTATAAGTCATTTTTTCGTCCTCCACAATTTAGAGAGCAAACACGCTCTCAGTAATAAAGCACTCACAGGCCCTAGCATGTTTGCCATCTACAAAGGTTTTCTTGAAGACCCTTCCACCAGCGGTCTTCTTTCCCATGGTTTTCCCCTTCGAATCACCAATCCATTCGACCGGCCTTTATTGGAATAGAAAAATAAGAGAGCTAATATGGAGAAAGTCGAGAATCGGTGTTTTCGAGGAGACCGCTAATGCATTGGAGTTATCTTAGCGAATTCAGAGACTTTTCCCCCCGTTTTTCTTCTTCTTTTGCCTGGATGCAATATCTTTTGTCTCGGGTAGTTATTTTTTTCCTTCAACTTCTTTTTCTTGTGTTTCTGGGTCGATATTAGAAAAGCGGTACAGCGCACGTGAACAAACAATAGCTGAGTGAAAGATATTCTTTCGCTATTGTTTTAAGATATTCCATAGATTCCATGATAAATGTAATACTCACTTAGTATTATATATTATAAAAACAGCACCTTTACATCAAGTAATTTTTTCTGTTGTAAGGTGACCGACTACACTTGGAACCATGATTTTGAAAAAGAGTACAAAAGGATCATTTCTTTTTACATTTAATGCCAGTTGAATTAGGATCTATAAAACTGTTTTAAAAATATTATTACGATTAAAATATTTTTAAACGTTATTTTTTGGCAAAGATTAAAGAAAAGATAGGATATTTTCAAAACAATCTCATTTCATGAAAAATTCTTCAACAGTAATAAAATTTTGTCTGTATACAGTTCTATATAGAGTCTGAACTAGGGTTTATAAAATATATAATTCAGAAATGGATTTATTTATATTTCAATATATCAGAGTAGAGAAATTTTAACAAAAAAAAATAGTTATTAATTCAATTAATCGTAACTCTGAAAATATTGTGAATTTTTCAAAACTTCTGATTCAGCCCTTGTATAAATGCCCTAGCTATATATAAGTATAATATTATTATAAAAGAAGCATTTATCATAAAAGTAGAATGTTTTAAAGATATGTCATTCTTTTTTCATTTTTTGCTGAAAATTGCATTTAGATGATTTTTTTTTTCTTGTAATAATATTCTTAAAACAATTTTAAATGTATATTATAATTCAACTGACAGCTAAATGTCAAAAATTTTACACTTTTTCAAAATAATGGTTCCGAACACAATCAGTCACCTTAAAAAATTTGGTGACAAAACAGGAAGTAAAATAACATTTTATGACACACACACAGAGAGAAATATTCTATTCTTCCATTCAAATATTAATCAATCACTCAATATACATAAATATATGTTGTTAAGTATGTTATAATTAACATCCGTCATCTAAAATATCATTTTATTTTATCAGATAAACGTATATTAACGTCTATTTCAATGCGATCATAAATTAAATAAATTTTATATGTAAATTAAAATAAATTTATACTATATATGTATGAATAATACTATATATATATGTATGTACGGATATATATATATCCTTATATAATTATATGTAAATTAGATCTAAAATTAAATCCCCTATTTAACTTTTAACTGTTATTTTCCGTTACATCTTCAAGTATTAAATTTAGTATCCACTTCTTTAGAAGAACAGATGGCCCTAAACAGAACCTTAATTTTTATTACCTCGTATGACATGCTTAACTTTCAAATATATCTCTTCAATAAGAGGTTACTTAAAAACAACTGCCTAAGTGTCATCAGACACTTATACAAAACGGGCGTCCGTTTCTCTCTTAGAATCAGACGCCGAAATGTTTCGTTGAATAAAAACCGTTTTTACAAAATGGCTTGGCATATATATATATATATATATATATATATATATATATATATATATATAAAGTGAAGAAAAAATTATATTGTTTTTGTTGTGTATGGCGAGCTGGACTCACTGGATAAAAATACCTAGTTTCCTTAGGGATTTTTTTTTTGCGTTGTACACATTTGACATGGCTCTGTAGGCATCCTTTTTTTTCTGTGAGTGGAAAATGTTCTAAGTAATGAAAATCTCAAACACACGCACAGTGGAATTTGTAATATAGTTTCTGCTTTCTTCTGCATTGTGCTGTCGCCATCAGATAAATGCATAATAACTGAATCCTTAAATTGGCGCATCCTCTTGCTTTTATTCCCACAATTACTTTGGTTTTATAACTTGTATATGTACAGAAAGATTTCGAAGTAGGGTAGAGCAATTTGCTTGTATCAACGAATCAATTTCCTGGGGTTCCCTAATTATTACTTATCAGTTCACTTTTATTACTTTACAACTCTGTAACTCTACCATCGTCTTATAGGTTTTACCCAATGAGGTCATTGCGCATCTGTAGAAAAATCTGACATAACATTCATAACACATACGATTGTTGATAGATGAAATTAGGTGTGGCGAGCTTGTAAAATCAAACAAAACGAAAAGATAATCTTTGTGTAGGAAGATTTTTATTGAAAAGAAACTACTATATGAGATAACACGTACGCGGTACTCCGCACAAGAATCTTATCCAATGACGCCAGTTACAAGTTATCTCGCACTGTTTTTTTTTTCATGAAAAATTACTGTGTGCTTGACATTACAATATTATATATTATATAACTTAATATCATTATATTTTGTAAAATTTTACGTTTTCTTTAAAATAAAACATTGACACCCAGGGTAAGGCGCTCTAAATTTGCCTGGCAGTGAACGGGTTAAGTGTATTGAGGTACAAAGTCATTGTTTTTGTCGTAAATGTTTTAATAGAATAATTCCTTGATGCACATGAATACTGAGAATGATCACTATTAGAGCAATAGAAATAAATCCGAATAAAATGAATCCAAATGTTTTTTTTTATTTTGTAATAACGTGTTGCATGTAAGTAATAATGAAAATATATTAAAACTAAATTTTAATGTGAGCCCTGGTATATGAATAAAATAAGGTTATAATTATTACATCATTTAAAATAATTTCAAGAAATTCAGTAATAATCTACAATTAATTTTATTTTATTTTCTTATTTAATTTGACTTATTAGTTGAATTTTCCACAAATTTGTTTGATTTAAGAATAATATTAATTTCAGGTAGTTATATTTAAGATTCTCAGCGTTTTTGTATCTAAATACCTTTTTTTTTCTTATCCATGCTTTGACGCTATGATAATTAACACTATCCTGAGAAGAAAAAAATGTGGCCAAGTTAGCCGATGTTTCATGGTCGTGACTCGTGGTCGCAATTGCTTTGTCGTGATTCGGGTCTTGGAACCGTTAAAGATCTGCATTGTGGATGGAGGGGGAGAGGCAGATGCAGGTGAAATCTGTCATTACTCAAAATCCACACTTTGGCATGATGTGGAAGTTTGGAGAGAGGGGTGGTATAGCATAGGTTTCGTTTTAGTCACTTGACTGAGGTTCAAAATTACGAGGTCCATTTTCAATAGCCGTAGCGATTCTTACAAATGTGACGTTAATGAAAAATCAAATCAAATACGAAAAAATGACGACAAAATTTCACCGCATGCAGTCATATATTTAGACGTAAATAAAGGGGAATTTATAAAAAAGTATAGATTCTCCAGATGCTGTGAAACAGTAACAATCAAAGACAAGCTCCAACTCAGCGAACCTTAAAAAGTAGAGGTAATCTTAAAGTTTGTGTCTTACCCCTGACGGAAGTGACGTGGGAAATAATATGCATGTCATGCGACTAGAAAGTCAAAATGGTGTCGTTTGTAGTGGAAAAGTGAAAAATTTGTGTTCTAAAAATTTAGAAAACTGTCAAGGAAGTTACTTTTTTGCTTATGTTAACTCTATGGTTTTTACAACAGCTGCTGGACGACATTGACATCTACATTCTCAAAGTGGACGGTGCACCAGCACACTGGTCGGTCAATGTAAAAGATAACCTCGATGAACATCTTCCTTAGTGATGGATTGGACAAGTCGCCCACTTCAACATGGTGCTTACCCAATAGCTTTCCAAAAGTTCTGACTAACACTTTATGATTTCTTCCAGTGGGGGTACGTAAAGGACAAGGCATTCGTCCCTACCCTTCCTGTTGATCAAGCGGCACTGAAACAGCGTGTCACAACCGCTATCGATGGACTTGATTCAGATACCTTTACGCTGCTCAATGTATGTTGTGTCACTTAATGTTTACACATAGAACATCTGTGACTGTCTCTAACAAAACTTTAAATATTCCCATACAAGTCTGTTACAGGTAACAAATAATATCTTACATTGTTTTTGATTTATAGTACATTGAAAATGTATACTTTCTTTGAATCTATATATTACTGTCCCATTAACATAGGGTTGGAATTTAACTATGGCATATTAGTCCTTATTTGGAATCGATCGATACAGAAGATCAGAAGAACTCAGTACTCCATTTATATGCAGATAATATTCGTAAACTCGCCCTCCCGAGTTTCACACCCTTTCCAGAAAAAACTTTCGATTGTGACGGTTATTTTGATAAACCGAGGATTCGTTCCGAGTCTAGATACTTTAATCTATATTTCGTGTGGACTAGAGAAAGAGAAAAACTCAATGTTAAATGAAAAACAATCAGAAATTATTTTTCAAATTGGATGCAGGTGTCAAATTTCAGTTAAACAGATAAACCACACTTACGCTGTTTCTATATAGAATTAGTTTAAAAAAATTATTTAAACAGGAATATCCCCTCCGAAAACGTTCATGGGCATTTGTGAAAATTATCAGATATAAATTACTCAATATAAAATGAAAGTTAACTTCATTTCATCTCCAGATATACAAATAGTGGCTGCTCCTTTTTTCATCACTTTAAGATGAACATTTGTATCACATTTAATGTATTTTGGTCCAAATTTTTTTGATAGATAGTATTCAAAGATTTAAGTTTATAATGATATTTAAAATTAATTTCAATATTCAACGTTGACAAGCTCTACAAGCTATTAAAATTTCATTTAAAAACACTATTACATAGTATAATATAGTGATTGAGTGATTGAGTATTCAATGCTTTTTTTTAATCAATGAAATTGTAATAATCAATAAACATCGATGCTTAAAAATAGACAAGTAATTTTAAAAAAAAGTTTCTGAGTTACAAGAAAATTGAATCGAACTGAATACAAATTTTACTCAGTTTGATGTGCCGGTAAAGGAGATTACTATATGAAACTTTTATCATACCTTTTTCACTTAAACTATTCAGAATATAGACAATTATTTTTCAATTATTTAAAACACTGTCGTAGAAAATCGTTATTTAAAATAAAGGTTACAACATACACTGATTAGTTATTGATTCATGTTTACGCCATATCGAATAAGGAATAGGGTCGAGAAAAGACAGAAAGGCTTTTAATGATTGCTTTAATTAGAGAAATTGCTTTCGCCAATAAATCTTCAATTTAAAAAATATCCTTAGAACTTTTAAAGAGAACTCTGTCCCTGATATTAATTTGCCCAAGGACGCTTTCTGAAAGAAAAGCTGCAGGGCAATGAATATAAAGTAAATATCTGCCGCATATCGTGTTTACGATTTAAAGAACATTTAAAGGATAAAATTACCCCAGGAAAACAAACATTCTTTATTTTTGAGTTCACGATACTTCTTACGAGTGACTATTGTCATCAAAAATCTAAAGTCAATAAAGCCAATTAAATTCAACGATATCGGGCATCATTATCTTTAGCTACTTGACATTTCTTAAGTATCAGTTTTGAAGTTTATTCGAAGTTTTCAAAGCTGATGACTTTTGGTTAATTCTTGACCTTTACCTTTGACAAACTTTATTAACTGGAAATAAGGAAAATAAATGAAGGGAAAGAGTGTTTACCCTCAAAATAAACGCCTGGAAAATGATTTTGAAGGATACATTTGAAATGAAGGCTTAATCTATCACCTGGGAAAAATTTTCCATGTTTGAGATCCAGTATAAATATTAGCACTCAATGATGATGGGACTTAAAATAACATAACCAGAGAGGTCTTGTCGTAAAAAAAATTAAAGGATTTGCAAAGTTTCGGACTTTATTACGAAAGAAAGTTTCAAATACGTCTCATACTTATCAAAGATTTTAATGAGTAAGCGTTATTAAAATGTCTTAAGAATTCATGTTACGGCACTAACTTGATAGAAAAATCTCTGTGTATCTTTCTCTCTGAAGCACGGTTCTACGAATTATTTGATAGTTGGGGAAAGGGGATAGCTGAAAATTACAAGAAGTTGCACACGCATTATCGGTGGTATGCAGAAAATTTATCCAAGAATTGTTCTAGTTCCCAAACATTCTTTTCTCATAACAGCATAAAAAATACCGTTAGTATGATTTAGTTGTACAGTAATTTTAAATAATAAATTATTAAGTCATTATTTACAAATTTCAATGGAGTATAAGCGTGATAAACTACGAAGACTTTAATTTTGTTTTCTAAGAGCTTTAATGATAAAATAAGTAAAGATTCATGCACGTATTGGAAAAGTTGATTTCCAAGACATGGATTCTCTCTTTCCTATTGTTTGTACATTTTATTGAAATAGTAAAATATAAAATATCTTCTGTTATTATTATTAAAGGTCTTAAAAGATATTTATTGTTATAAAACATACGAAAAATTGAGCTATTTTTATTTATTATTAAAAAAAAGAGTAAATATTCTTCTTCTTGCTATATTAAAATTAGATGTTTGTATCAAAACTAAAATCTAACTCTTCAGCATATAAGTAAACATTTCATCTTTTTACTGAAAATTCCATTGATTAATTCTTAATACTTTAGCATTCAATATTGGTACAATATATTTTTTCTTTTCACAACAATTTATTTCGCCAAAATCCTATTAGATAATGTTTTGCTTCAAATTCTTTTCATGCTTCTAAATGCTCAAATATTTCAAAAATTTCAAAAAAAACTATGTTGTGATGGTTTTATCCGCGCTCTTTTAGCTAATAATCCTCTTGGGGAACTTCTGGTCTTTAAAAATTATTTTATTTTAAACTCCTCCTCAAAAAAGAAAACGTGAATATGTAAATTAAGACATATATATAGTCTAGGTTTTTTCGGGTTAAATGAAAAAGATAGGATAGATTACTAACGGAGAAATGATTAATCAAATTGCAAGGGAATCGCGGATATTTAATAGCTGATAGTTGAATTACTTAAGGTGACGAAATGTCCCTGGAGATTGAATTGAGATTTAATAGCGAAGAAGTCACAGAGCTATTGAATTAAGTTAGTGAATTAAACATTAAAGTCTTCTCATATCTCGCGAACCTTGCTAATTGTATTCATATTTATTAATTGGGTGCATCGCCTATACTTGATCGATTGAATTTGAGTTGTGCTTAAAATTGCGAATAAATAAGATTGTATCTGAAATATGAATTCTCTTCCTTCCAATCCCCCCATACCTTTAGGCGCTCAGGTGAGATCCTTATGTATCTTGTAAATCAGTAAAGTCTGCAATTAAACTAATTTTAAAAGTTCAGTTGGTTTCACTACGTGATTCATCGTCATTACATTCATCCAGAAACTTGACGTAAGTATTTTAATAAATTGTAAAGCTTGGCTTTTCTTTCTTGCTCTATTTTCTCTTCTTTTTTTTTTAATTGAAGACAGATAAAATAATTCTAGTGCACTACAAGTATCACACGGGGCTTACAGAAGTAAGTAAAGCAAACAAAATGAGATAAATGAAATAAAAGTAAATAACGAAAAAAAAATTTATGAAATAATGAAATAACAAAAATAAGTTACAAAGACAAAAATACATAACAAAATAAAAACAATTACGAAAAAAATCAATACAATGAAATTACAAAAATAGATAAATGAAAAATTTACAAAATCAGATTAATGAAGATACAAAATAAAACAAACGAAGCTTTATTTGACACAAGTTGAAAAAAGTTAAGAGGCCAGTTGTGTGTGTGATTTGAAGAGCATGCAATTTGGTTTTCAGGTATTTTCTCTCTTTCTTAAATTTTGAACAAAAAAGGATAAAATGCCCCGTACTTTGCTTCCCTCCAACATTACAGTCACAAAGTTTGGAAGGACACAGGTTAAATCTTTTGAAGTACACTTTAAGCTTAATAACCAGTAAGGAATTGAGTGATTTTATAGTTTGTAAAAAAGTGATCACAATATTATCTTTGTGAAATGGTTAGAATAAATTTCTTTTTCAGAAAAGAGTGAGCTGAATTCGTGTATTAAGTGTTACAAAAAAAAAAAAAAAAAAAAAAAAAAAAAAAAAAAAAAAAAAAAAAACGTTTTTTTTTTAAAGTTTTATTCTTGTAGAACGATTTCCGAATATTTAACAGAAATATCAATCCGCCGCCTGGTTGCATATTTTGCCAAGGAATCAACTCTTTCGTTTCGAAATATTCCAGTATGGTCACGAACAAAAGTAAAAAACACCTAGATATTTGAATCCTTAAGAATTTTAAAATTCTTTTGAATTTCTACAAGAATATTACTGCAAGATGAAATATTTTGTAGGGTTTCTAAGGAACAAAGAAAATCTGAACAAATCAAATATTTAGAAGAGCCTTTATGCCGCATGATTTATTTTATAGTACAGTCGATACTCTTTTCTGCAATAAAAACAGTGCATTCATCCCGAATTCTGAATTGGTTATGTTCAATTTCAAAACCATTAAGAAAAAGTACCAATGCAAAACCAACATGAACATTAATTTTGCCTCCATCAGTAAAGCAAAGAAATGGATAATCTTCAACCTTACTATGGTAGCTGGTGAAGGGGATGCACTCCGTTCTGAAGAATGTGGGAGATCTGAAAGAACTAAACAGTCATAGCTAGATACAGACCAAACCACACCCGTGTCACGTGGCTTGCTCTTTTTCTTGCTCTATTGAGACATATTTATAAATCTAAATTTTTAAACAAATAATTTCGTTAAACTTATAAGCATATGCTTATACATTTTTTATCTCAGGACAACAGACAAGCGTTGTCGAGGATAATTTTAATCATACCATCAATTTTTTTAAAGATTTTCGTATAAAAAATAACAAATTTATAACATTTTAAGCATATTTTCTTTTTTTCTCTATTTAAACACTTCACTGCTTACTGTTAAAAGGTCATTTAATTTTTGCTTTAAATAATACTCTTTCATGAAGAGACTGCTTCATTTTTACTTTTAATAGTGCTCTTTTTGTCTAATACAGAGAAAGGGCTCCTCTGTACCAAAATGGTTGTAATGTAAGAATCTTCTAAAAGACGTCGAGTTATATTTCTTAAATAAAATGGTTGTTTATTAGCTCTTAAGTAAATGCGAGAGCTGTTCAATAAGTAATAAAACTAAAATTATATTTTTTTAAAAAAAACAGAATACCTTTAATCGTCCTCATTTACATGGTCTTTTTCAAAATAACTTCCGCGGCACGTAATGCATTTATCCCAATGTTCTGTCTGCTTCTTAAAAACATGTAAAAGTCCGTTTTGTGAGAGCTTTTTCAAAACTGCCTCCGAAGCCTTTACACATGCTTTGTTTCTTTCAAAATATTTGCCTCGGAATGGTTTCTTAAGTTGAGGAAACCTGAAATCACATGAAGCGAGATCAGTACTGTATGGAGGGTGTGGTAAAATACTACACATACAGTACGCAAAGAGCAATATGTTGTCGGGCATTGTCATAGTGCAATAGGAAGCCATTTCGGAGCAATGGAAGTTTCCTTTTAAAGTGCTATATAATTGTTCGTAGAACATTCGAGTAGAACGGGCCGCTTACGGTAATACCGGGTTCGACAGCGTGTTGCATAATTTCTTCATAATAAAAAAAAAATTTTGATCATAACTTTACCAGCCGATTTCACAATGTTTGCTTTCTTGGGAACGTTTTAATATTAAGGTCGCACTTTTCAGCTACACGAGGGCTTTTGGCGACGGGCCTCGTAGTTTTGAACCATGTTCAAGTGACTAGGACGACACCTGATCTGGCACCCCCTCTCCTAACTACCACACCACACCAACGGAGTTGTTGAAGATGGATACTTCCATTTACTGCTTTGTCGTTTTATGGTTGGGTCATAGTGATACAACCAAGCTTCGTCAGCTGCGTTGATGTGTTTTAAAAAATTATTGCCTTTTTATTCCAGTCTTTCTTTCCATTCTCTTCACACATCCATTCGATGCTGTATTTGTTCAGGTGTCAACAATTTCGGAATCTATCGCGTTTAAACACGTTTCAGTTGAAAATGTTCTGCTATGATTGAGTGAACACTTCCTTCAGAAATATTCAAGAGAGCATGCAGCTGCAGTACTGTAATTCTGCGATCCTCCCTGATGATATATATATATATATATATATATATAATCGCAGCTGTGTTAATCATTGTCTCTGTGGTGGGTGTTGAAGGTCGTCCCTCACGTTCAATATCTTCCACATTTTGTCTACCTTCCTTACAAGCTTTATTCTAGTGAAAAATACTTGCTCTTGACAGGGTTTCATGTATCATATCAAAGGTCTCCGATGCTAATTTTTGCAGACGAACACCTAATTTAATCGCATAACGTTGTTCCAACGACGCTTCCATTTCAACAACTGACCGCGTCTCGTAAGCGCCCACAAACACGCTTCAGTTCAATTACGTGATACTCAGGAACATGAGTTTGTACAAGTGATCTATAGGTAGCTTTTGTTAATACAGAGAACAAACTTTATTTATGCCACAGAAATTAACATTCCAATGCTAGGTTTCGCGGCAGTAAAATTAGTCTTATTACTTATTGAACAGCCTACGTATGATAGTTTTAAAATCAGATGTAAACGTCAACGAGAATATGTTTAACTAACCTGTATCGAGAGAGAGAGAGAGTTAGAGCTAAAACTGCGTCTCATTGGATCATCAAACACATCTTAACAAGATTTCTATCGGTCTCTTTTAAGAATGTCTTAAATATTTTTGTAAGCTGAAATTCTATTGGTTATATGCTTTTTCTTCGTAATTCTATTTAATATTGCTCAAATTTATCTGGGGGAAATATTCCTTTTTCTTTCTGTAAACCATATTTCTTTACTTTCCTATAAACTACATTTGCATGTATACAAATGTACACGTCTTCATAGACAAATATCAAATTAATATGTCAACATTATCATTATTTTTTAGAACAGCATTAAATTAGTTTACAATAGATTTCAGACATTACGTTTTATCCATCAACGTTTGAGGTTTAAAGTAAATGATAAAGCTTATTTGAAATTTGTACTCTAAATATTTGTACATGAATTTAATATTGATATTTGTCACGTTTGAAAAATTCTGGCTAGCTTTGGATTCAAACTAAAATCTTTCAGACAGCAGCTAGACATGTTAATCTAAAGCTGTCCACAAGCACATTTCGATACATTTATACATCGGAAGTAAACAGCTTATTGGTTACATATTTGTATTAATATTTCAGAAAGTTATATACTGTCAAAGCGATTCATTTAGAAGTTTATTTGGTAATTTAGTATTTTCTCCTGCTTAAAATATTGTTTTATATTATGCTAATAGTTCATTCTAGGCAGAAATTTGAGGAGTAGATCTAAAACTACCGTTTTGTGCTTCGTATTTATGTGTGTATGTATTTTTTTAATTTTTCTCTCTCTCTTTTCAAACAGAAATACCAATCAACAAATTCCTTCATTTAACGATATGGCATAATTTTTTTTTATGTTCAACTTTTGAATCTCACCTTTTAACCTTTTATTAGACAAAGAAGAAACTTATTCACTAGCTCAGAAATCATTTTAAATCTTGTCCCAATATGTCTTATAAACAGTTAGTACAAATATACGTATCAAAATTCAAAGCCATAAGAAAATTGATTTAAATAGCACATTAAGGGGAAGGTTTTGAATATAATGAACGACTTTAAAATGATTTTTATTGTATCTTATGTTGTTGCTAAACCTTGAGAAAGTAATGCATGTTTCATGATTTTTCTCTTTTTTTTTTTATTTATTTATATTTTTTTAAGTAGAAAATCGCAAAATGAATGAATAATCAAGTTTTAAGTGGCAAAAATAATATAAACCGAAAAAAATTCTTAAGTATACATCATGAAAAAAAAATAATTAAACACGCATTTCCTATACTTTGATTAAGTAGGAAATTTTAAAAACTAAAATGTATTAATGTTTCATTAAATGTAAAATGTCCACGCGTACATTCCCATGCGCACACACAACACACAAAAATCCCCTTGTATGAATGTATATAATGCACCCTTCTGTTAAAATCTTTAAATATCACCACATACCTACTTAATTGCATTCATATTTCAAATCTATGAGATATTTAAATAAATTACATTGGAAAAAGCTGTATTTTCAATTTAAATACTTAGTTCAGAAATAAACTACATTGAGTGTCTATCTAAAAGTGCTCAATAAAAAAATATACGCGAAAAGAAATCATAATGCATTTAACTAAGCAGAAATGTTAAAAAAGACTGAGGAAGGGAAAGAAAAAAAATTCATGAAGTTTTAACCAAGTGTAAAAAGATATTTAGACATTTGATTAGTAAAATCAGAAGTGCCTATAATCAACTAGTTGATACGAAAACAGTTGATCGATTTAATAAAAATTAAATAGCTTGTACTAGCAATTTCTTATTTGAAACTTATCGTAGCCTTCATATTTTATTCTATTAAAAGTCAAATGGGGGATAAGAAAATCACGAAAATTCTTTTATTAACCTTAAATAATATAACGAATCTAAATTAAAATATATTCAAACAACATAATATTCAAAAATATTATGTTATTTGAATTCGAATTTTCAAGTGATCTTTAAATTGTAGAAATGTATTGTCAATGTTTCTAATTTATTGAAAAATATACCTCATCAAATAAACTGTGTGACAAAGCTGCTATGACAGCAGAAAAAAAGGTCCTACTTGTCTGGCCAAAAAAAAAAAAATGTACTCACAAAAGCAAACAAAGTACTGAGGAATCCTTACCCAAAGAGTTTTTTTAATCGTTAAAAAAGTTTCTTTGCAAAGTCTGCGGGGACTTAGTTTTCCAAATTGAGCCCAGAGTTTTACCTTATGCTTTGGTCACAAGAACTCGAAAAATATCGACCCCTATAAAAGTCTCCTTAAATTCTTCTCCCCTGGAAACAAAGAAACTTAAGTCAACAACTGCGAAACTAGAATTAAAACACACTAAATCAACATTTTGGAAGACAAATCTAATGAAAATCGCCTGTTTTAGAAACTCTGTGGTCCTTCTCCGAGGACAGTTTGTTTTCCAAATTATTTGGTGGAACTGGCTGAAAAAAGAGCTACGTTTCTGGAGTGAATGAGGGAAACTAACATAAAAGATTCGTCCGCATTCCAGAAAACAGATCATGCATCTGAGCTATTCTTCAAATAGGTCATTGATTACTTACTTTCTTCCAATAAAAATTAAGCTTTTGCATCATTTGTAATCGTTTAAAGCAACTATTGGACATTATTTCGAAGAATTACGTCTCAAATCAACAGTAGCACATCGGAAGGGATATCCGAATAAAAAATACGCTTGGAATGCATTGGTTCTTAACTACTCAATTTATTGGGTTGTCGTTTGTTTCTAATTTTCTATTAATCTTTTCAAAAGAGACTAATTAATCAATTTCAGTATTTTTTTCAAGACAATCGTAATTCATTAATCTTCTTATCATTAGTCATATTACGCCAGCGTTTAATTCTTAATTACTTCATTTATTTCATTAGAACAAATTTAGGAATTAAATACCAAGAATATATATATATTTCCGACAATCAACAACCAGATCTGAGGTCATTTATTACTTTACAAACAATTAACCTCTCAAGATTCATTAAAGAACTGATTACTACAGAATTGTTTTTAATTAATGCTAAGACATTACACCGATCTACAATATTTCTTAATTAGAATTCAAGTCTCTAAAAAAATATCTATTTCATTAAAGAATACAAAATTAATCATAGTTTTAAACAATTTCAAGAATGTATTATAATTTTATATCCAAATCAAATTTATTAACTGATGATTACAGGCGTCACCGAAAGACAGTTAATAACAGTTATATAATCATCTTAAGGATAGTTAATAACTATATTACAATACTAATATTAACATCCAATCTACCTTATCATCAAGCTGATAAGACAAAATGAATTAAAGTATTTTGAACTTAGAATGTTTAATTTTTAACTAAAAATTTAGAAAATATGCGTCAATATATATATAAACTTCATTGTTTAATTTAATCAAAATATGTATAACGTATCGCTCTAACACAATAATGTTTTAATAAAAAAATGCGTGTGTGTTGGAGTTAAATTTAATATATGTTATTGCCAAAGTATTGAGCAAGAGAACTCGGCAGTTTGTACTCAAAAAGCTTTTAATTTTAGGAAAGAAATTGTATTAATTTACTTTAAGTTACCACATCAGAAATTTTACTCGTAATAATTTCTTTACATCTTTGTCAGAACACATTGCGTAATTTTAAAATTTCCCTGCACAATTTTAATTACAACAGATTCTTGACAAATTTGATCGTCTCATTGCTTTATTAATCACTGTTGAGTAGTTTTAAACACTATAAGTAGTCTTTACTCCTTCTAATAAAAGGTTGAAACTTTTCTTTATTCCTTCTTCCCATTTATTAATATCTCATAATAATTAATAAGAGGGGAGAAAAGAAACAATTTACAATAAATAAGAAATGAAACGCAAGTATCTAAATCAAATGTATATTTATAAACAAATATATTTCGAGCAATGCTTCTTCAAATTATTAATAAGTACTAGCTTTCATGGCCCGGCGTTGCACGGGCTTATACCGAGGGTATAACTTAATACCCATGTTAATTTCTTCCTTTTATTCTAACGCCAACACTTTTGTGGGGTTTCACGCGTACGATGTGAGTGCATGTCCCGTGAGTGCGTGTCATGGCTTTGTTGCTTAACATTTTCCCTTCTCTTAACAAATTCTCGATCCTAGTACCACTGAAGACCCGCAGTGTTGGGGAGCGATGCACGTAAAATCTGTCGAGAGTTCAAACGTCCACCCGCTGGTGTGGTGTGGTAGTTAGGAGAAGGGGTGCCAGCTCAGGTGTCGTCCGCGTCACTTGACGATGGTTCAAAATTACGTGGACCGTCCCCAAAAGGCCTCGTGTAGCTGAACAGTATGACGTTAATATTCACTCAATCTTCACAAATTCAGCACTTCCAATATTATTTTCCGAAATTACTTTGATTTCTTTGTTTCTTTCCTCTCCGCTTAGCCCGGCGTTGCACGGGCTTTTACCGAGTGAATAACTTCACCCTCATGGAAATTTCGTGTTTCCCTCAGGCCGATAGCACCTGTGTGTGTGTGTGTGTGTGTGTGTGTGTGCGCGTGCGTGCGGTGTGAGTGATTTCTTTAACAATGTCATAAAAACTCCCTTTTTCGAAATTTGTTCTTGCGTTGGTGTGGTGTGGTAATTATTAAAGATGGGTGAAAGCTCATGTGTCGTCCTCGTCACTTGAGCATGGTTGAAAATTTCAAGGTCTGTCACCAAAAACCCTCGAATAGGCAAACAGTGCGAATTTAAAAATCACCCACTCACTTTCCAATTCTTTCGTTTTACCGAGTGAATAACTTCATCCCCATGGAAATTTCGTGTTTCCCTCAGGCCGATAGCACTTGTGTGTGTGCGCACGATCTGAGTGATTTCTTTAACTATGTCATAAAAACTCCCTTTTTCGAAATTTGTTTTTGCGTTGGTGTGGTGGGGTAAATGCTCAGGTGTCGTCCTCGTCACTTGAGCATGGTTGAAAATTTCGAGGGCCGTCACCAAAAACCCTTGAATAGGCAAACAATGCGAATTTAAAAATCACCCACTCACTTTCAATTCTTTCCTTTGCCTGAGTGAATAATTTCATCCCCATGGAAATTTCGTGTTTTTCCCTCAGGCCGATAGCACTTGTGTGTATGCGCGCGATGTGAGTGATTTCTTTAACTATGTCATAAAAACTCCCTTTTCCGAAATTTGTTCTTGCGTTGGTGTGGTGTGGTAATTATTAAAGATGGGTGAAAGCTCAGGTGTCGTCCTCGTCACTTGAGAATGGTTAAAAATTTCGAGGTCCGTCACCAAAAATTCTCGAATAGGCAAACAGGGTGAATTTTAAAATCACCCACTCACTTCAACGATATTGATTCATATGAGAAAAACTCATAAAATATGCAAAACATCATTGTTTTGTAAAAAAAAAAAGTTGTTTTTTTTCCTATAAAATTCTTTTTTTTTTGGCATTTTATTTTTTTAATCATTGATTCTAAATGATCAATGACTTTTTTAAAAATAATTTTCATTTAAATGCATCGATATTTATTCATTTTAGAAGAAATGATAAAATAGGCAAAGTATTATTATTTTGGAAAAAAAATCCGCATCGTAACAAATAAATGATGTTTGGTATTTAATTTATTCAATCACTGATATTAAAAGAGCAAAGTATGAATCTTTTTAGTTCAGATGGTTTACTTATCATAGTTATAAGAAATCCTTATACGTAACGATTGAAAAATTTCGATTAATGATTTACAGAAAACAATTCTTTTTTACTTAAAAAAATGTATATTTAAAGCAACAAAGAAAACGTTCTGATATAATATATTACGAAAAACCAAGCATATTCATTATTTTAACAATAATTATTTTCTTAGAGCTAAAAATAATAAAAAGGGTTTGTGTGTATGTGTGGTATTTTCATTTGCCAATGAATCCTTATATACTGGTAGCTAAAGTATAGTCCAGAAAACTATAATCTATCGTTTTATCCAGAAAAAAACAGATTATACAGTGTTGTCATTACATAATTAATCTAGTAATGAATAACGGAAAAAATATTGCAACAGCAAGTTTGACCTTGGCCGCTGAGCGTTAAACAGAGGGGAAAAAAATAATAATAATGATTCTCGCGCATGCGCAAAGCCTTTAGAGTGTCTTTAAATTAGGAGAAAAAATTTAATACAAGTATGAAAAGATCGACCGGCGGGTTTCTGCGAAGCGTACACCCTCCTTCGTTTTGACCACGCACGGTAGTGCTGCAGTTATAGTCTTGAGTGTAGCGGGAGCTCTGCGCACTCTGCCACAAGCGCAGTTAACCAATGTTTGGTGTAAAATCGCGTATTTTAAATTATTTTAAAAATCATTACCTTCATTTTAAGAGCATAATTTTTACGTTAATGCTCTCAAACATCACCAGCTATTTGCAAAAATAACGTACTTTGAAATAAAAAATGTAGAAATTACTACTTTTTAATTTATTTCTCAGAAAAACATAAGTTTACGAAAATCACAAAATGTTTTTTAAAATCCGTAATTTTGAAGCAATTTTTTCAATATTCGTATATGTTACGGATAATATTACTGTACACACGGAAAAAAGGTTTTGTGAGATTATCTTCATAAATGACGAAGTTATTCAATGTGAAGTAAAAATTAAGACTACTTTTTAAAAATTCTTTAAAAAAAAAGTTTTGGAAATTTTATTTTTTAAATAAATGGATCTAAAAGAGAAAGGCTTGAAGTTAATTAGTGTAGAATATCGATTTAATAACACGAAAAGTAATTCATACCCAACGATTTAGAAATAATTTTCATAAAAACGCATCAGTTTTAACACTATTTTAAAAAATTCGAAAAAAATAGAAAATATCGTTATTTTACAAAAAAAATTACACCGTGTCGTGGCGAAATAAATGATCTTTCCGATTCTGTAATTATTTTTGTCTAATTTCGACACCGAAAATCGGATGACAATTTTAATATGGTGGAAAACGTAAGATTACCGCTCGGCCGAAACGGAAGGGAAGTTCCGCCAAGTAAACAACCGGCAGGAGTAAAACAATTCGGCGTTTTAAGGTTTTTAATTAATATCTTTTTAACTAATTACAATATCGGAATATAAATAGGCAATACGGCTTCCCCGGAAAATTCCCGATCTTTTGGTACCTTCCGCGACTTTCTGCGTGGTGCTGTTCGTGAGAAGATAGACGCACATAGATAGATAGATAGATAGATAGATACATACATACATACGTTTGTTTACCTTCGAATTTTAATAGTGTAAGACTAGCTTTCATGGCCCGGCGTTGCACGGGCTTATACCGAGGGTATAACTTAATCCCCATGTTAATTTCTTCCTTTTATTCTAACGCCAACACTTTTGTGGGGTTTCACGCGTACGATGTGAGTGCATGTCCCGTGAGTGCGTGTCATGGCTTTGTTGCTTAACATTTTCCCTTCTCTTCACAAATTCTCGATCCTAGTACCACTGAAGACCCGCAGTGTAGGGGAGCGATGCACGTAAAATCTGTCGAGAGCTCAAACGTCCTCCCGTTGGTGTGGTGTGGTAGTTAGGAGAGGGGGTGCCAGCTCAGGTGTCGTCCGCGTCACTTGACGATGGTTCAAAATTACGTGGACCGTCCCCAAAAGGCCTCGTGTAGCTGAACAGTATGACGTTAATATTCACTCAATCTTCACAAATTCAGCACTTCCAATATTATTTTCCGAAATTACTTTGATTTCTTTGTTTCTTTCCTCTCCGCTTAGCCCGGCGTTGCACGGGCTTTTACCGAGTGAATAACTTCACCCTCATGGAAATTTCGTGTTTCCCTCAGGCCGATAGCACCTGTGTGTGTGTGTGTGCGTGCGTGCGATGTGAGTGATTTCTTTAACAATGTCATAAAAACTCCCTTTTTCGAAATTTGTTCTTGCGTTGGTGTGGTGTGGTAATTATTAAAGATGGGTGAAAGCTCATGTGTCGTCCTCGTCACTTGAGCATGGTTGAAAATTTCAAGGTCTGTCACCAAAAACCTCGAATAGGCAAACAGTGCGAATTTAAAAATCACCCACTCACTTTCCAATTCTTTCGTTTTACCGAGTGAATAACTTCATCCCCATGGAAATTTCGTGTTTCCCTCAGGCCGATAGCACTTGTGTGTGTGCGCACGATCTGAGTGATTTCTTTAACTATGTCATAAAAACTCCCTTTTTCGAAATTTGTTTTTGCGTTGGTGTGGTGTGGGTGAATGCTCAGGTGTCGTCCTCGTCACTTGAGCATGGTTGAAAATTTCGAGGTCCGTCACCAAAAACCCTTGAATAGGCAAACATGCGAATTTAAAAATCACCCACTCACTTTCAATTCTTTCCTTTGCCTGAGTGAATAATTTCATCCCCATGGAAATTTCGTGTTTTTCCCTCAGGCCGATAGCACTTGTGTGTGTGTGTATGCGCGCGATGTGAGTGATTTCTTTAACTATGTCATAAAAACTCCCTTTTTCGAAATTTGTTCTTGCGTTGGTGTGGTGTGGTAATTATTAAAGATGGGTGAAAGCTCAGGTGTCGTCCTCGTCACTTGAGAATGGTTGAAAATTTCGAGGTCCGTCACCAAAAATTCTCGAATAGGCAAACAGGGTGAATTTTAAAATCACCCACTCACTTCAACGATATTGATTCATATGAGAAAAACTCATAAAATATGCAAAACATCATTGTTTTGTAAAAAAAAAAAGTTGTTTTTTTCCTATAAAATTCTTTTTTTTTTGGCATTTTATTTTTTTAATCATTGATTCTAAATGATCAATGACTTTTTTAAAAATCATTTTCATTTAAATGCATCGATATTTATTCATTTTAGAAGAAATCATAAAATAGGCAAAGTATTATTATTTTGAAAAAAAAATCCGCATCGTGACAAATAAATGATGTTTGGTATTTAATTTATTCAATCACTGATATTAAAAGAGCAAAGTATGAATCTTTTTAGTTCAGATGGTTTACTTATCATAGTTATAAGAAATCCTTATACGTAACGATTGAAAAATTTCGATTAATGATTTACAGAAAACAATTCTTTTTTACTTAAAAAAATGTATATTTAAAGCAACAAAGAAAACGTTCTGATATAATATATTACGAAAAACCAAGCATATTCATTATTTTAACAATAATTATTTTCTTAGAGCTAAAAATAATACAAAGGGTTTGTGTGTATGTGTGGTATTTTCATTTGCCAATGAATCGTTATATACTGGTAGCTAAAGTATAGTCCAGAAAACTATAATCTATCGTTTTATCCAGAAAAAAACAGATTATACAGTGTTGTCATTACATAATTAATCTAGTAATGAATAACGGAAAAAATATTGCAACAGCAAGTTTGACCTTGGCCACTGAGCGTTAAACAGAGGGGGGAAAAATAATAATAATGATTCTCGCGCATGCGCAAAGCCTTTAGAATGTCTTTAAAGTTTTCATTATTTTTTATGGCTCAATTTTTAATTGAAAATTCCAAGTTTTCACATATTGATTGGAAACAACAATAATTTTTGAAGAAAAAATGTTACAAAAATAATGCTTATATTATTTCTCGCAAAAACTTTATTTTACGAAAATCACAAAAAAAATCTTAAAAATCCGTAATTTTTAAGCAAAATCGACACACGGGAAAAATTTCATGCAATTTTTTTTTTCAATGAAGAAATTATTAAATGATTGATTTAAGTATTTTGAGTGTTTTATTACAATTCGTTCAAAAAAGTTTTCGGCTTTTTATTTTTTAAATCACTGATTCTGAAAGTTTTAAAAATCATTTTTATATAAACGCAACGATATTGATTCATATGAGAAAAAATCATAAAATATGCAAAACAGCATTGTTTTGTAAAAAAAAAAAAGTTGTTTTTTTTCTATAAAATTCTTTAAAGAAAGATAGTTTTTTCCCGGAAACAAAACTGCAGCATTTTTAAAAATAGTTGTATGCTGAAAAAAGAACAGAAAGTATAAATTTTTCAAATAACAAAATTTCACTACTATTTTAATTCTTGAAGTAAAATTGTGAGAACTTTTTGAAATATTCGACACGGGGAAAAAAGTTTCATGCAATTACGCATCATTTTAAAGTAAACTATAAGTTTTATGAAAGAGAACAAAAATTTCGATACTGATAAATATTTTAAATGAATCTCAGAAATGCATTGAATGCATTTTAATTTTAAAAAAATATATTAATTTAAATCCATTATGAATAAATACTAATAAAAAAAATTCTACAGATAGCTCTTGAAACGTTTGGATATTTGAAGAAGAAAAAAATAATTTACGGGTGGGAAAAATAAGCAGAATTGAACAAAATCGAATTGTTGAAAAAGATAGAAATTACTTTGAATGATTAAAAATAAAAAAAAACCGTTTTGATGAAAAAAAAAATTAAAAGTACATTAAAATAACAGAGGATCATGTTAAAATAAGTATTTATCAGTAAAATTAATTTACGTGGGAAAAATTAGCAGAAATGAAAAAAAGAGATCCCAGCGATTCGAACTCGCAAAGACACGATCTGCTTTACGGTGTAAATGAAGCGAAGCGCGCTTACCGACTGTGCTACCGCGACCCGTAGCGAAAATTGAAAATAGGCAACAATAATGAATGGGAGGACGAAAAAATAATTTTTTCACTCACATTTTTTTTTTTCCTTGCCAAAGTTACCGATTTCCCCCTGTTTAAGGCAAATTTTTTTTAGTGTAACCCTTAGTTAGATGCGGTGGAAGGCGGAACAGGTCAAAAGTCATTGGCGCAAAGCTAATTTTCGACGCCAATGTTTGGCTAAATGTAAAATCGCGTATTTTGAATTATTTTAAAGATCATTACCTTCATTTTAAGGGCATAATTTTTACGTTAATGCTCTCAAACATCACCAACTATTTGCAAAAATAACGTACTTTGAAATAAAAAATGTACAAATTACTACTTTATAATATATTTCTCAGAAAAACATAAGTTTACGAAAATCACAAAATGTTTTTTAAAATCCGTAATTTTATAACAATTTTTTCAATCTTTGTATATGTTACCGATAATATTATTGTACAAACGGAAAAAAGGTTTTGTGAGATTATCTTCATAAATGACGAAGTTATTCAATGTGAAGTAAAATTTAAGACTACTTTTTAAAAATTCTTTAAAAAAAAAGTTTTGGGAATTTATTTTTTAAATGAATGGATTTAAAAGAGAAAGGCTGAAGTTAATTAGTGTAGAATATCGATTTAATAACACGAAAAGTAATGTATGGCGACGCAATGTCCAGTAGGAGAAAAAATTTAATACAAGTATGAAAAGATCGACCGGCGGGTTTCTGCGAGGCGTACACCCTCCTTCCTTTTAACCACGCACGGTAGTGCTGCAGTTATAGTCTTGAGTGTAGCGGGAGCTCTGCGCACTCCGCCACAAGCGCAGTTGACCAAAGTTTGGTGTAAAATCGCGTATTTTAAATTATTTTAAAAATCATTACCTTCATTTTAAGGGCATAATTTTTACGTTAATGCTCTCAAACATCACCAGCTATTTGCAAAAATAACGTACTTTGAAATAAAAAATGTACAAATTACTACTTTTTAATATATTTCTCAGAAAAAAATAAGTTTACGAAAATCACAAAATGTTTTTTAAAATCCGTAATTTTGAAGCAATTTTTTCAATCTTTGTATATGTTACGGATAATATTACTGTACAAACGGAAAAAAGGTTTTGTGAGATTATCTTCATAAATGACGAAGTTATTCAATGTGAAGTAAAAATTAAGACTACTTTTTAAAAATTCTTTAAAAAAAAAGTTTTGGAAATTTTATTTTTTAAATAAATGGATCCAAAAGAGAAAGGCTTGAAGTTAATTAGTGTGGAATATCGATTTAATAACACGAAAAGTAATTCATACCCAACGATTTAGAAATAATTTTCATAAAAACGCATCTGTTTTAACACTATTTTAAAAAATTCGAAAAAAATAGAAAATATTGTTATTTTACAAAAAAAAATTATACCGTGTCGTGGCGAAATAAATGATCTTTCCGATTCTGTAATTATTTTTTGTCTCATTTCGACACCGAAAATTAGATGACAATTTTAATATGGTGGAAAACGTAAGATTACCGCTCGGCCGAAACGGAAGGGAAGTTCCGCCAAGTAAACAACCGGCAGGAGTAAAACAATTAGGCGTTTTAAGGTATTTATAATTAATATCTTTTTAACTAATTACAATATCGGAATATAAATGGGCAATACGGCTTCCCCGGAAAATTCCCCATCTTTTGGTACCTTCCGCGACTTTCTGCGTGGTGCGGTTCGTGAGAAGATAGACGCACATAGATACGTTTGTTTACCTTCGAATTTTAATAGTGTAGACTAGCTTTCATAGCCCGGCGTTGCACGGGCTTTTACCGAGTGCATACATATGTGCATTGATAAAAAAAAAAGTACAAAATGACAAATGAAATTCATAAAGTGACTTTTTTGAAACACAATTTTTTTAAAAAATAAAGATAATCAGTTTTATAATATTTTTTAAAAATATATGGCTAACTATGTTTTGCTCATTATTTTACACATGTGTATAAAATGTTTCACATATTCAAGAAATATTTTTTATAAGAATTCATAAAATTATTGGTAATGAATTCAGTGGTATGAAATTTTTTCTAACAGTTAAAAAAACATGATAAATGAAATTGATAATAACAGTATCCATTTATTTAATTTTTGTAACATTTAAAACTACCTTTGTATTGGAAAAAAAATTGTGTGGAACCATTAGCCTGTGCATTAAATATTATATTTAAAGCACAGTTTCCAGAGTGAGGGGCGAGGACCCTGTTCCACATTTCACTCCACAATACACAAAATAAGTGTTTACATAAAGAACTGTTTTAATAGTTAATTATGTGTACACTTATCTTGCATTATTAATGTCTACATTTTTAAATTTTCAAGGGTACCAGCACATCATACATTTTAAAAAAGAAATTGACTGTTGCAATTGCAGTTTTAAGAAATTGTGCATATTTTTCAGAATCAAAAATTTATCTTTTTAAATTTCGGACTACCCTTTTTTTTTAAAGAAAAAAAGTAAAGATTTTCAGTTTTATTATGTTTTTCAAAGATAATATGCAGGTATTTAATTCAAAAACTTGTTAATTATATTTTTTTCATTATTTTATACATGTAAAATATTTTTCACATGCAAGAAATACTTTTATATGGGATACGTTTCCAGAGTGAGGGGCGAGGACCCTGTTCCACGTGTCACTCCACAGTACGCAAAATAAGTGTTTACATAAAAAAATGTTTTAATAGTTGATTATGTATACACTTATCTTGCATTATTAATGCCTACATTTTTAAATTTTTAAGGGTACCAGAGCACATCATACACTTTAAAAAAAGAAATTGACTTTTTGATTGCAATTTAAGAAATAGATTACATAAAAAACTGTTTTAATAGTTGATTATGTATACATTTATCTTGCATTATTAATGCCTACATTTTTTAATGTAAAACTGCTTTAATAGTTGATTATGCATGCACTTATCTTGCATTATTGCCTACATTTTAAAATTTTTAAGGGTATCAGCACATCAGACACTTTAAAAAAGAAATTGACTTTTTGATTGCAGTTTTAAGAAAATAGAGTGAGGGGCAAGGATCCTGTTTCACATGTCACTCCACAGTATGCAAAATAAGTGTTTACATAAAAAACTGCACATGTCACTCCACAGTTTGCAAAATAAGTGTTTACATGAAAAACTGTTTTAATAGTCGACTATGTATACACTTATCTTACATTATTAATGCCTAAATGTTTAAATTTTCAAGGGAACCAAAATATTTTGAAATCTGTTCTCCACGAAGAACTTTGTGTTGAACCCATCCACACCCTAATAGCGAATGTTTCCTCGACTTTCCATTCTGCAACTTTCCATTCTGCAATCATGACAACCCAACGATTAGCTCTCAATCTAACTTCATGAACCAGCCTCACCTCATGTACCGTTTGCCTCATAGCACAACGAAGATACAACCTGATTTCTAAGAATTCCCCCCCCCCATGCTGATAAACGTAACGAAAACCCCCTTTTCGGATTGAAGAACGAAACGCAAAAGCTGTTTTCCGTTTACGGAAACTATGTTCCACCTCCCCCCACCACCTCCTGACCGCCGAAGCTAGTTTTAGCTTAGGCGAACCTATCATTCTCACTTTATTTACTTAGGTATACTGTGTAACGGAAGTAGAAGGTCTAGCTACCGCTAGGCTGGCACTGAGGACAAATATTTATTCCAGGCGCTCTAGAACGTATTTTTATCCAAAATAATAGGCGATATACCTTTTATTAACAAATAATTAATTTAATAAGGAAATAATAGAAATATTCATTTGATTTTAAAAAATATATTAATTTAAATCCACATTATCTGTAAATAATAATAAAAAAATTCTACAGATAGCTCTTGAAACGTTTGGATGTTTGATTAAACATTTGTAACTGCTAAGAAAAACACTATGTAAAAAACCTAGTTATAAGTACACATTCACTGAAAAAAATCATTCAAAAAGAAAATAATACTATCTGATAAAAACATTAAATTTTTTTAGTTTTTTCCCGGAAAAAAACTGTAGCATTTTTAAAAATAGTTGTATGCTGAAAAAAGAACAGAAAGTATAAATTTTTCAAATAACAAAATTTCACTACTATTTTAATTCTTGAAGTAAAATTGTGAGAACTTTTTGAAATATTCGACACGGGGAAAAAAGTTTCATGCATTTACGCATCATTTTAAAGTAAATTATAAGTTTTATGAAAGAGAACAAAAATTTCGATGCTGATAAATATTTTAAAAATGAATCTCAGAAATGCATTGAATGCATTTTAATTTTAAAAAAATATATTAATTTAAATCCATTATGAATAAATACTAATAAAAAAAAATTCTACAGATAGCTCTTGAAACGTTTGGATATTTGAAGAAGAAAAAAAAAATTTACGGGTGGGAAAAATAAGCAGAAATGAACAAAATCGAATTGTTGAAAAAGATAGAAATTACTTTAAATGATTAAAAAAAAAAAACCTTTTGATGGAAAAAAAAATTAAAAGTACATTAAAATAACAGAGGATCATGTTAAAATAAGTATTTATCAGTAAAAATAATTTACGTGGGAAAAATTAGCAGAAATGAAAAAAAAAGAGATCCCAGCGATTCGAACTCGCAAAGACACGATCTGCTTTACGGTGTAAATGAAGCGAAGCGCGCTTATCGACTGTGCTACCGCGACCCGTAGCGAAAATTGAAAATAGGCAACAATAATGAATGGGAGGACGAAAAAATAATTTTTTCACTCACATTTTTTTTTTCCTTGCCAAAGTTACTGATTTCCCCCTGTTTAAGGCAAAATTTTTTTAGTGTAACGCTTAGTTAGATGCGGTGGAAGGCGGAACAGGTCAAAAGTCATTGGCGCAAAGCTAATTTTCGACGCCAATGTTTGGCTAAATGTAAAATCGCGTATTTTGAATTAGTTTAAAGAACATTACCTTCATTTTAAGGGCATAATTTTTACGTTAATGCTCTCAAACATCACCAACTATTTGCAAAAATAACGTACTTTGAAATAAAAAATGTACAAAGTACTACTTTTTAATTTATTTCTCAGAAAAACATAAGTTTACGAAAATAACAAATTTTTTTTAAAATCCGTAATTTTGAAGCAATTTTTTCAATCGTCGTATATGATACGGATAATATTACTGTACACATGGAAACAAGGTTTTGTGAGATTATCTTCATAAATGACGAAGTTATTCAATGTGAAGTAAAAATTAAGACTACTTTTTAAAAATTCTTTAAAAAAAAAGTTTTGGGAATTTCATTTTTTAAATGAATGGATTTAAAAGAGAAAGGCCTGAAGTTAATTAGTGTAGAATATCGATTTAATAACACGAAAAGTAATGTATGGCGACGCAATGTCCAGTAAGAGAAAAAATTTAATACAAGTATGAAAAGATCGACCGGCGCGTTTCTGCGAGGCGTACACCCTCCTTCCTTTTGACCACGCACGGTAGTGCTGCAGTTATAGTCTTGAGTGTAGCGGGAGCTCTGCGCACTCCGCCACAAGCGCAGTTAACCAAAGTTTGGTGTAAAATCGCGTATTTTAAATTATTTTAAAAATCATTACCTTCATTTTAAGGGCATAATTTTTACGTTAATGCTCTCAAACATCACCAGCTATTTGCAAAAATAACGTACTTTGAAATAAAAAATGTACAAATTACTACTTTTTAATATATTTCTCAGAAAAAAATAAGTTTACGAAAATCACAAAATGTTTTTTAAAATCCGTAATTTTGAAGCAATTTTTTCAATCTTTGTATATGTTACGGATAATATTACTGTACAAACGGAAAAAAGGTTTTGTGAGATTATCTTCATAAATGACGAAGTTATTCAATGTGAAGTAAAAATTAAGACTACTTTTTAAAAATTCTTTAAAAAAAAAGTTTTGGAAATTTTATTTTTTAAATAAATGGATCCAAAAGAGAAAGGCTTGAAGTTAATTAGTGTGGAATATCGATTTAATAACACGAAAAGTAATTCATACCCAACGATTTAGAAATAATTTTCATAAAAACGCATCTGTTTTAACACTATTTTAAAAAATTCGAAAAAAATAGAAAATATTGTTATTTTACAAAAAAAAATTATACCGTGTCGTGGCGAAATAAATGATCTTTCCGATTCTGTAATTATTTTTTGTCTCATTTCGACACCGAAAATTAGATGACAATTTTAATATGGTGGAAAACGTAAGATTACCGCTCGGCCGAAACGGAAGGGAAGTTCCGCCAAGTAAACAACCGGCAGGAGTAAAACAATTAGGCGTTTTAAGGTATTTATAATTAATATCTTTTTAACTAATTACAATATCGGAATATAAATGGGCAATACGGCTTCCCCGGAAAATTCCCCATCTTTTGGTACCTTCCGCGACTTTCTGCGTGGTGCGGTTCGTGAGAAGATAGACGCACATAGATACGTTTGTTTACCTTCGAATTTTAATAGTGTAGACTAGCTTTCATAGCCCGGCGTTGCACGGGCTTTTACCGAGTGCATACATATGTGCATTGATAAAAAAAAAGTACAAAATGACAAATGAAATTCATAAAGTGTCTTTTTTGAAACACAATTTTTTTAAAAAATAAAGATAATCAGTTTTATAATATTTTTTAAAAATATATGGCTAACTATGTTTTGCTCATTATTTTACACATGTGTATAAAATGTTTCACATATTCAAGAAATATTTTTTATAAGAATTCATAAAATTATTGGTAATGAATTCAGTGGTATGAAATTTTTTCTAACAGTTAAAAAAACATGATAAATGAAATTGATAATAACAGTATCCATTTATTTAATTTTTGTAACATTTAAAACTACCTTTGTATTGGAAAAAAAATTGTGTGGAACCATTAGCCTGTGCATTAAATATTATATTTAAAGCACAGTTTCCAGAGTGAGGGGCGAGGACCCTGTTCCACATTTCACTCCACAATACACAAAATAAGTGTTTACATAAAGAACTGTTTTAATAGTTAATTATGTGTACACTTATCTTGCATTATTAATGTCTACATTTTTAAATTTTCAAGGGTACCAGCACATCATACATTTTAAAAAAGAAATTGACTGTTGCAATTGCAGTTTTAAGAAATTGTGCATATTTTTCAGAATCAAAAATTTATCTTTTTAAATTTCGGACTACCCTTTTTTTTTAAAGAAAAAAAGTAAAGATTTTCAGTTTTATTATGTTTTTCAAAGATAATATGCAGGTATTTAATTCAAAAACTTGTTAATTATATTTTTTTCATTATTTTATACATGTAAAATATTTTTCACATGCAAGAAATACTTTTATATGGGATACGTTTCCAGAGTGAGGGGCGAGGACCCTGTTCCACGTGTCACTCCACAGTACGCAAAATAAGTGTTTACATAAAAAAATGTTTTAATAGTTGATTATGTATACACTTATCTTGCATTATTAATGCCTACATTTTTAAATTTTTAAGGGTACCAGAGCACATCATACACTTTAAAAAAAGAAATTGACTTTTTGATTGCAATTTAAGAAATAGATTACATAAAAAACTGTTTTAATAGTTGATTATGTATACATTTATCTTGCATTATTAATGCCTACATTTTTTAATGTAAAACTGCTTTAATAGTTGATTATGCATACACTTATCTTGCATTATTGCCTACATTTTTAAATTTTTAAGGGTATCAGCACATCAGACACTTTAAAAAAGAAATTGACTTTTTGATTGCAGTTTTAAGAAAATAGAGTGAGGGGCAAGGATCCTGTTTCACATGTCACTCCACAGTATGAAAAATAAGTGTTTACATAAAAAAAATGCACATGTCACTCCACAGTCTGCAAAATAAGTGTTTACATAAAAAACTGTTTTAATAGTCGACTATGTATACACTTATCTTACATTATTAATGCCTACATGTTTAAATTTTCAAGGGAACCAAAATATTTTGAAATCTGTTCTCCACGAAGAACTTTGTGTTGAACCCATCCACACCCTAATAGCGAATGTTTCCTCGACTTTCCATTCTGCAACTTTCCATTCTGCAATCATGACAACCCAACGATTAGCTCTCAATCTAACTTCATGAACCAGCCTCACCTCATGTACCGTTTGCCTCATAGCACAACGAAGATACTACCTGATTTCTAAGAATTCCCCCCCCCCATGCTGATAAACGTAACGAAAACCCCCTTTTCGGATTGAAGAACGAAACGCAAAAGCTGTTTTCCGTTTACGGAAACTATGTTCCCCCTCCCCCCACCACCTCCTGACCGCCGAAGCTAGTTTTAGCTTAGGCGAACCTATCATTCTCACTTTATTTACTTAGGTATACTTTATTTACTTAGGTAGAAGGTCTAGCTACCGCTAGGCTGGCACTGAGGACAAATATTTATTCCAGGCGCTCTAGAACGTATTTTTATCCAAAATAATAGGCGATATACCTTTTATTAACAAATAATTAATTTAATAAGGAAATAATAGAAATATTCATTTGATTTTAAAAAATATATTAATTTAAATCCACATTATCTGTAAATAATAATAAAAAAATTCTACAGATAGCTCTTGAAACGTTTGGATGTTTGATTAAACATTTGTAACTGCTAAGAAAAACACTATGTAAAAAACCTAGTTATAAGTACACATTCACTGAAAAAAATCATTCAAAAAGAAAATAATACTATCTGATAAAAACATTAAATTTTTTTAGTTTTTTCCCGGAAAAGAAACTGTAGCATTTTTAAAAATAGTTGTATGCTGAAAAAAGAACAGAAAGTATAAATTTTTCAAATTACAAAATTTCACTACTATTTTAATTCTTGAAGTAAAATTGTGAGAATTTTATGAAATATTTGACACGGGGGGGGGGGAAGTTTCATGCAATTACGCATTATTTTAAAGTAAACTATAAGTTTTATGAAAGAGAACAAAAATTTCGATACTGATAAATATTTTAAATGAATCTCAGAAATGCATTGAATGCATTTTAATTTTAAAAAAATATATTAATTTAAATCCATTATCAATAAATACTAATAAAAAAAATTCTACAGATAGCTCTTGAAACAATTGGATGTTTAATTAAACATATATAAGTGTTAAAAATCCACTTTGGGGGGAAAACCTAGTTATATGCTAACATGCACTGAAAAAAACATTAAAAAAAAAAAGAATACTATTTGATAAAAACATTTAATTTTTTTAATTTTAATTTTATAGTTTTTCATTCCACTCTGTGTTAAAATTATTTAAACACGTATCTGCGGAAAAAATTATATTATACAAAACTAACTTATTAATTATTTTTAATAAAATTGATTAAAAATGCTCATTTAGCAATTAATTGTGACATATAGTTTTCGGCATTTTACTTTTTTAATCACTGTTTCTAAATATCAATGAACTTTTTAAAAATCATTTTCTTTTAAATTCATCGATATTTATAAAATACAAAACTATAACTTATTAATATTTTTACATTAAAATTGATTAAAAATATTCATTTAGCAATTAATTGTGACATTCCGTTTGCTTAAATAATGGCAGCACTGAAAAATTACGTGGGAAAAATAAACAGAAATGAAACCTTCTTGTTAGGAATTGTTGAAAAAGATAGAAATTACTTTGAATGATTAAAAATCAGAAAAAAACCTTTTTTAAGGCAAAAAAAAAAAAAAAAAAAAAAAATGAAAAGTACATTAAAATAACAGAGGATCATGTTAAAATAAGTATTTATCAGTAAAATTAATTTACGTGGGAAAAATAAGCAGAAACGAACAAAATGAAATTCGCTAGATTCGAACCTAGACATAAGAAAGAATTAAGATACTTCGCGAAAGCGGCGAGTTAGACAATCACGCTACGCAAGTTATTAACAGAGCAGAAAATAGGCAATAATAATGAATGGTCGGTTCAAATTGAATTTAATTTTTAATTGAGGGGATCCGTAATTTTGAAGCAATTTTTTCAATCTTCGTATATGTTACGGATAATATTACTGTACACACGGAAAAAAGGTTTTGTGAGATTACCTTCATAAATGACGAAGTTATTCAATGTGAAGTAAAAATTAAGACTACTTTTTAAAAATTCTATAAAAAAAAAGTTTTGGGAATTTTATTTTTTAAATGAATGGATCTAAAAGAGAAAGGCTTGAAGTTAATTTGTGTAGAATATCGATTTAATAACACGAAAAGTAATTCATACCCAACGATTTAGAAATAATTTTCATAAAAACGCATCAGTTTTAACACTATTTTAAAGAATTCGAAAAAAATAGAAAATATCGTTATTTTACAAAAAAAATTATACCGTGTCGTGGCGAAATAAATGATCTTTCCGATTCTGTAATTATTTTTGTCTAATTTCGACACCGAAAATTAGATGACAATTTTAATATGGTGGAAAACGTAAGATTACCGCTCGGCCGAAACGGAAGGGAAGTTCCGCCAAGTAAACAACCGGCAGGAGTAAAACAATTAGGCGTTTTAAGGTTTTTAATTAATATCTTTTTAACTAATTACAATATCGGAATATAAATAGGCAATACGGCTTCCCCGGAAAATTCCCGATCTTTTGGTACCTTCCGCGACTTTCTGCGTGGAGCTGTTCGTGAGAAGATAGACGCACATAGATAGATAGATACGTTTGTTTACCTTCGAATTTTAATAGTGTAAGACTAGCTTTCATGGCCCGGCGTTGCACGGGCTTATACCGAGGGTACAACTTAATCCCCCCATCTTAATTTCTTCGTTTTATTCTAACGCCAACACTTTTGTGGGGTTTCACGCGTACGATGTGAGTGCATGTTCCGTGAGTGCGTGTCATGGCTTTGTTGCTTAACATTTTCAATTCTCTTCACAAATTCTCGATCCTAGTACCACTGAAGACCCGCAGTGTAGGGGTGGGATGCACGTAAAATATGTCGAGAGCTCAAACGTCCTCCCGTTGGTGTGGTGTGGTAGTTAGGAGAGGGGGTGCCAGCTCAGGTGTCGTCCGCGTCACTTGACGATGGTTCAAAATTACGTGGACCGTCCCCAAAAGGCCTCGTATAGCTGAACAGTATGACGTTAATATTCACTCAATCTTCTCAAATTCAGCACTTCCAATATTATTTTCCGAAATTACTTTGATTTCTTTGTTTCTTTCCTATCTGCTTAGCCCAGCGTTGCACGGGCTTTTACCGAGTGAATAACTTAACCTTAATGGAAATTTCGTGTTTCCCTCAGGCCGATAGCACCTGTGTGTGTGCGTGCGATGTGAGTGATTTCTTTAACAATGTCATAAAAACTCCCTTTTTCGAAATTTGTTCTTGAGTTGGTGTGGTGTGGTAATTATTAAAGATGGGTGAAAGCTCATGTGTCGTCCTCGTCACTTGAGCATGGTTGAAAATTTCAAGGTCTGTCACCAAAAACCCTCGAATAGGCAAACAGTGCGAATTTAAAAATCACCCACTCACTTTCCAATTTCGTTTTACCGAGTGAATAACTTCATCCCCATGGAAATTTCGTGTTTCCCTCAGGCCGATAGCACTTGTGTGTGTGTGTGTGTGTGTGTGTATGCGCGCGATGTGAGTGATTTCTTTAACTATGTCATAAAAACTCCCTTTTTCGAAATTTGTTCTTGCGTTGGTGTGGTGTGGTAATTCTTAAAGATGGGTGAATGCTCAGGTGTCGTCCTCGTCACTTGAGCATGGTTGAAAATTTCGAGGTCCGTCACCAAAAACCCTTAAATAGGCAAACAGTGCGAATTTAAAAATCACCCACTCACTTTCCAATTCTTTCCTTTGCCTGAGTGAATAATTTCATCCCCATGGAAATTTCGTGTTTTTCCCTCAGGCCGATAGCACTTGTGTGTGTGTGTGTGTGTGTATGCGCGCGATGTGAGTGATTTCTTTAACTATGTCATAAAAACTCCCTTTTTCGAAATTTGTTCTTGCGTTGGTGTAGTGTAGTAATTATTAAAGATGGGTGAAAGCTCAGGTGTTGTCCTCGTCACTTGAGAATGGTTGAAAATTTCGAGGTCCGTCACCAAAAATTCTCGAATAGGCAAACAGGGTGAATTTTAAAATCACCCACTCACTTCAACGATATTGATTCATATGAGAAAAACTCATAAAATATGCAAAACATCATTGTTTTGTAAAAAAAAAAAGTTGTTTTTTTTTCCTATAAAATTCTTTTTTTTTTGGCATTTTATTTTTTTAATCATTGATTCTAAATGAGCAATGACTTTTTTAAAAATCATTTTCATTTAAATGCATCGATATTTATTCATTTTAGAAGAAATCATAAAATAGGCAATGTATTATTATTTTGAAAAAAAAATCCGCATCGTAACAAATAAATGATGTTTGGTATTTAATTTATTCAATCACTGATATTAAAAGAGCAAAGTATGAATCTTTTTAGTTCAGATGGTTTTCTTATCATAGTTATAAGAAATCCTTATACGTAACGATTGAAAAATTTCGATTAATGATTTACAGAAAACAATTCTTTTTTACTTAAAAAAATGTATATTTAAAGCAACAAAGAAAACGTTCTGATATAATATATTACGAAAAACAAAGCATAGTCATTATTTTAACAATAATTATTTTCTTAGAGCTAAAAATAATACAAAGGGTTTGTGTGTATGTGTGGTATTTTCATTTGCCAATGAATCGTTATATACTGGTAGCTAAAGTATAGTCCAGAAAACTATAATCTATCGTTTTATCCAGAAAAAAAACAGATTATACAGTGTTGTCATTACATAATTAATCTAGTAATGAATAACGGAAAAAATATTGCAACATCAAGTTTGACCTTGGCCACTGAGCGTTAAACAGAGGGGGGGGGAAATAATGATTCTCGCGCATGCGCAAAGTCTTTAAAATGTCTTTAAAGTTTTCATTTTTTTTTATGGCTCAATTTTTAATTGAAAATTCCAAGTTTTCACATATTGATTGGAAACAACAATAATTTTTAAAGAAAAAATGTTACAAAAATAATGCTTACATTATTTCTCGCAAAAACTTTATTTTACGAAAATCACAAAAAAAATCTTAAAAATCCGTAATTTTTAAGCAAAATCGACACACGGGAAAAAATTTAATGCAATTTTTTTTTCAATGAAGAAATTATTAAATGATTGATTTAAGTATTTTGAGTGTTTTATTACAATTCGTTCAAAAAAGTTTTCGGCTTTTTATTTTTTAAATCACTGATTCTGAAAGTTTTAAAAATCATTTTTATATAAACGCAACGATATTGATTCATATGAGAAAAAATCATAAAATATGCAAAACAGCATTGTTTTGTAAAAAAAAAAAAGTTGTTTTTTTTCTATAAAATTCTTTAAAGAAAGATAGCTTTTTCCCGGAAACGAAACTGCAGCATTTTTAAAAATAGTTGTATGCTGAAAAAAGAACAGAAAGTATAAATTTTTCAAATAACAAAATTTCACTACTATTTTAATTCTTGAAGTAAAATTGTGAGAACTTTTTGAAATATTCGACACGGGGAAAAAAGTTTCATGCATTTACGCATCATTTTAAAGTAAATTATAAGTTTTATGAAAGAGAACAAAAATTTCGATGCTGATAAATATTTTAAATGAATCTCAGAAATGCATTGAATGCATTTTAATTTTAAAAAAATATATTAATTTAAATCCATTATGAATAAATACTAATAAAAAAAAATTCTACAGATAGCTCTTGAAACGTTTGGATATTTGAAGAAGAAAAAAAAAATTTACGGGTGGGAAAAATAAGCAGAAATGAACAAAATCGAATTGTTGAAAAAGATAGAAATTACTTTAAATGATTAAAAAAAAAAAAACCTTTTGATGGAAAAAAAAATTAAAAGTACATTAAAATAACAGAGGATCATGTTAAAATAAGTATTTATCAGTAAAAATAATTTACGTGGGAAAAATTAGCAGAAATGAAAAAAAAGAGATCCCAGCGATTCGAACTCGCAAAGACACGATCTGCTTTACGGTGTAAATGAAGCGAAGCGCGCTTATCGACTGTGCTACCGCGACCCGTAGCGAAAATTGAAAATAGGCAACAATAATGAATGGGAGGACGAAAAAATAATTTTTTCACTCACATTTTTTTTTTCCTTGCCAAAGTTACTGATTTCCCCCTGTTTAAGGCAAAATTTTTTTAGTGTAACGCTTAGTTAGATGCGGTGGAAGGCGGAACAGGTCAAAAGTCATTGGCGCAAAGCTAATTTTCGACGCCAATGTTTGGCTAAATGTAAAATCGCGTATTTTGAATTAGTTTAAAGAACATTACCTTCATTTTAAGGGCATAATTTTTACGTTAATGCTCTCAAACATCACCAACTATTTGCAAAAATAACGTACTTTGAAATAAAAAATGTACAAAGTACTACTTTTTAATTTATTTCTCAGAAAAACATAAGTTTACGAAAATAACAAATTTTTTTTTTAAATCCGTAATTTTGAAGCAATTTTTTCAATCGTCGTATATGATACGGATAATATTACTGTACACATGGAAACAAGGTTTTGTGAGATTATCTTCATAAATGACGAAGTTATTCAATGTGAAGTAAAAATTAAGACTACTTTTTAAAAATTCTTTAAAAAAAAAGTTTTGGGAATTTCATTTTTTAAATGAATGGATTTAAAAGAGAAAGGCCTGAAGTTAATTAGTGTAGAATATCGATTTAATAACACGAAAAGTAATGTATGGCGACGCAATGTTCAGTAAGAGAAAAAATTTAATACAAGTATGAAAAGATCGACCGGCGCGTTTCTGCGAGGCGTACACCCTCCTTCCTTTTGACCACGCACGGTAGTGCTGCAGTTATAGTCTTGAGTGTAGCGGGAGCTCTGCGCACTCCGCCACAAGCGCAGTTAACCAAAGTTTGGTGTAAAATCGCGTATTTTAAATTATTTTAAAAATCATTACCTTCATTTTAAGGGCATAATTTTTACGTTAATGCTCTCAAACATCACCAGCTATTTGCAAAAATAACGTACTTTGAAATAAAAAATGTACAAATTACTACTTTTTAATATATTTCTCAGAAAAAAATAAGTTTACGAAAATCACAAAATGTTTTTTAAAATCCGTAATTTTGAAGCAACTTTTTCAATCTTTGTATATGTTACGGATAATATTACTGTACAAACGGAAAAAAGGTTTTGTGAGATTATCTTCATAAATGACGAAGTTATTGAATGTGAAGTAAAAATTAAGACTACTTTTTAAAAATTCTTTAAAAAAAAAGTTTTGGAAATTTTATTTTTTAAATAAATGGATCCAAAAGAGAAAGGCTTGAAGTTAATTAGTGTGGAATATCGATTTAATAACACGAAAAGTAATTCATACCCAACGATTTAGAAATAATTTTCATAAAAACGCATCTGTTTTAACACTATTTTAAAAAATTCGAAAAAAATAGAAAATATTGTTATTTTACAAAAAAAATTATACCGTGTCGTGGCGAAATAAATGATCTCTCCGATTCTGTAATTATTTTTTGTCTCATTTCGACACCGAAAATTAGATGACAATTTTAATATGGTGGAAAACGTAAGATTACCGCTCGGCCGAAACGGAAGGGAAGTTCCGCCAAGTAAACAACCGGCAGGAGTAAAACAATTAGGCGTTTTAAGGTATTTATAATTAATATCTTTTTAACTAATTACAATATCGGAATATAAATGGGCAATACGGCTTCCCCGGAAAATTCCCCATCTTTTGGTACCTTCCGCGACTTTCTGCGTGGTGCGGTTCGTGAGAAGATAGACGCACATAGATACGTTTGTTTACCTTCGAATTTTAATAGTGTAGACTAGCTTTCATAGCCCGGCGTTGCACGGGCTTTTACCGAGTGCATACATATGTGCATTGATAAAAAAAACGTACAAAATGACAAATGAAATTCATAAAGTGTCTTTTTTGAAACACAATTTTTTAAAAAAATAAAGATAATCAGTTTTATAATATTTTTTTAAAAATATATATTTCTAACTATGTTTTGCTCATTATTTTACACATGTGTATAAAATGTTTCACATATTCAAGAAATATTTTTTATAAGAATTCATAAAATTATTGGTAATGAATTCAGTGGTATGAAATTTTTTCTAACAGTTAAAAAAACATGATAAATGAAATTGATAATAACAGTATCCATTTATTTAATTTTTGTAACATTTAAAACAACCTTTGTATTGGAAAAAAAAAATTGTGTGGAACCATTAGCCTGTGCATTAAATATTATATTTAAAGCACAGTTTCCAGAGTGAGGGGCGAGGACCCTGTTCCACATTTCACTCCACAATACACAAAATAAGTGTTTACATAAAGAACTGTTTTAATAGTTAATTATGTGTACACTTATCTTGCATTATTAATGTCTACATTTTTAAATTTTCAAGGGTACCAGCACATCATACATTTTAAAAAAGAAATTGACTGTTGCAATTGCAGTTTTAAGAAATTGTGCATATTTTTCAGAATCAAAAATTTATCTTTTTAAATTTCGGACTACCCTTTTTTTTTAAAGAAAAAAAGTAAAGATTTTCAGTTTTATTATGTTTTTCAAAGATAATATGCAGGTATTTAATTCAAAAACTTGTTAATTATATTTTTTTCATTATTTTATACATGTAAAATATTTTTCACATGCAAGAAATACTTTTATATGGATACGTTTCCAGAGTGAGGGGCGAGGACCCTGTTCCACGTGTCACTCCACAGTACGCAAAATAAGTGTTTACATAAAAAAATGTTTTAATAGTTGATTATGTATACACTTATCTTGCATTATTAATGCCTACATTTTTAAATTTTTAAGGGTACCAGAGCACATCATACACTTTAAAAAAAGAAATTGACTTTTTGATTGCAATTTAAGAAATAGATTACATAAAAAACTGTTTTAATAGTTGATTATGTATACATTTATCTTGCATTATTAATGCCTACATTTTTTAATGTAAAACTGCTTTAATAGTTGATTATGCATACACTTATCTTGCATTATTGCCTACATTTTTAAATTTTTAAGGGTATCAGCACATCAGACACTTTAAAAAAGAAATTGACTTTTTGATTGCAGTTTTAAGAAAATAGAGTGAGGGGCAAGGATCCTGTTTCACATGTCACTCCACAGTATGCAAAATAAGTGTTTACATAAAAAACTGCACATGTCACTCCACAGTCTGCAAAATAAGTGTTTACATAAAAAACTGTTTTAATAGTCGACTATGTATACACTTATCTTACATTATTAATGCCTACATGTTTAAATTTTCAAGGGAACCAAAATATTTTGAAATCTGTTCTCCACGAAGAACTTTGTGTTGAACCCATCCACACCCTAATAGCGAATGTTTCCTCGACTTTCCATTCTGCAACTTTCCATTCTGCAATCATGACAACCCAACGATTAGCTCTCAATCTAACTTCATGAACCAGCCTCACCTCATGTACCGTTTGCCTCATAGTGCAACGAAGATACTACCTGATTTCTAAGAATTCCCCCCCCCCATGCTGATAAACGTAACGAAAACCCCCTTTTCGGATTGAAGAACGAAACGCAAAAGCTGTTTTCCGTTTACGGAAACTATGTTCCACCTCCCCCAACACCTCCTGACCGCCGAAGCTAGTTTTAGCTTAGGCGAACCTATCATTCTCACTTTATTTACTTAGGTATACTTTATTTACTTAGGTAGAAGGTCTAGCTACCGCTAGGCTGGCACTGAGGACAAATATTTATTCCAGCGCTCTAGAACGTATTTTTATCCAAAATAATAGCGATATACCTTTTATTAACAAATAATTAATTTAATAAGGAAATAATAGAAATATTCATTTGATTTTAAAAAATATATTAATTTAAATCCACATTATCTGTAAATAATAATAAAAAAATTCTACAGATAGCTCTTGAAACGTTTGGATGTTTGATTAAACATATGTAACTGCTAAGAAAAACACTATGTAAAAAACCTAGTTATAAGTACACATTCACTGAAAAAAATCATTCAAAAAGAAAATAATACTATCTGATAAAAACATTTAATTTTTTTAGTTTTTTCCCGGAAAAGAAACTGTAGCATTTTTAAAAATAGTTGTATGCTGAAAAAAGAACAGAAAGTATAAATTTTTCAAATTACAAAATTTCACTACTCTTTTAATTCTTGAAGTAAAATTGTGAGAATTTTATGAAATATTTGACACGGGGGGAAAAAAGTTTCATGCAATTACGCATTATTTTAAAGTAAACTATAAGTTTTATGAAATAGAACAAAAATTACGATACTGATAAATATTTTAAATGAATCTCAGAAATGCATTGAATGCATTTTAATTTTAAAAAAATATATTAATTTAAATCCATTATCAATAAATACTAATAAAAAAAATTCTACAGATAGCTCTTGAAACATTTGGATGTTTAATTAAACATATATAAGTGTTAAAAATCCACTTTGGGGAGAAAACCTAGTTATATGCTGACATTCACTGAAAAAATCATTAAAAAAAAAAAAGAATACTATTTGATAAAAACATTTAATTTTTTTAATTTTAATTTTATAGTTTTTCATTCCACTCTGTGTTAAAATTATTTAAACACGTATCTGAGGAAAAAATTATATTATACAAAACTAACTTATTAATTATTTTTAATAAAATTGATTAAAAATGCTCATTTAGCAATTAATTGTGACATATAGTTTTCGGCATTTTACTTTTTTAATCACTTTTTCTAAATATCAATGAACTTTTTAAAAATCATTTTCTTTTAAATTCATCGATATTTATAAAATACAAAACTATAACTTATTAATATTTTTACATTAAAATTGATTAAAAATATTCATTTAGCAATTAATTGTGACATTCCGTTTGCTTAAATAATGGCAGGACTGAAAAATTACGTGGGAAAAATAAACAGAAATGAAAGCTTCTTGTTAGGAATTGTTGAAAAAGATAGAAATTACTTTGAATGATTAAAAATCAGAAAAAAACCTTTTTTAAGGCAAAAAAAAAAAAAAAAAAAAATGAAAAGTACATTAAAATAACAGAGGATAATGTTAAAATAAGTATTTATCAGTAAAATTAATTTACGTGGGAAAAATAAGCAGAAACGAACAAAATGAAAATCGCTAGATTCGAACCCAGCCATAAGAAAGAATTAAGATACTTCGCGAAAGCGGCGCGTTAGCCAATCACGCCACGCAGGTTAGAAACAGAACAGAAAATAGGCAATAATAATGAATGGTCAGTTCAAATTGAATTTAATTTTTAATTGAGGGGATCCGTAATTTTGAAGCAATTTTTTCAATCTTCGTATATGTTACGGATAATATTACTGTACACACGGAAAAAAGGTTTTGTGAGATTACCTTCATAAATGACGAAGTTATTCAATGTGAAGTAAAAATTAAGACTACTTTTTAAAAATTCTATAAAAAAAAAAGTTTTGGGAATTTTATTTTTTAAATGAATGGATCTAAAAGAGAAAGGCTTGAAGTTAATTAGTGTAGAATATCGATTTAATAACACGAAAAGTAATTCATACCCAACGATTTAGAAATAATTTTCATAAAAACGCATCAGTTTTAACACTATTTTAAAAAATTCGAAAAAAATAGAAAATATCGTTATTTACAAAACAAATTACACCGTGTCGTGGCGAAATAAATGATCTTTCCGATTCTGTAATTATTTTTTGTCTAATTTCGACACCGAAAATCGGATGACAATTTTAATATGGTGGAAAACGTAAGATTACCGCTCGGCCGAAACGGAAGGGAAGTTCCGCCAAGTAAGCAACCGGCAGGAGTAAAATAATTCGGCGTTTTAAGGTTTTTAATTAATATCTTTTTAACTAATTACAATATCGGAATATAAATAGGCAATACGGCTTCCCCGGAAAATTCCCGATCTTTTGGTACCTTCCGCGACTTTCTGCGTGGTGCTGTTCGTGAGAAGATAGACGCACATAGATACATAGATACATAGATACATAGATACGTTTGTTTACCTTCGAATTTTAATAGTGTAAGATAAGATCTGGCTTGGGGCCCAAGACCTGACCTTGCGGGGGGGGGGCAATTATTTTCCGTTACGCCACTGCTCTAATGAGAGGGAATGGCCATAGTTTTTACAAACAGCAAAGTTCAATAGAGCTTTATTCAATAAATTTAATTCTACTAAAACATTTTTTCATTACTTCCTGCCATATTTTCATATAAACTGTTGTTTGAAATAAGTTTTCGTTTTGAAGCACTTTGAATAACAGTTTCTGTGCTGTCTGATGTGATAGCTGGAACATTTTGAGCAATCATTTTTTGAACGCTGACATTTTTGAGTTTTTTAAATATTTTTTTAGATCTCCCCATAATTTTGTCGTTAATAAAATAATGATAAATAATTTAATGTAAAACGTGGATTAAACAGAAAAAAAAATCTGGATAAATAAATTAGAATTCACAATTAGTAAGTTCAAGCAAGAATAATCCCATTTTACAAAAAACCAAACGAAAAAAAAAATAACTGTGCTGAGTCGTCTTTTCCTTTCCTCAAAGAAAAATCGTTTTATTTATGTGTAAAAAAAATGTTATACTAATTGTGAACAAAACAAATCGCGCTGTTATCGAAAAATTAAGCATGATGAAAGACAGGTGCTCCTGTCACGCGTCAAAGAAAGTGGCTTTCTTTTAAAAAATAAATAAAAATACTTCTAATTATTGTATTTCCATATATCATATATCATTTTAAGCAGAAAGGTTTGAACTTTTCAAAAATATAAAAAAGTCAAAATCGATCATTTTTCAAAAATTTATGTGCCTCCTTAAGCATTTTTAGAGAATTTTTTTTTGACAACCAGTAAAAAGATATAAATTTAAGTTTTTTTTTTATCATATACTTATATGTATTTTAAGAGTATGATATAAATGTTTAGCCAAGAATATCCAATAGAACGTGAGTTATAGCGCTTTGAACACACCCGAGTCGAAAAACAGGGACGCTTACTTCCTCCACGATTCCGGCTGATTGGCTTACCTGAAATTTTAAAGAAAATTAACGGTGTTTTAATCTATAACTTTAAATGCACAAAATGAACTTTACTCAATCGAAAATATCAAAACTTGGATTTTTGGTAGACCTCCGAAGAAAAAGTTTCGAATTTCAGGGCTTTTTTGTTAGGTTTTTGTTATAAAAAAATAGAAATATTTTGAATTTTGGAATGATCGTAGTTCATGTGGTGCATATATATGTGTGTCGAGTCTACCCTATAAATTTGAAGTCATTGGGTCCGACCATTTTTGAGGTATGATGGAGGAATGTTTGAAAAAAAAAAGCAGTTTTGAGAAAAACGGGTTTAAAATTTCAAGTCCGATTAAAGCAATAAAAATCTTAACTTACCCTCAATCGGCGATGCCTGGTGGCGGAGACTAAAACAAGTTCAACGAAATACGAATAACTATAGATATTTTCTTTTAAACCTCTACAAACTTGTCTATACTTGTATGAACGTATATTTAAGGGGTCTTGTATAACGTATATTTACAAATGGTATCAAATCGACTGTACTCAATAGGCCCAGCCTTCGATTGCCAACTCAGCGCACCGAACAGCTGATCTTCTAACACTTGCTTCTTTATAACAATTTCGAATTTTAAAAAAAATCACTTTATCGCCATATTCTAGATATGTTAAGGAAGCAATTTCTGGAAAAAAAATTTTTAGATTTTTTAAAATCCATCACATGGTTGAACCCCCTTAAATCTATAAGGAATTTACATTCCTTATTCCTTGTGACCCGGGTGTAGGAGGAACTAAATAATAAGGCGGCATGTGTGATGATTTCCTATTTTTAACGTTACTCCAGGAGAAAACTAATTTCCAACATTAGAAAAGTTCAGGAAAACAAACAGGAAACTGGAGGAGAAACTGATTAGAAAGCTGCCTATGTGATAAAAGTAAGAATTATGTTTGCTGAAATCACACTTTAAAAGGAATAATATATTTTTTTTTAGCTCAATGTATAAATGAGTACATTTTTGAATTTATATGGATTATTTTATATAATTATTATAAGAATCAATTAAAAATAACATGTGTACAAATTTTTTGAAAATTTGATGTATTCTCTGGAATTCTGGGGAGGACTGTTACGTTCCCGGAATTTCCTGGGAAGCCGGGAAATCAGAAACCCTAGTGGCTGTGGTTATAGACAACAAGGGCGGCTACACACACACACACAAACGACTGATTTTGTCATCATCCACACGTCACAAGAGGCTATACAACATGTTATCTGCCAACTAAATTTCTCTGGGATATCTCTGGTCCTTCTTGGGGTTGCATTTTGTGTGGCCAGCAGTGTAAATAGATCCGTTTACATTTGGATTTTAATAGTGTAGATAGATCAGGCAAATTTTTCCGGGCTACTTCTAATTTTGTCAAGGTTTTGTGGTCCACCCAGTGGCGCAGGTATGGTGATCAAAGAAAAAAGTCTAGCAGACTACTAATCAGTGGCGTCATGCAAAACACGTAGATGAGAACAATTAATAATCTCTTAGTGTATGCGAGGAGTAGGTACATGCTCATCGACAAAGAATGAACTGGAGATGCTCTAATTTTATTTTAGCTTTTAACTGTGAAACACGTATAAGAATTTAATAATTAGGTTAATACATATAAAGGGAAATATGCATATTCAACAACTTACACAGAGAGTATTTCAACCTTTTTTAAAGCGGTCTTTCCAATTAAATAACATACTTTATTTCATCCTACACAATATTTGGGATAACGTAATACATATCCACTTTTTTACTACGCAGATCGTATTTTTTGCACTGTGTTTCGAGGAACGTATCCCCCACGTTAAAAGGGGAGAGAATATTGAATGATTTCAGTTTCAATACCTTTTAAGCGGATTTAATGTAAAAATACTGATATCGTTCCATTTTATAATAACCCTGAGTAAGTTGACAAAATTTTGAAAGCGCATGTATCGTTCGAAAAACTGGCGACTGGCGACATAAGTTGGCGCACTTCATGAGCATAGTTGTTCTTCGGGCAGTCTGTGCCATCTTCTAGAGAGAGTGAGTTGTTCTCCGGACAGTCTGTGTCATCTTCCAGAGATAGTGAGGTGAGTTGCATTCCATTTCCTCCAACAGCGCGATGTAAAATTAAGTTGCATAAACATGTATTTTGCATAAGAAATACAAAATTGTACTTATAGATTTTTAAAGAAGCCATTTTTTTTCTCTCTCGATTCAATGAAATGTGAAAAAAGATGTTCCATATACTTACAATAGTGAAATTTATACGTTGTTTTTGTTCTAAAATTGATGAGAGGTAAAATTGATTTATTTAGCCCAAACAATTTAATAAATTTAAATACATAATTGCATGATTTTGTGTAACAGCTTAATGAAATCCAATCGTAAGATGAATCAAATTTTCTTGGATTAATATTTTCAGATAATTCCATTTACAGACTTGATTTAATTTTTAAAAATTTTTAAGCTTAAGTTCATTTTATTCAACTACCTCCGTATAAAACACTGATTTAAACGTTGTGTTTAAAAAATTTTTTAGCTTTAATTCACTTAAATTTAAATACTTTTTATCTCGTTATTGATTTCAATATACGTTATTACAATTTATTCCAGATGATTATTAATTGCATTTTAAATTCAGTTTGTATACAATTCTGCTATTTCAATACAATCTGTTTTATTTAATGCATACACATAAAATTTTACATTTCATTTAAGAGGTTTTCACTGTATTCTACAGAAGGAGCAAACGTGATACAAAGAAAAAATGGAATTAATACTGTCGATAAAATTAAAATAAATGTAATAAATATTTTACTTCGGTTGGAGCAGAATTAATTTCTTTGGAAAAAAAATAATAACCTTTTTGAATATTTCATACTGTCTTTTTTTTTTTAATTCGTAAGCAAAAATAATTTTTTTTTTGTTTTTTTTTTTGTAAATTCAAGTGGTATAAATGAATTTATATTATTAAATTTAGTTTTCATAGAATTTAAGTGAAGTATCAAACTGTTGTCAGTGAATGCTTAGAATCCAATTTTAATAATTTTTTTTTTCACCATCAAATATCAATAAACATAAGAAGTTGGATAAATTGATTCAAAGGAATTTCATTTGGATTGCATCTTTTAATAAATCAAAATTATTGCTTTCAATAGTTGCAACAAAAAGTATTACGATGTAGCACTCCTAAACGCTTTAATAATTCCTGTTATTGAAGCATTTGGGTTTTTTTGCCGCTTATCCATTTTTTATTGCGTATCTTCTCTTCATAAGCGTAGTATTATTTTCATTCCTTATTCATTTGAATAGTTTTTCAATTAAAAATAATATTTATCTCTCAATTGAATATTTTATCAAATTTATTTAAAACTTATTAATGTCTAAGTGTGTTTAATTTTCAAACTATATACTTTTTAAGTTTTTCGTAATTTACTTGGGAAAGGAAAATGTAATGAAAGTACCCACTCACATGTTTTTTTAAAAATAATAATTGCTTTCATTTCTTACTTGGCTGCGAATTTAATTAGAAATTAAGTGAAATGTTCTCTTAATAATTTGAAATTGACATGCTCTTGAATGTCACTGAAACTAAGCGATTGATCAGGACTTGAAATGAATTGGATTCGATGTTTTTCAGAAAGGAAAGTACGCCAAGATTTAATGCTGCATTCTGGCAATGCCATCCTTTGAAGAGTAGCATAATTTATTTTATTGAATGCTTCCATTTTTTCTAGTATCCTGATTTCTTACTTAAATGAAAACGCACCTGGCACTTTAAACAGAAACAACTTATTTATCGAACGTGTCAAATTTTAAAAACATAACATTCTAAACAGTTGTATTAAATACAACTTACCAAGAGGTTTTTCTATCAGAAAATGGGTTCCATGTTTAATTTTGGCTGTTTTACATTGAGCCAAGATTGCCTTAATACATTCAAAGAATTTGATACAATTCGAGATGATATATCGAAGTAAATTAAGTATATATACTGTTGTAAACATTTGAATGAATCTAAAAAAAAATTGCTTTTCCCCTCAAGTATATCTTTTTATGGTTCTCTAATGAAATGAAGATAGGCAAATATTTAAAAGTTGTTTCCTCCTTAATTTACAATTCAGTTTAGTAAAAAAAACCTTTCTGACAATTTATAGGGACTGTGATAGTTTAGTAACCTGCATTTGTAGTTTTGGTTAGAGCCATTCAAGATTACAGATTCAAATAACGGTAGTTCAATCCAACTGATGAAATTTGGATCGAGAGTTCTAGAGCCAGAACTTGATGGATATATAATTTTAACCACTAATAGGAGTTTAGAAAGAAATTATCAAAACATTTTTATATAATAATCAGAAAGCTTTTATTTTATTAATGTGAAATATACCCATGTAGGGTAATACAATAAAAAAAACTATTTACATATTACACATTTTTTTAAATATCCCTATTTTTTCTGTGGACCATTCAAAAGTTTTTCACCGGTTCGTGGCTGCTATTCTAGAGGGTGAAAAAAAATTTTGAATGACATTATTTTTTTAATTCAGTTGACGATTTGATTTTAAAATTATCTATGCAATGGACCTCCGAAACTCTTTTGTTCGTTCTTTTTAGTTTGTTCAAAGATCACACCTATATGAAACCGATTTCAGGGCTTTGTAGTGATGTTTGGGCTTATTTTTTCGAGAAAAAAAACGACATTCATCAAAAATCATACAAGAAATTTTTAAATATTTTTATCAGCTATTGGATTACGCAAGACACGCTTATTATTTAAAACAAGCGCAAGGGATTTCTGTATTTTTTTTTCGTTAGCCAATTTCTATAGTCTTGTGTCCTTATCTTCTATATAAAAAATCCTTATATCATAAAGGTGATGTAACATGATTTGTTTTGGAGGGCCGATAGCGAAATACCATTTAATTCCAAGGATAATGCCATTCAAAATAGACTCTGTCTTATTAATATATTTTGGACCATTTGTAAATAATAATTCTATTCATGGAACAAATGAAAAACTAATAAAAGTTTCAATTTTCTTAAACCCGAAAACTAATTGTAAGCATTTTTTGTAACTCTTTTAAGCTTAATCGTTGAAATAGTGTCCCTCTAACTTTTTTTATTTGATTTTTCTTCGATTCTGAGGCTGATTTGAATGGAAATAAACTTTTAAAATAAGAAAAGCAAATTAATGGAAGTCCATCATAAGGAAACATATAAAAAGTGAACCTTAGTTACAAGACAGAACAACAAAAAAAAAGTCCTTTTTCAAGGTGATTTCGCGTAAACTGGTTATATGTTTATATAACATACTGCAAAGGTTTCTTATGAACGACGAAAGTTTTATGTTTCTACTACATGCTATGCAATCTGAATATTTCTAAAAAAATGGGGTGGAGAACGGAAATAGCCTTCAAAAATATAACTTTGAAAGCAGATTGCGTTGCTTTTTTCGTTTTATATTTCCAGTTGATCATTAAAAAATTAATGTTAATAACTATTAGAGATGTTTAAGAAATTAATCCCAAAATGTAACATTATTTATACTGTACAGAAAAGAATGAGCACTTCAGAACTTGGTTCGAAAGGAAATAAATTTTCAGAAGTAATTTGGATGATAAATCATGAACATTTCTTTGAAGGTTGGCAAGTTGGCATAGAAAAAGGGAACAAAGGGAAAGTTTTTATTTATTTAGTGCAAAAAAATTGTGCAGTTGAATGTTTCATCAACATTTATATTACTAACATAAGTAAGTAGAATTCTAATGAAAAGATCTTATGAGACAAATATTTACATTAAAGAATTAAGACCTAAATATGATATTTTCTATCATCATTTTTCTTTCCATAGAACTGTGTAGTTTTGGTTTTTCTTTCCCTTTTTAATTGGTCATTTGATGATTTCTTATTTGACCTCAATTTGTGATGATTACTTATAACAACTGCTTTCGAGATCCTATCTCGAGAGGAAATTTAGGATCTTTTTCTTTCTTTTAGATATAAGAACTAAGTATATATTGCTACTTTTACTGACAATTCCGCAAACTTATCATTCAATTGCAAAATATCAGAAAATTGAAACTTGTCATGTGTTCTGGAGAAATAAATTATCCTTGGATTCTATCAATCGGATTCAATTAATTATTTGTAGTTCCACCTTGACAATTTTCTAAATATACCCAACTCTTATTTTAACACGGTTTTGAAATAGCACGGTACACGAATTGAACGATTTATTTCTTTACATTAAGTTTTTGCTCTAGCACGAATCATTAAAAAATTGGATGATTCGTGGGATGATTTGATCGAATTTATGACAGTTGATAATGAAGAAGCCGACAATGATGAGGCCGAAGGAGGTTATTACTAGTTGGTTTTATTCGCTTGAAATTTACTACAGGTATGGAACAACATTTTGTTACTCACCCTCCTGACATTCAACGTATATTAAAATGTATAACTTTTGGTATCAATTATTACACAAGCAACTGGGGAAATCAGCCGCTCATAACAGACTTTGTATCAACAAAAAACTAACACATTAATTACGAACGAAATTCTTCATTGGAATCCAAACCGACAGTTGTACTAGACATATTTGACACAGCTACTGATAAAAGCCTTTTTGTGATCCAGTTCTTAATTCACGCACACGCTTGTTATCAAGTGGCGATGAATAGTTGTTAGTAAGTAGTATCATTCGCGTAATTTGTGGTTTCGGTCTGAGATTTTATATACTGTGTGTGTGTGTGTATATATATGTACTTACAGACTGTGAATTTTAGCTGTACGCAAGTTTAATTTTTTTTTATTTTGCAATAAAATTAATTGTTTTTGTTTTATAAATATCTAACATGGATTTTATTATTATTTTTTCACGGTTTTTTGGGAAAATATTTAGAGATTTTTAAACTTACACGCGATTTTTTAAAATTGTGGAACATACCCTCAAATTTATCAATGTCGCATGTATTTTTTACGCAATTTTTTTTTTTTTGCACGATATTCTAAGGAACGTATCTACCATGTAAAAAAAGAGTTAGGTGTATTTGTGAAAAAGAAGATTATATACTGTAGAGTCCCGGATAACTCGGTCACATGCTTGTACACACACACACACACAGGTCGAAAAAGCCCCAATTGCAGACTTATTCCAGAATGATACCTAGCAAGATGCAAAAATTATTGCTGCTATCACAGTTAATGAAAAAAAAATGTCAGAAAATGATCACAAACTAACGTTGAGGGTTCTTACAAACTCCTGAAATTTCACATAGTGAGAAATAGGGTTTCTGATTTCCTGGATTTTTCCATTCATGGGAATTTCCGGGAAATCCCGGGAACGCAATAGTCATTCCAATGATTCCATCAAAATTTCGAAATATTTAAAAACAAGATATTTTTAATTGATATCAATAATAATTATATAAAATAAGGATATATAAAATTCAAAAATTTATACTCATTTATTCATTTAGCTAAAAATACAAAAGTATACAATATATTAATTATTCCTTTTTAAAATGTTATTTAAGAAAATATAAGCAATGTATGCTTTTATCACTCAGCCTAGTCCTTAGCTTTGTCATAAATAACTCACCAGAAAATACTCTCTCAGCTTCAGCTGATGTCTGAGGAATTCTTTTCAAAACCACACCCAGTTTCATGCTTGATGATCGATTTTAATTTATCTTTTAATCAATCCTGAATCAGCTACCTTTTTATGTTGTTGATAAGAGATAAATATTAATAAATACTTGATAGCTTATTTGCTGCTGGAGTAACGATTACGCTCATTAAAAATATAAATTCTTGTTTTTAAGAAATTTTATTTGTGTAACTGATTTCTTATTTATAAAACTACTATATTTTTTTG